>VXAC01008451.1:1470586-1494725 GCA_013399225.1 Rhipidura dahli
AAAAAAAAAAAAAGAAAAAAAGAAAAATAAGGATATACATATTTGTAAAAAGGAGAAGAATTTTAAGCCAGTCATCTCCATGTGTGTACAATTTTCATGCTGCAAGAAGTGGTAACAGCAAAAAGAAATGGTTCATAGAGGTCTTAGGGAATCTGGTTTTAGCTAAAAACTGTGATTTTCCATCCCTAGTCCAGCAAGTTCTAGCATTTAACAAAATATTCAAAAGTCAGTCCAAGTCCCAGGAAAACCATACTTGGTTAGCGTTCAAAAACCAAGACTTTGCATCTGTGCAACTCAAATGGGATCCTCCTTCTGCTTTCATTGTGACTTGTTTGGGCTGAAGATTGTGTCCTGTAGATGAATCTGCAGCCTCGGGGTGGAAGGGGCCGGTCTGGGAATGTTGTTCTGGGGGTTCTCTGGGAGACAATGCTGCAGTCATAAATACTGGTGAAATAATTACAGAAATATCTTCTTTCTGAACATCAGCAGGGAGGATATCGTCAAAGGATTTAATAGAATTCCTTTATTCTTAAGCTTCTTTTATTCCTTTCTGGCATTGCCCAGTCTCTGAGCTGAATTTTGTAAGCACCCACCCCATTTTTCTGCTATGAATGTGATGTGATTAGAGACAACATCCAGGCACCAAAGCTGATGCTTTGGTAAGTCTGTCTCCTGAAACAGAAAAGAAAGGTTTCTGTAAGAGCACAGGAGTAGCATGGAAAAGTCAAGGAACTTCCTTACATGGTTGTGTGCTTGGTTATCAGTCAGAAATGTATTGCAGGAAAAATACTGAAGAAAAAGATTCCACTTGCTGTGACTACAGCTGTGTTAATGTTTTCCAAAAAAAAATCTGGAGTAGTTGGGGACGGTAAAATTTTCTGCAGAGTTAAAGCCAAAGGAGAAGGCTTGGGAATTTAAGTATCAGTCCTGGACCTGATGAGAAGTCACTGGAGAGTGAAGCCTGTAATTACAAGGTTATTGTACATCTCAGGGGTCTAAATGATACCCTTAATGCATTTTTGTGCTGTGCATGGATCCCAAAAGATTTCCATTACTCCCATCATGTCAGCTGGGATGTGTGTTTGGTGCTGTGCCATGAAATCCTCACTGACAGCACCGAGTGATTTTACATTGGCTTGAAAAAGTCTTTTCAGGTGCTCCTTTTTGTACTGAGGTTTGTTGAAGGATGCATATGAAGGGACAATCTTGCTGCAGATTTTTCATTTAGGTATGTCTCAAAACAGTGAAGAAACCATTTTGAGCTGTCTTCTGTGCCTAAGAATAAATAATTGTCCTTTTGATTTATTATATATGTACCTGGTATTGCAATGACCTGCAGCCAGCAGGAGCTCAGACTTTTACTGTAATATAATGTGCATTACTTTTCTCTATTCATGAAGAGTGAACAATCTGCTCCTCTGCTATATGTATATGTATATTCCTATTTTTTTAGTAAGAGTAGAAATTGGAAATATCCAGAGAATGGGATAGGAAACCATGGACTGAATGCCAAACATCTTTCCAAATCAAAATAAAGAACTAATAATCCGTGTTGTGCCTGTCAGCTGTAGCCAGGTTAATGGTTTGATGATAAAAATAAACAATCCGTTTCAAAAATTGGCTGTAGCACACTATGGAACTTATAATGCTCCACTTGTGATTGGGCTTCCCTGCTGATTTTTCCATTTTTCGGGGCAGCAGAGTTTTTTTCTGTGTTGTTTGCCACATGAAATATGAATTCCAGAGACTGGCCATGGCTTAGCTCACTCTGTACAGCGGAGAGATATATATGTGTGTGTGTGTGTGTGTGAGAGAGAAGCTTTGCACATCATTACATCCTCCAAGGGCTTGAGCCATCCAAATCCTTTGGGCTGTGCCAGTTCCCTCTTTTTCAGGGAAAAGCCGACAGAAAATGCTCGTGCAGATGGAGGAGATTTCTTCAAGGAGACAGTGCTTTGTTTTCGTTCCATAGTGTCATCCTCTGGTGAGCTCTTGACTTCTTGTCTGGGATCCATGAAACATCATTTTGACTACAGAAAGCCATTTCAGGATGATTTATTGCTCCAAAGCCATTGGCACAGGCAGAGGAATATATTCTGGTTACCGTTTTCTCTTGGGTCCTATGTGTGCTGCTTATCCCTCCTGTTACTCTGCTCAATACACAGGGGGATGAGAACGTGGGTGTAAATATGTATTATTTATTTGTTACTCTGACAGTGAGGTGTGACACAGAGGATCTGCAGTGTTTCCCACATCTTACTGTAGGGAATGTGTGCAGAGAGGGACGGGGCATTAGTTAGTTCTCTGGAACAAGAGGTAAGGTATGAGGAGAAAGCACAGCTAGTCCTTGTGAGTACAAAGCACCAGCCCCTCACTTCCTTCCTCTCCCAAGACACCTTCCCAGTGTCACTTTATCACCTGGAGTGCTGGGATGCTGGAACAGGGATTCACAGCCAGCAGATCACTGCTCCTCACATGCAGGGTACAAGGCAGGCCTGGCAGTGCTGCAGGGGCTGCTGCTGCTGCCTTTCCTCTGTTTTCTTTTTGTTACAAGTGTTTTGGAAAACCCCTCCTAACTCAGTTTGCATCTTTAAACACTTGAATATTTAAACAGGCACTCCACTTGTTCTGTTCCCCCCACTTGTGGACCTCATTGTATTTCCTGTCATCTTTAAGTGGCACATCGATGTCCCTGGAAATCCTAACCATGCTTATGACTGGAAAGGGACAATGCCTTGTTCTGGTGATTCATGGAAGCTGTTCATATCTACAATCAAAAATAGGGCCCTCAACTAATATATGTTCCAGCTCATTTTCGTTTTGCAGTCTTCAAATTTTAAGTTGCTTTTGCTAGGTATTTTTTTTAAAAAAAAACCCAGAAATTAAAATGGGGTGGGGGGGAAGGAATGAAGAAGCAGAAATCAGTTTATTCTTGGTATAATTTTCTTCTCATATACTAAGTCCTTAAAAAAATGAGTATTTCTCTGTGTCCAGAGATAGAACCCTGTCACACACTGAGTTTCTCAGGCTTATAAGCTATTCACTGAAAGTCAAAAGTTTATTGAAGGGGAGCTGCAATGTAAAGTTGTTTCCTCTGAAGTATTATTAACATTTGACAGACACTGATAGATGTTACTAAAATATCTTGGAAGCCAAAGGAATAATTCAGCCAGCAGTTCCACTGATTTTGCTTTTTGATATATCTCCTCATAAAAATAATATCCCTTAGATGGATTTTTTTTTCCCAGAATAGAATGCTGTATCTGAAAATGGGAAGCAAAATAATTCCTGCAGCATTTTCTCACTGATGAAAAGCTTGCAAGAAGGAAAAGGTCACTGCACTGGGATGCAATGAAATAATTAATATGAAATAATTAATACCTAAGACACAACAGAGAAGAAATAATGGCTGGGTTCTGCCTGAAATACCCAGTGCTGACTTATGGGTTCCTTTTCTCATATAAACAGGAAAATTTTAAAGTTGATTTTTGAGGAAATCCTCAGCTGGTTTTAAATTGTTCCTCATAAAAGCTATAAGTAAAAAAATTTGATCTCTCTTGTTCCTTTGTGTAACATTCTTTTCTAACTCTCAGTTCTGCTGATGACTTTGGGCAGCTGAAGTTTTTATATGAGACTGTTCTGAAACTCTTTTTGCACAAGCATTTCCCCCAGCTTCAATCCGCTCCCTTTCTCTTGAATTATTCAGCAGCACAGATAACTTATTGGCATGAATCTGTCACCTTTGTCAGGAGTTTATCTACCTCTTTTCTCAGATAATCCCCTATGACTAGCTAATCTTTCCTTTTGACTTACATCCCACGAACCTTTGAACCCTTATTTTTTTGTTGTTGCTACAGCCCTACTGCTTCAATCTCTGCTGAGAGTCTTATATTTATTCCAAGGACCAAAACTGTTCATAAAACATTAATGGTATCTGTCTTATTTCCCCACAATGCTGAAACAACCCCGCTGTTCCATGGGCTTGTCTACCCCAAGAAACCGGGGCAGGGCAAAGCAAGGGATGAATTTAGAGCTCCTCACTCCTCTCTCAGATGCTTTAAGGACACATTTTGAGTAGAGGATGAGTCCTCACACTGTTAAACGTGGAGTAAGCCACCATGAACTCAAATGTTCACGGCGCTTTAGGAAGTAGCAACTAGGGCAGGGAAAAATCCGTAGCAGCTCCCTGCCTCCTGCAGCAGAGGAGCCCTGGATTCCCTTCTTCCCTGTCTCTAAGAGGGATTTTCTTGTGGTTTTAGTGGCAAGGAACAGAGTTGTGTTCAGGTACCCTGTGCATCTCCTGTTGGGTAGACATCAAAGCAACCAATAGAAAATGCTGAAAATTTTCTTTCAAATCAGGGCCTCTTTAAATTGGAAGCTGGGCTTGCTGGGAACTAATGTGCATATTAATTAATTCATTCTTCCAATTCCTTTGAAAAAGCTTTTCTTGTGAGGGTAGAAAAGGAAAAGACATGCAGGAATATTTTCATTGTTTTTTGTTGTTACCCAAAACACTGAGATTTTTAGCTGTAGCTCAAAATTTCCCATGAGAATCATTGTCAAAATTTAAATATTTTTCATTTTCAGCTGTATTTTTAATTAAAAGGTCACATTTTCCAAACAGCTCAAGCTTTACCATCTCTCTGCCTCAGTTCTCTGTCTGTCATTTGGGATTATAATTCTTTTCTATCTTTTTTTTCTCCAGTCTATTTAGATTATAAAATACCTCTTACTGTGTGTTGATCCAGTGCCGAGCAGAATGGGATCCTGAACTTGGCTGGGATACAAAGTTGCTACTATAATGCAAATCAATACTAATAAATGAGCATCAACCAACTTTCCTTTTCACCTTTTACATTTCACATGTTTCAGTCAATATGCTCTTGAAATTATTGCTGGACTTTCTCTTCTCTTATGTATCTATTTATCACCTAAAATCATCTTTAAGTCCACGCCATGATCAATGTCTCCTAAGAGTACAGCCTCATAATTATTTTCTGTCCCCTGCTGCATCACCTAATACTTCCCTTCTAAAAAGTGTATCACCCATTTACTTGCACATAAGCCTAATTAATTTTGTCAAATTATTTCTAATTTGTTGGCTTTGCTCCATCACATTTGTTGCCCTTCTTCCCTGATGCTAATAAATCCATTCTCTTCTCAAAATACACCTGCTGCCAAGTTTACACATGTAATATGAAAAGCAGTCCCTAAATCATCCTTGACGGGACCATTCCCATTGCCTCAGCCACCCTTTCCAAACGCTGCCGGTGACTTATTCCTTGTCACTCAGCAGCCTTTTTGGGAGCCAAATGAACATCCTTCCCCACTTACCAGGTACACTGACTTTGTACATTAACCTTCTGTGTGGCGTGGCTTTCAAATTTGTAAAATTTATATCATCTACTTTGCCCCTGTCTGCTGATTTGCTCCTGTGCTCAGCAGTGTCACACGCGCTGCTCGGGGGAGCTGAGAGAGGCTGTCCTGGCTGGGTTCAGCTGCATAGCCCCAGGGGTGTCCTGTGGGGCAGCCCCGAGTTCCACCTGCACACAGCAAAGGGGAAGGACAGCGCTGCACCTCCTTATTAGAGATAAAAAGCAAAAAAATCCTGAATAGGAGTACAAAATATTTCAGGAAGGGTTTGCTTTGCCTTATCCTCAGAGAGGGAGGGAAAGGGAGGGTTAACAGTGCTGTGATGAATTAAATGAAAGGAGGCCAGATGTGACACAAACCGTGTTCTAAAGCTGAGCAGACTTTCAAATGGAGTATTTTAAAGGTAATTTGAGAGGAATTTCCTCGTTGCACTAGCTGCACATTTGTCAAGATGCCACAGCAGGTTGACCTTCCCATGCTGCTGAAGAGATCTGTACTAGAAGGCCTGATATCTCATGAGCTCATCCAATATCTCAGGTAGTTCTTGAGATTGACAGGCCTTTCTTGCAGCCATAAAACTAAGCTTGAGCATCTTTATTCTTTGGTGTTATCAGGTCTGGCCTTCTCAGCTTCTTCCAGTAGAAATAGGGAGTTTTCACAGGGGAAAACTGGAACAAAGATAGGTAGTAATCTTTCTAAAAGAGAGAATCAATTAATAAAGTCTCCTGGATTTGCTCCAGGTCCAGCTTTGCAGGAGTGTCTTTGGAAGCACTGCCATCTATGAGCAGTCAGGACTCCCCAGGCAGCACAAGATCATTCAGTGTGTGAATTACAGACTTCGGCCTTGAGAGCATAAATGATGGTTGGGAACAAGAGGGCTGATACAGAATTGTAATCATTCCAGCTTCAAAGTTAACTCAGCACTATATTGCTTCATTACAGTGCAGGAAATCAGCAAAGAGATCTGATTCATCCTTGACGGAAGTTCCTTGTCATGCCCTGGTTGTTAAAGCAGACTTCCTCTAACACCTTCCTGCTGTTTCAACAAACATCTGAACAGCTCCCACAGCACACAGACTTCAGCAAAGCCAGGGGATCCATATCATAAACTCATGCCTAGAAAGAGGTAAGTTAAGAAGACAAAAGTGCCCCAACACACCAGAAAAAATGCATTTACCTAATCAGTTCATCAGTCTTTATTAATAAACTGATACAGTGCTGGACCATAATGCATAAGGCAACATTTGGTATGAATTTAGTGATTGATAACTTTTTAATGGCAACCATTAAAATGCAACTAGCTGGATATAGTTGTTCCTGCCTGGAACAAGGTAGAACTCACTCCAATAGCGGTCTGAAAAAATCCAAAATTTATATATACCATATACCATAAACACCTACACAGAAATTTGCAGGATCAGAACCAAATCTGCATGCGCAGTAAATACAAATCAAAAACATAAATATTCTGATAGATCAGTAGACAAGGGGACAGGCTCACCAATCACCCTTAGAAAAGGACTGATATGTGTGTGGATATAGATACACTATATAGATATACCTAAGAATGCATTAAAAGTACCATTTAGTTCCTACAAATCTGGAAGTGTAGTCAACTATAAGGGGTAATTGTAGTTTACTGACCTGTGGCCCCTGCAGCTACTCACAGAAGCACAGAGCTGATTATATCTCAGAAATGCTCTCTGGGGTTGTAAAATGTATTTTGCTTAATACAGCGATGGTGGAGCCTGGGGTCATGGGGAGAGTGAATAGTGGGCTCTGTAATGAGCCTTAGAAGGGCTCTCAGAGCTTCATCTCTCTGTGTCTGGAGCACAGATCAGCATTTTCTCTCAGTGTGTTTCTGCCCTACTGTCAAACTGAAGCCTGTACACACACCCCCATGTGCACACACACACACACAAACCAGCTCACTCTAAAAATCCCTTTAAACACTGCCTCTCCCTCTTAATAATCCCTCCCCTTTGTGAAGAGCCTCACATTGGGATAATCTCTTTATGGGGTATCTCCTTGACAGGTTAATCTTCTCAGTTACCTCTTGAAGATTTTGTCGTCTTTTAATCTGGAATACAATCGGATAACATCTACAGATCAATATCTTCTTTGTAGTCATGTTCCAAAGGCTATGAGAGCTGTTCTCCCATGCAGTTCAAATGCCTCATTAAAGATTTCTCACACTGTAAAACCCTCCCAGAGATATCATGCCTTCATTTGCTACACACTCAGTATAATGCTCCTTAATTCACTCGAGAGTTTTAATGTCTGTCACAGTGACTGTTCCTTCCTTAAAGTCAATATATTTCCTTAAAATAAACTTAACAGCTCCTACACATTTTCAACAAGTAGTATATTAATTTGAACAAGCTTTAAGTGAATCATATCAGAACATTTCTTATGATGCTCTGTCATATTTACTGCACACTTCAACATGAATATGGGATCTTCTCATTTGTTAACTTTATGTCTCTGGTGACAGTAAATTAAAATGATCTGTTGAACTCTGATTTTCTCTTTTTGCCTACACTTCTCAGGATAATTACTTTTCATCATTTTATTGACTTTTTTTCCTCTAGTAGAATGTTTCACATATATTAAGATCTTTGAGATTATATTAAGAAAGGATTGTGAGGTTACCTGTTGAACATTCTTGGCTTTGTGCATATTTTTAATCAAAAAGATTTCTCATGCACTCACAGAATCTTTTTTTTTCTTTTCTAAACAGCATGATGAGGAATTTATATGGGCCAGGAGTTCATAACCATTACCATTCCCAAATGCTGGTTTCTCTATTGATGAATTCTACTCACCAAAAAGCAGTGAAATGAACTAGATATTTCCTTCTATGGCAAATACAGACAGGAGGAAAGAATAGATAACGTTAGAAAGACAAATGGAATAAACTTTCCAAAGATATACGAAGAATCAAGACTAGCAGTGAATGAGTGTTCCGCTCAGAAAGGAGAAAAAAACCCCAATTATTTATTTACCATTTCACTCTTTGGTAAGCTTCAGTGATTAAGAGTCTGAAAATATACCTGGTCTCAATTTACACAGCAAGGTGTTTATTAGTTTGTCAGATCTCACATAGGCAGAAGCTAATTTGCTCATAGGGTATGCTGTAATTATATCACTGAGTAGTTGTTTTAAGGGATCCAGTTTTAATTTCTTCCTCTTTGATATAGTCATTTAATTACAACACAGCACAATTGATTAATTAAGAGTACAATATTCTTTTCCTGAGAATTCACCTACAAGGTACAGTAGGGTATCAGAGAGTGCATGGCAAAGAGCTGCAGGATTTGGTTTATGGGGCCAACAGAGCATATACAGAATATAGACCTGGTTTTCAGGTAGAAATACAGCACGTGCTGCACAGGTGAGATGATTCCGTGTTAAGTTCCCCACCTCCATCCGTATTTGTTACGTGGGGGGTGGGAATCTTCAGTGTCTCTGTTTGCCCATTTGTCAGAGCTCTCCTTATGGCCCTGATCCACAACTCAGTGAATTCCATGAAAAGATTTCTATTGACTTTGGAAGCCTTTGGACTTGGCTGGTTACGAGCTCATCTTTCTTTCTGCTCTGCGAGTTACCTGAAGCCTTTGAGGGCAGCTCAGAGCGGCGATAATTGAATCAGCACGGACTCCTCACCTCTGTCCCTGCCTGGGCGATGCCGGCCTTGCCCAGAGAGCTGCTGGCAATCAGAACCTGTCAGATGACGCCCAGATTGCCTTGTTACCTTTCTCTCAGTAACTTTCCCAGTAAACACAGAGGTTAGAGACAGGCTAATAGCCAGTCAGACAGTTGGGTGTCGGTAGAAAGCCGGTTCAGTGAGGGCCTAAATAGTCGGCTGAGCACAGGAGAGGCAACAGGACACAGGCACTGCAACACAAACACAAAACCTGGCTTTTGGGAGCCCTCGGGAATCCACTCAGCCCTGTGTTAGGTCAGAGTCTGCCAGTAACAAGAGCAGGTTGGGCTGTGTGCAGCCTTGCACTAATGCTCCAGGATTTCTGGATGTCTCAGCTGGTGGTGGATCCTGAAATGCACCCCAGGCTCTCAAGAGACCATTCCATCAGTCCAACCTTCTTTCGTCCTTCTTGAGGACGTGGATTGCAGTCAGAGTGATTGGGTTACCCATTCACGGCCATACTGAGGGGGAGACACAGCTCTCTGTCCTCTCCTCCTGTGCACCTGAGGAAGGAGGAGGATGTGGAGTAACAGGCTTGATCTCAAACACCTGAATTCTTCCTGAATCCTTTCAGGTCTCTGTATCCTATTGAGGGTCTCAGCCTTTATGCCCTGCTTTGTCAAGCAATTCACTGCAACGATCAGAAAAACAATATGGGAATGTTCTTTACCTCACCATGAGAAGGTTGAGCTTTCAATCTAATGGAATTTAATTACAGCTTTAACACTGCACAGATACAGATTTTAATTCAGAGCACCAGAGTCATTGGGAGCATCTCAAGAATTAACTCTGTTCTAACTTACCCTGCTTTATGTGGTGGATTTTCCCAATAGACAAGAGGGAAATATTCTGGCACTAAATTCACAGGGAAGATGCTGCTTTGATATATGCCTGAACAGTGCACCCAGCAGGGTTCAAACAGCCTGACATTCAAAGTTAATGCTACAAATATGACCCTAAAACCATCTGGACTTCTAAAGCAGTGGACAATTAACTTTTACAGTGTCAACCTGTTCACTCTTACATCAGTTCAGTTAGCGCACAACATAAGATATGAGTAAATATCACATGGACAAGCACAATGCTCATTGTTGGCTTCAAAGAAATAAACTTTTTGATGAGCTGCGAAACATTTGAAAAGCCACCTACACTTTGCTCACACATACCCATGGCAACAAACATGCATCAACATTGAGCAGAAAAAAGCTGAACCTATCCAAGTTTTAATATTCATCGTCTGAGGCTAGTGTGATTGCATTTGCATGTCTTTGCTGCCTTTTTTTTCCCCAAGGACAAAATGGGGTGGGGGGGAAAGTGCAGAAATGAAACAGAAAGTGCTTTGAAGCTTCTGGATAGTTTTGATCATATGTCGAAAACGAATCAACAGTTACTTAGTGCAAGTGTGTGCCTGTTATAGGACATTGCTTATGCCCTCTGAAAATAAATCAAGATGGACGTTAATCAATATGGGAATGTGCATAGAAAAGCAACTGGTGGCACTGCAGCCCTGCCTGTTAGCTTCTAGGACAAGTGATCTGCCACCAAATAGACAAAAAGTGTGATAAATTCAATGCAATTAAGATTCTTTTTCACTCTCTTGAAAGAGGAAGGTATTTGCTATTCATAAAGCTATTATTTTTCAGTGGTAAACCAAAGCATCTGGTAAATCATTACTCTGAATCGCTATAGAACATAGCATACATTCTTTTCCATACATGTATATCGACATTCTTTTCCTGGCATGGGCTCAGATTTACTTCTTGGATGCAGTAAGCTTTATATTTCCTTCTGCTTTTTTCATCCTATTTGCCTGGCATCTTCCCAACACTCTGGACCTTCTCTTCAAATTGTTTTTTGCAGTAGCAGAAAGGGGCTTGACTTCCAAGAAGCCCAACCCTCTCTGTGAAATACCAAATGATTTCTGCTCAGTGAGATGAGAACATCCAATATCCTGCAGAACCTGTCACTGTGAATGGGTCTCAGGGCAACATCCAGAGGGCTATGAGCTTTTGTCGTTGTGTGGTTTTCCTTTTGTAATAGGTTGTGAAATGGGTCTTGACATTGTTTCAGCTGTGACACTGTAGCTTGAATTGGAACCACTGGCCTATGAGATTCTTCATTAATGTCAGCTCAACAACATCCCTTCCCTGCTCTCCCCTGCACAATTTTATGAACTTGCCCACCCTGTTTGAGAGAAGACACAATGTGCAGATGTAGGCAATAAAAATGATTAGCAGTGTGGAGTGGCTTCTGCTTGAAGGGAGACAGGAGCAGAACAGACCACATAACGTGGAGGCAAGAGAAACTCCATGGAAGGGACACAGGGAGACAAGCAAAGTCAGGGGGATAGGAAAAAATGCATCTGTTGCTAATATTTGCCCTCTCACTTAATGAAGTCACAATCAATTGATCTGAAAGGCGACAAATTAAAAGCTGATACAAAATAGAAGAGAGCAGAGCATGATCCATAGTGGCACTAACCAAAATGAAATATCACCAAGGACAAAAGCTAAATTCAATCCAAAACCAGATTAGATATGCAAATAATGTGAAAGCAGATAGTTACACTGCAGAGAAACACAATTGATTTTATTCATATCAAGTCAAAATTACTGTGATATAGGTGATAAGTCAACTGCCACTAATAAGGTTTAGAAGAATTTTCCCCAGGATCATTTTCTCTGGACTCGGCAGACTAAAGAGCCAATAACTTCTGTGTTCTTCCAGCAATTACAGCCAGGCTTTTCACTGTAGATATATGGTTATGTTGGAGGGTGGAACAAAGTTTGCATATATACTCTATATCCAAGACAATGTCTGGAAACAAATAGGTCTGTGCACAGTGGAACCAATGAAGCTCCATGCAACTGTCTTAAACCACATCTGCTGTGTGAATTCCCTTTTAATACCACTTTTTCCATCAAGTACAAAAGGATTTTTAATGTTTGTTTCTCTGAAGAGCTAAACATCTCGGGGAAAATATTCCTGACCCCTGGTAAGCCTTATCTCAATGGGAATATTAATTGTCTATTCTTCCTGTTTACCTATAGAAAACTTACAGGATCTATCAGATTAGCCAATGGGTATAAAATGGGTATAAAAATATTTAAAAGAGACCAGTAACTCAAAATGCACACAGAACACGCTGTAATTGCATAAGCACTACGGTGTGAAATCAGGACAGAAACATTTATATGGGAAGTGCACTCCAGCCCAGCCGCTTACCTCCCCCACACCCCCACAAAAAATCATTCAGGAACAGCAGATTGCAAAGAGCAATCACACCAGCCACAGGTTGGCAATCACATCTTCTCCAAACAGCAATCATGGCTCATACTGATGGACAACAACATGTGAGAAACTGTCATTTTGATATTTAAAATCTGTGGTGTGTAAAACACTGTCAGTCTCAGCTGGTGGGATCCGAGTTACTGGTGAAGAAACTACAGAAATAACAGGACCTGAAATGGACCCTAGAAGTCAAAATGTTTCTCTTTTTTTGCAACTTTTCAACATTATTTGTCTATCCCACAGACTGAACAACTCATTTATTTACCTGACACTGTATTTCAGTGAGTAACATTTGCTCTTAGGACTTGAAAATTGTATTTTTTCTTCCAACCTCTTCTTACCAAGTACTGGGGACAAAAAGGTGCAATCTTGCTTTAGGGTCTAAGAGCTGAAAGCAAAGTTGTGTTAGGCCACTTGTGTGGAGAGAAAGGCTGTGTTAGCAGCATCCCCCCTGTCCTGTCCCTGTGTATAGCCCTGCTGGAATGGTGGTAATGAGACCGGTGATGCTGGGAGGGATTAAGGGCCTGACCCAGTCAGAATTTATGGTTTCCCAGCTGACAGTGAGAAATTACTTCCTGTGTTCCCAGTGCCAAAGAATGACTTAATTGGAAATTTTGGATTTTCTTTCCTTTTTCTTTTTTGTTTTTTTTGGGTTTTTTTTAAGACAGACAGAAGGAGAGAGTCCTGATGGTTTTATGAGAAGAACAGAACAGCAAAAATCATAATGGATTGTCCAGCACAAAATGTCCGTGGGATGAATGAGGCCCTTAAAACATCATGGCTCGGGCTGACATACTGCCAGGCTTTTGAGCAGTTTCAGGACTTTGCTTTCAATTTGAACTTTAAATCAATCGCCCCATTGATTTCAAAATTGAATTTCAGAGCATGAGGGACAATGTACCCTTTTGATTTCAGGGAGGTTGGGATTTTTTTAAGTGCATAGATAACTTGAGAGACCAAAAGCTCTCCCCTCCAATGACACATGCAGTAGGGTTTCCTTCTGGAAACTGAGGTGCAATGCTGACAATGAGAAACCAGTAAATTGCATGTGTTCTACTGTACAATACTGGGAAGAAAGAAACCTGGTTATTATACAGAGGATGGGAAAGAAAGTCCCAGAAATTGTCATGAAACAAAACAAAAATATTGAAAAACTAGTAGAGACAACATCAAAAGATGCAGCATGTTGTTACAAGAGCCCAAATTCTGTTATCCTCATCTTGTCAGAGAAGTGTGTAAGAGCTCACCTGCTACGTCTGGTGAAGGAAGAGCTGCAGTCATTACATGGATTGACCAAAGCCTGATTCAGCAATATGCAGATTTAGAATGGGCTAATGGAAACACAATGCACTGAGGAAAAGGTGTGACACCTGCTCATTCCAGCTGGAGTTCCTGCATTAATCTCCACAGCCTTTGGAACTGGAACTAAGTGTGCTCCTGCACAGCCCTCTAAAACAGGTATAAAGTCATCTATCAGGGGACATTGTTTGCCATATTTCATTGTGAAGACTTTAGTTATTTTTGAAGACAGAAGGGGTATTTTGCATAACCAACACTGAAGAGGACTCAGAGAACCTGCACCTTCTGTCTGATTTTGATGTTGGTTAATGATGATGCAGCCCAGCTGAGGGGAGCCTCAGCACTGCTTTCAGTGCAGCAGCAGCAGCAGCACAGGCCCCGTGATCCAGGAGAGGAGCCCATTCCCTCTGCTCCTTCTTCGTGCCACACGTCACCAGCTGTGAGCAGTGCCAAGGAAAACCAGCCTCTGGCTTCTCTGCCAGGACAAGCTCATCTGAGAGATGAGCCAGGCATGCTGCAAAGCCACAGCTGAAACTCCTGCAGAAGTGCCAGCTACAATGGTTGTTGCTTTTGTTTGCGTGTTATTGCCACTAAGTCAGTCAGCGTCCTTCAGCTGCCACAAGCTTGAGCTGATTTGACTCTCCTTTAGAGAAATTAGAGAATTCAAACTGTGTTTTCATGCTACAATCAAAAAATCTGTCTGGGTGGCTTTAAAAGGCCATAGTTTGGTGGGGTTTGTTTTATTTCTTGGAGATCTACTGACACAGCCCTGTCCTGAGCAGAGCTGCTCTGCAGTAATTCATGAGTTTCAGGCAAATGCTCAGCTTTTCAATGATGAAGAGCTGTGCTGCTATTGGAGGGAAAGCTGATCTGGAGTGCAGACCCAGCTGTTCCTTAATAATGTTTAGAGGCAATATTCCATTTCTACCTGGAAGGCAAGCTTGGAGACAGAAAATAATCATTTTTTATGAGATATTTAGATAACTATCAGAGACTCCTGCTTCTTACAATCAGCAGTATCTGCTACTGCTATTCCTCATGCTTTAGTGGTTTGGACTTGTGACAGAAAATTCATCTTTGGGAGGATACATCTGTGAGTGCCACAGCATCTAAGATTGATCAACTTCTGTTATTGCTTTGCTGTGTTCAGTTCTTTTTCTGGATGTACATCTAGTCAGAGAGATAGGCAGTCAATTTTCTCCTTTTTTTTAGACCACTGATTACTTCCTGCTCTTAAGGCATAAAAAGATGATGATAATTTACAAGACCTTTGGATATGACCCAGAATTTTTATTGGAGAAGATGGTGGAGTGACTGCAAGCATTCACTGGAGGTCCCCTAGAAGAAAAGTGGGCTGCCAACTCTGCAGAGTTTTTTTGCATAGTAAATCCAAATTCTCAGGTTCTAAATAAGTATGAAGCTCATTCCACTGAATAACAGGGATGGAAAAGTAATCACTGCTAGAAAGGGAAAAGATAAAATCCCACTGCTCTATGATGCCTTTCAAGAGAGGATTTTACTCATGTTAATGAGGCCCTGAAACATAATAGCAATATTGAATTTCTTATGGAGGATGGATTCAGGTTTTCCAGAGATGTGTGGCAGAAAGTCAGAGTGCTGAGGGCAAAATTGGAGCTTGGGTAACAGTTTGGCAGCCCAGACTTGTGGTCTTTTAAACTGACCATTAAATCACGATGATTTAAGGGAAGGAAAAGAGCAGATTCCTGAGGCTCCATGGCAATGCTGTGCATTCCATCTGCTCTGAGGACTGGGCAAAAGGAGTAGGGAAAAGACCATGACTGGCCAACCTCACTCCAATTAATCTTCTGGAGGGGCTGAGAAGCCTGACGCGTTTTAGAATCTCTGCTCCACAGCACATCAGGAGCAGGCAGCACCATCCAGGACAGTCACCAGAATTAACACTGGAAATTAACCCCAGTCACCAGAATTACCACACACAGGAAATGTATTCTGGGCTGGCTGGGGTGAGGTTTTGTGAGGTCCTTCTGCCACAAATCAGTGCCAAAGGTGATGGAGGCTCCTGAGATTCCTCTGCCATCCTCTGAGCTGAGCTGATTTGTTTCCAGCAACATCTTCATTACAGGATGGTATTTTAAGAGTTTATTTGATTTTCCCTTTCCCAAAGCATAGTTAGCTGAGGGACACTGCAAACTGTAATTGCTTGTGCCAATATCTCCTCTGCCTCCAGATTTCACTCACGCAGTTCATTCTTCTCTCCCTTCTCCTCCTCCTCCCCAGCTGACAGTGCCAGGACATCCTTGCTGCACTCTACAAACAGTATGAGCCTAATTATGGAATTTTTTTTTTCAGTCTGGATCTTAGTGAGTTTAAGTGGAAAACAAAATATTTAGTTTCTACAAATTAATGGAAATAACAGAGCACACATCCATTGTACGTCAATTAGCAACATATGGTGAAAGACTTGCAAAATAATCAAATGATCTAACAATAAAGAAATTAAATAATCTAGTGATTTCTTCCTCTTAGTAGCTAAATATGTTACATGATGTGTCTTTCACAGATTTTCCAAGCAGATTGTGGAACACCTGCAAGCACATAGGTATTGCTTTGTCAGGGTGAGCAGCAGGTAGGTTTTCTATATATACCATTGTAGTTTGATTTCTTTTGGATAGTTAGAACCAACTGTTAGTAGTTAAAAAAAAAATAAAGATGTCAGACAGCCTGAAGGTTTTTGGTGGGTTTTTTTATTAGGTTTTTTGGTTGATTTTATTAGTTTTGGTTGGTTGGGGTTTTTTCTAAAAAAAAAAATTTATAGAGAAAACAGTAGAACAGTTTCTTTAAAAACTTAAACTTTTCCACCTATTTTTTATTGTGCACTAACCAAGCATGAGGCTTTTGTGTGCACAGGAGCAGCAAAGGTGAATGGGAAGGAGCTGGGATGTGCTTGCCTGTTGCAGCCCCTCTGCTCTTGCCAGCAAGCTCTGCTTCCCAGGAAATGTGCACATCTTTCATACCCACACATCTGAACCCATCTCATGAGCCCAAAAGAGGCAAACTTTTCCACTAACACTTCTGAAAATCTGGCCATTTATTTAAATGTGAAATATAAATTAGGGCTTGTCTTAAGAACTGGCTTTAAAGCCTGGCATAGCTTTGTTACATGAAACCTTTATGAGGCTCACACGATGAGCTACCTGCACAAAAATCTCCCTATTACTACAGATAGCTCTGCTTCTTGGAGATAATATATGTACATCCTCAAATCCTGATTTTGTGTGGTTATAAATCCACCACTCCGAAGCACAGCAGCAAATCCAGTACTTGAAAACACACTTTACAGTTGATGATGATGAAAAATTGGATTCATTGGTTTCAGCAGCAGAACTGCTGCTTGATCCAGTGAGCCCAGATGCCTAAATTGTAAAGTGAGTTTATTTGCCTGCAGAAGAACCTGTAGTTTGATGCCAAGGGACTGAGCAGAAGGACAGATGGGGATTACTGGGCCACGGAGATCAGGAAGAAGAGAAGAAAACTGGAGTAGGAAGGAAGGATGGGGGAGCAAATAGCCATCTTTAGCTGTATTTTTGTGACAGCTCATGGCACGTGGATAAACAGTGGGGAGGTGCTACCACATAGTGCACAAAACCACAAAGCATGAATATAATAATGTAAGTTTTGCATCTAAACTTTTCAAGGTCTTAAAAGGAAAGAAAATGTAGTAGGGAGGGGCATCATTGCAATAAACAATGCTAAAGGTGTCTATTCCCCCCCCACACACACCTGCACATCTCACCATGCCTCTCTTCTCAAGGCACAACCACAGCTGACAGATCAGGTCCCTCCTCTGTCCTTAAACTGAATCCCACTTGGCAGGGGCAAGACAGGAGTTTGGAGGAACCCAGGGTAATCCCAGAAGCATGCCAGAGGGAAGGAAAGCAGAAGAGGAAGCACAGTGCAGGAAAACAATAGAATGACTCAGCATCCCGAAAAAGCATCAGATTATAAAAATAATAAAGTGATAAACCAACTGTCCTTCTTTGGGGCCAGTCATAGGAAGATGTGGGATGAAGCTGAGTTTACTTGGAGTGGAAAATGCTAATAACTTTAGCCATGACTTCTGTAAAATGGACATGTAAAAGTTCTAGAGTAGGCAGGAAGTGTGGAACCAGGGGAATGGCCCTGAAAGGAGAGGTGGAGGAGAAGAAGGGGTGGTGCCACAAAGCCTCAGACCTGAGCTCCAGGGAAAGCCACCACCAGGCAGCCCCACCTGGGCAGGAAATTTCTTCATCTGTGAGCAGAAGGGACTTCAGGATCGATGGCAACACCACCAGGGTCTCTGTGGCACCAGTGAGCTGTTCCTGGTGCACAGAAATCCATCACAGACCTGCTCCTGAGCGGAGGGAAAGCCAGCCAGCCATCCCTGCTGCTCAAGGTCAAGTCCAGACAGGGAATATAATGCTGTCCTTGACTACACAGCAAAAGGAAAAATTGCTTTGGTGCCTTGTCACAGAGTTCAACCATTTCCAATCAGTAATCACAGTGCAAAATCACGCCTGGGTTGTGCTGTGAGGCGTGTGCCCCAGTGGATTTTTTGGCCTGTGCATTGAAAACTAGGCTGAAAACAACTCATTTGTATAGGCCACCAATTAGTTATCAGTTATTTAACTATAACTTTCACTCTTCACGTACAGAGTTGGGTTTGAACCAGTGATCAAAGGATCTTTAACTCGTACCAATAACATAAAGCAAATCTGGATTCTTTTAGCTCATACAAGAGATTAAACGTTCCACTTTAGGCATTGTGATTTCTCTTTTCTTTCTCATGGAGTCAGAAATAAAAATTTCATTTCCTCTTTGTTGTACCATGAAATCTCCCTTTTCTAATGAGTGTACGAACCAGTCATTTTGCTCTTAATAGGCCACTTACTGAATTTGATGGAGGAGATAATTAAATGTGACATATATTTGTATGCATCTATCTTAAAACTAACACTCAAAGATTATAAAAGCCATAGCATTCTCTTAATGAAATATGGCTGAACATGAGAAAAACACATTTCAATGTGTCTGAAAACAACTGCAAAATTTAGAGATAAACACTGTTAACACTTGATAAGCCTGCACGGGTTTGATATGTACCGCAGACATAGCAGCAGCAAACAAATACCCTTTTTGAAGTAGATAAAAGCTGAAGATAAATTTGTTTGGCTTCCAAACAAGAGGGAATGAGTATGAAAGTCCAAGAGAATTTACACAGTATAACTACTGAAGCAAGAAAGAAGCTTTTTATAACTTGTAAAGAAAATGCCAAGGAAAATTCATTCAAATAACCCTTTTCAAAACTTCAGCGCTGAATTTCAGTGGCCATTAGTCAGGCCTTGTGTTCCTGGGTAGTGTTAAAAGCCTGGGTTATGGTAGAATATGATGGGAAACCAACTGGATCGATAGCTCCCAGGATTTTCCCCATTCAATCTCAACCCTGCTCTATTCACCCAGCTGGGTTCTTGGCACTTAAATTCAGTCCATTTAACTGAGGGACAAGGAGGCGCTACGGAAGGTAGAGAATTAATTGTAGCAGCATTCAGAAACCAGGAAAATTGGATGACTCTTAGGGCTTGTGGGATGACAGATGCAGCCAGGTGCACTGCCAGGAAACCCCTGGTGTGCAGCCGGGACCCAAAGCCGGTGCAGTGGGAAGGAGCACCAGGGCAGGGCAGAGCTCCCACTCCTTACTTGGCACAGCACCATTTGTGGAATAGCTGCTCTGGAAAAGTTTAAGCAATTAAACCTTTGTGACAGGTGAAAGATACCAGGGGAGAAAATAGAAATTTCAAAGAAGAGAAAGTGTTTGAAAAGCGCAGTGAAAGGGATGTGAAGAGGAAGGCTGCTGCAGGGGAGATGGGGCAGCAGAAAGACACTGGGTCACCTTGCTGCCAGTGTCAGACATGGAGAACATGGCCTTCAAGCTAGAGAGATCAGTATGTGCTGAACAGTTGGACAGGGTGATGCTGTGAGATCATCTGAGACCCCTGTTCAAGGCTGGTGATGGGTTTCCACTTTAAATTTTACACTCTTTGGAAGATACGTGCTTGCCTTCCTCCAGGGAAGGAACTGCTTTAAGTATTGCTAAGGTTGTTGTCCTGTCCAACTGAATTTCATGTTGCTGTGGGGTTTGACTGCCTAAATTCAGAAACCATGCCAGGATCCAAATTATCTGACAGGGAATAACCTCCTTTTCCTGCTTAGGCACATTTCTCTCTCAGACACCTGCAGAATCACTACCTGGCCTTTAAATTTATTTACAAGGGATCCCTTGTTTACACAGTATTTAGACTTGAAATTATCAGGGGAAATAAAAAAGTCACATAATTTCAGGGCTATAAAACCTGTTTGTAGCACAGATAAACTCTCCTGTTCCTCCTTTGCCTCTCAGGATGTTGCTCCTTTTAGGAACCTTTCTTGGGTTAAATGATTTGATGAGAAGCTTCCAGCGGTGAAAAGTACTTATCCCACAGTTTTGTATCAAGAGCCAGACAGGAGGTTCTGAGGCAATGCTGGAGCTGTGTCATGCAAGTGGTTGGGCCATGCCCTCTCAGATGATTGGTGCCATTAAAACCCAAAACTTGGCCTCACAAACAGAAAGAGGCGTTTGGAGCGTGTGGTGCCCGGCGGTTGCGGGCTTTGTTCCAGGACCAGAGTTCACAGAGTTGAGCAAGATGCCTGAATTCCCTGTGGGGTGAAGGGAGAGGATTAAGTGCCTCAGAATGAGATTCAAAGCAGGCAGTGAGTAAAGCAGGGAACATGTAAGCCTGCCTTAGGACATACTAAAGAGAGGGGTGTATCTGAAATCCTCCATAGATCCACGGTTTAGCACTGACCCACATCCATCAGGCAGGAGATGCTGTGAAAATGGGATTCAGAGCCCACAACCCCATTCCAGAATTAATTTGTCAACTTGGAGTAAAAGACTTCTGTTGGCTGTTAATGCCAAGGTTAGAAGACAGGTGGGGCAGGAAGTGGAGGCTGTAACCACAGTCTACTTTTAGAGAACTGAAAACCTGTGTCTGAGTTCCTTCATGAGTTTGAGAGGCAAAACCACATCCTTTCCTTTCCAGAAGGGCACACATAAATCTCAGAAGCTACTTTCCCTTTCTCCTTTTGGAGTGACAGAGCAGCAAATAACAGTGGGGCTGGAGATGGGGAAGGGACACCAGGTCAGGAGTGGCAGACAAAATGAGCACCGCGATCCCTTCCCCGCAGACCTGCAGAGCAAGGAGCCTCAGCTGCCTGCAAGGACATGGGGCTTTATGTTCCACTCACCTCTGTCATGTAAGAGGAATACAGCAGGTGTAAAGGTAAGAGCAAACTGTGCTTTGATCATGAGCAAAATTTATTTCAGGCCACATGAGAGGAGAGAGGCCATGGGGCAAGAGGGAGAAGGTGGTGGAGAGGAGCCAGCCATGGCAGCTGCAGGCAAATGTGCTCTCGTTACCGAGCTCTCATCTCGCACTGGGAAAGCCTTTGGATGAAGCACTTAAAAGAGCAGCCTCTAGCTATTAGCTGAAGATTTTATTAATTTCCATGTGTGTGCCCTTGCAGAAGGTTGAATTTCTTTCCATCTCCTTCAGCCCCGCTGTCCTCCAGCCCTCTTCCTACATTCCGTGTTGGCAGCACTTTCCGATGTGTGTCCCTAGGGAATATAATCCACACACTTCTCCTCCTTGTGGCTGTATCATTAACAGGGAAATTCAGCAGGACCCATGGCAGGCATGATTTTTAGTCTCCCTCCTCCTCTCATGTCTGCTTTTATTCAGACAAATCAGCACCACTTCAAAGCTCCCCACTTTCCCAGCACCCAGAACACCTTATCCCGGCTGCTTTAGAGACACTGGGACAAATCAGATCTGCTGAATTTCCTTACTTAATCTATTGCTTTTAGGGATTTGTTTTCAAACAAAATAGCAGGATAGTTTGGCATGGGCTATTTTTAGCAAAGCTTAGTTGCATTTTCTGTTTCCCACTCAACAAAATGTTTTTTTCCACCCTGATTAGCTCTGAACCTCACGCAGAGGCTGTACCAGTAACGGGGAATCTTTGGGGTTTGCTGTGACAAAGACATGTATTTTTTTAAGTGTGGTAATTCCTTCTCCTTGGTAGCAACCCAAATTACCCTGCATGCCAAACTCAAGTGAACAACCAAAGGTTTGCTGTCCTGGGTTAAATAAAAGCACCTCCTGTTTCCTCCATGACATTTTATTTGCTTTTCTTCAGTTACACTGGTCTTGTACCGGTTTGAGCTACAAATTGCCAGACCTGCCGTTTGTTTTGCCATCTCCCTCAGATGTCTGGGATGGAAATTATCTAGTCCCCCTCTCATGGATGCATTAAGCTTTTTTCTTTAAAGGAATCTTAAAAATGCAAACAAACAGTAATGGGGAAAAATAAGGCTTTTTGGTCTTTTAGAGTGAAGGGATTTTTTTCCTTTCAACATACTGCTATGAGGAGGTTAATGTGTCACTATAAAGGAAATGTGGCACTCTGCTGTTCTCTCATGGAATACATTACTTAAATTCTCACTATGAATTTACATCTTTTTTTTTCCTGAGATGTAGTTTGGCACTTAGTAGGAAATGAATCTTAAATATTTTGAAAGTGCAATTTAACATCTCAGCAAAACCCTGGATTGTGAATCGTGCTTTATAGAAATTTTAAGGCCTAACTGAAGCTGACTTTAAAAAGAATAGGGAATTACATTTTTAGGTGGTGCTTTAGCTGTAGATGATTCTCCTGCAGTTTTTAGGTACCTTTTTTATCCAGCTGTAAACTTGGGATATACTCTTTATGTATTTTAGGGTGATCTTTATTTTGAATGTCTTTCATTCTTTGTGTAAATATCCTATATACACATATGATAAAAGTTGTACGCATATGTAAAAGCTGTAACATATGTAAAAAGTTGTATGCAACCAAAAATTGCTTTTTAACTAAACAACAGCAAAAAAATCCAGAAAAATCCCGATATCTGAAAAGAGAGATGAATATGACTTACAATTCTTCACCTCTAGGTTTTATAATTTCTGGAGACACTTCTAAACCATTCAGGTCAACTCCACAAGGCTTGGGAAAGAACTGGGACTGAACTCATCTTTCTTGCTCCCATACAATATATTAGGAATGATCTGCCCTTCTGCTTACATCAATTTTACATCAGTTTAAACTGACACTCACATCCATCAGTTGTCCTTTACCTGGATTTAAGACAGAAATTAGGGTTGCTCTGAGTGTACAGCCGGCAAGCCCAAAACATTCACGGGGCAAAAAAGCAGTTTTACTCTGCAGAGAGCCATTTCTGGGTGTCCTCAAGCCCACATACACAAAAAAAAATGTCCCCTGCAAAACCACTCATCTGTCTTTTATGTCTTCTCACGGCAAAATAGCACCACTTTCACTGTTCAGTGGAGAAGTCCAGCTGTGGTGAGCAGCTCCCAGGGCAGTGGTTGCACTGGGACACGTTGGCCTTGGCAGATTTACATCAACGCTCCAACACTCGGCGCCTGCTTGGTGGATGGTGCTTGCCATTAAATGGCATCATTCTGCTTCCTCCTAAATGCTGATCCAAAACCCATTAGTGGAAATCTTTCTTCCAGCCTCAATCAGCAGCATTTCAGTACCCTGAGATGTGCCTGTGTTAAGCTCTGGGTTTGATGGTGTGGTGAGCACGCACTGGAAGGGTTATATTTTATTAACCTTCCCTCTGGACTAATGAATTGTTTTACTTTGTAATTCATTAACATCCTCATGGTCATCCAGGTCTCGTTTGAACACAAAGGGAAAAATAGCCTGAAAACCTACAAGATTGCTCATTTTGTAAGACTGAAGTAGATTGTGTGTGTAACTCCTGGTGACAGTGCTGGTCCATCCCAGTGTACAATTCCCCTTAAATCCAGCTGCAATTTCTTACACAGACTAATGGCACATTATAGGAGAAAGTATCACCATTTTCAGTAGCACCTTGTGGTGGGCAGTTGTAGCGGGTTTGGTTTGCCTAACCGGGCAGAAACACCAAGTTTTAGTGTAGTGGTTTTATGGTCAATTTATGCACTGTTCCCTGATTACTTTTCTGTGAGATAAACCATTAGGAGACAGCAAAGCAGGCACACAACTTATATGCTGTGATAAAGTTTATTAACAGACCTAAGAGAAAAGAAAAGAAAAAAAAAAAAAACAATCAAAGCACACAGCCAGAACTTCTCCTCTTCTCCCTCCCCCTCTTTCTCCTCTCCCTCAATCCATGTGCAGTTCTCAAGAAAGGAAAAGGGTTTCTTCCTGCTTTACGTGGTTCTCCAAAGTGCCCCCTCCTGCAGCAAAAACCATCTGCAGTGATGTAAAGTCTCCTTTTTTCCATAAAACCCTCTCGCGGTTCCTTCAACTTTAGAACATGGGCCAGCCCATGGGGGTATTATTCTGTCGGATAAGTAACTGTGGCTT
>VXAC01008451.1:1495018-1543040 GCA_013399225.1 Rhipidura dahli
GGGACCGTGACACCCTGGCCACCACCCCTGGACCGGCAGAAAGTCCCCCCTCCCGCCTTCCGCGGGATTTTATAGATAACATTGAGAGAAACGCGATTCGACCAGGCGACTGTCTGTCATGTCGGGGCCAACCCGTGACAGCAGTGCTGAACAGGATCCCCTGACCCACCTACACTGTAGCATCTTTTATTTGGTAAGATAACCTCCTCTTGATTTTCTTCTCTCGTTACAGAAACAAATAAATCTTGAATGCCTCATTTTACCAAGGCTCCACTTATTTTCGTCTTTTCCCCCTTTTTTTTTTTTTTTTGGTGTTTCTCTGGATTATGTCTATTTTTGCTTTTTCTTTTCTGGGAACAAGACTGCCCAAATTAAGCACACACCATTTACAAGGTTACTGAGCTCTCCGTGCTCCTCTCTCCCAGTCTCGCCCCTGCATTGGTCTGTGTTTGCTGACTCTGGAAGTTTTCCTTTCCAGGATAGCTGCACCTCTATTCATTTCTTCCAATCAGGCTGAGTCAAACACATGCTCCCTTCTGCTGGAGCTCTCCCCTCTCTAAAATTGTTTTGGCTGAGGCTTTATTAGGTTGTTAGATCTATGCTGCTTGCTCTCTTGCTCAAATCTGCTTTTGGGCTTTTGTTTTTTATGCTTGTCTCCCATCAGTCCTTTTAAAATGAGTAACTGTCAGAGCTATGAGATTTATTTTTACTCTTGCCATCAGTTTCTGCTAACAGAATGACCTATTCCAGAGCATGTTCCTTTGCCTGACTTTCTTTTCTTTCCTTCCATGAGAAAGAAGTGCTCACAAGAAAGTTTGGAGATTTGACACAGGGAGCAAGAGGCAAGTAGGGGATCCAAGAGTGCCCAGAACAGACGAGGAGACACATCCAAAAGAATTGAATTTCAGCTGCAGGCTGATTTGTGAGGCTATTCTGCAGCTAAAGAAACAAAAGAAAACCTGGGGGTGGAGGGAAATGAAAGCACTGTAGAGGGCAAGAGGAGCCTTTGTGTTTGGGATAGAGTTTTGAGCTTAATTTAAATCATAATTGGAAGCAGGATGCAATGGGGAAAAGCAGACAATGAGAACACAGCAAAACAAAAGACTGACCATGCTAAGACTGAAGAGATGTGAACAAGTTCTTTTAAAAATCAAAGGCAGAGATGGTATAAGCTTGGAAAATCCTCTTCTCTACATTCTGGTAGTTTAAAAAATTCTGTTCAAAATCAGAACAAAACCAATGAGCTTCTGATAATTTCTGAGCGAAGGAAAATTCTGGAGAAATTAATTCAGAAAAATCAAAAAACTGTGTTAGTTACATGTCCCAGGGCAGCAGGGAACAGCCAGGCTGTGGGGAGCAATCTGGGCTGGCAGAGGAGGGATAGACCCCCGAAATCTGAGTCAAGGCACCCAGGATTTGGAGAGTCAGAATTTCAGGCTCCCCCAGGATGTGTGTTGCAGGAATCCTTCTGGAGACAAGGCCTCCAGGCTGATGGCTGAGCAGGGATTCCTGCACAGCGTTTCCTGTGGATGAGAAGCTGCTCCTATGGTGCCAAACTGGGCACATCTGCACCTCAGAAATCACCTGAAACCCGGCAGGAATAAACCAAACCCCCTTGTTTCCACATGAAATCTGGTTCATTTTGGTGAAGAGACATTTTCTGACAGGAAAATCATTTCAAATCTGAATCTTCACTTGATCTTTTTTATTTTATTCAGACCAGGGCACTGCTGCAGCAGAGAAAGGGAATGTGAGCCAGGATGTGGTGATATGGGATGCTCCTCCTTACTGCCTCCAGACAAAAAAAATTACTGAACTGCATTTTCTTATGTCATGAGAATATAATGGAGATAACAGTGGTTATTAAAATGTACATTTTATTTTCAACATGCAGTGTTCCTCAAAGTTTTCTCTTGCACTTTTGCTTTTTTTAATGGAAATTTGGTTCCAGATATTTTCAGCAAAAAGTTTAAGCAACCAGTGGCTGGCAGGAAACAAATCTGACATACATGCATCTGCAGACATGTGGCAATTTATGATGTTCCCAGGTACTGAGGTCTTCACATTTAGCAACAGATAAACTGTGATGTTCCCCTGACTTGTTCTTTTGAGCCCTAACCAGTCATATTTTTTATTCATTTTTTATTTCTCTTTTTTTTTTTGTACATGTAATGAACATAAAATTTATCGGGAGCACTTATGGCAGCACAAAGAATCTGTTCTCTAAATCAGAGAATCTAAAGAAATCAGATACAATGATCCAATGAACCTAAAATCTGTCAATCTATTAAACTGTGAACAACAAAAATCCCATCACCTGGCACCTGTCTGTGTGAGCTCTTGGATAAAAGTATCTCTGCTAATGGGCAGCATTCCCAAAGGGGAAACACTTGTTAGCAATGCAGGAAATTCAATTCCGAAACTGGTCACATTACATGGTACAATATATAACAATAGCAGCAAGCACAAGAGCCATTTCATCCCATGTTGTGACAGAGGTTTAATTCATAGCTGATTTATATCATGACCATGAAGACCTGAAAGTCCATGCTCTGAGTATCAGCCTGGGGAGAACTTCACTTTTAATACTTTACATTAAATATAGTTTATTGTTGGCCCATTCTAAAGGGATGGAGCAGCAAGGACAAAATAAAACAAAAGTTGGTGTCTCCTGGCAGTTTTGTGGCAGTTCTGAGCATCTTCTGAGCAGGAATCACAAATTATATCTACTGACAAGCTGAACCATTGTAAAATATAAATGAAGTGAGGGAAGTTTTGGTCCTGGTGTTGCCTTTCTTTGGTTTTCAAGGATTTTTTTGTTTTTTAAGGATTTACAGTTTAAGCCCTATGAGTGGTGCTTATGCCTCTTTTGAAGCTTGAAATGTGTCAGCTGAAGCCAGGCAATAATTTATAAAGCAATCTCACTGTTTCTGCACCTCTCCACTCCTTCCTCCCCAGGAGCCCAGGTGCTGGCACAAGGATGAGCAGCACCTTGGCACCCACACCTCAGGCACCCACAGCACCCTGAGCGGGGTTAGAAATACTGTGAGGGTGCTATGGCAGCACATATTGCATTTGGGAAACCCCCAGAAATTAAACCCTTCTGAGAGGGTCCTCTGCGCACCCTCTGCTGCCCCTCTGCATCCCACCAGCCCCCCAGCAGCACTGCCCTGAATGTCTCATTGCCAGCAGTAGCACAAGGAATTGTCCTCTCTGCTCAGGATTTGCAGAACAAACTTTCTCACAGGTGCTTCTCCCGATGGCTGGGGCCTCCACAGCAGGTCCACGGAGCACACAGGGCCACAGATCTGCCAGAAGGGCAGCAGGTGCTTCTCAGATGTGCAGCTTCCAGCAAAATTAATGGCTGTTTTCATCCAAGTGATTCGGGAAAAATGAGGGAAGCAGTACTGTCTGCCCAGCACTACCACACTCCCTTCACTCTCATTAGAAGCAAACACTTGGAAGAGTTAAAGCCCTCCAGGACAACCAACACCATTTACATCCCTGGGGACCCATGGGGCTCTGATTTTTATATTTATGGCCAACTGTTTAAAGTCCTTTCCTGGTTTGGTTTTAGTGCCTGACCATGGCTTGATTGCCCATTACTGAGGCAATCACTGAGTTCTTTGATTCAGTGAGCAGCACAGGTTGGAGGATGAAGAGATTCCTTTTGGCAATTACCAGTTGTGAAGTGTCTCCACATTAAATACTCGATTCTGAAGTAAATTTATAATCCTTGTTCTCTAGCTGCTGCAAAAGAGACTTCTACAGATTCTTTCCATTAATTACTCTTTTTCATTTCTAGATGTGGGCCTAAGCAATATGAGCATGGCTTATGAAAGCCCAAGGAATGGATATGCATGGATGACTAATCTCAGGACACCTGCAATCCACAGCATAGGACTGCCATCAGTAAATGTGAGTTTGGCAGCCTCTTAAGTACCTGTGCCAGAAAAACGCTGCTCTTGTACACTCCAGGCATGGTGGTGAGAAAACTGTAGAGTCACAGCTCCAAAAACTAACACAGAGGAGCTCCAGCAGCATGGAAGGGCTCAGGGTTGGGAGGGTTTGCCAGTGCCCTGTGTACAATTCCAGCACGGATCCCACCCTTTGTGCACAGCGTAATGGGGGCTGCAGGCAAGACCCCAAGCACCGAATTTGAGCTGCTTGCCTCTTGCTATCCCCACTGCCTTCCTCTAGCCACTCACCACTGACACAAAGCTATCAGCTGAGGGAGGGGATTTGGTTTTAAACCCCAGCAGAATGGTCACACTGGGTAGCTGGGTAAAGGAAGGGAAAGCTCCTGTTACTTGCTCAGCCCTGACTCCAAGGTGCAGCTCTGCCTTGGTCTGCTCCAGGATTGCTCCATTCTGCTCCCCACAGCCAAGTGGTAAAAGAAAGGACACCACTAATGAATGGGTGAAAGTCAGCACTGCCCCTTTCTGAGCAATAACTTTGAGCTGGAGCATCCTGCTGGAATACAAGGATCCATCTTCCTCCCCCACTGGCATTCAGGATTCAAGGTGGTGAAGGGGGGTGATACGTCCCGATAATTTTTGCATTTCATGTGTCACCAGCTGAAACAAGGAGCTACCTCTGAGGCAGGGACAGGTGTCTGGCAGCCTGGAGCAGGGGCAGAGCATCACAGATTTGGCATCACTTGCCTTCATGACCAAAAAAGTGGCTTCTCACTTCTGCTTATGTTTCACTTTCTGAAAGCTGTGTGGAAGAATTTCGAGCTGCCTGGGTAGCCTGTGATATTCTCACTGCAGCTTGAAATTCACTGAAATGTTGACTCCTTCGGAGGAGCTTTGATGGTACCTTGGACCAGAGTGTTTGCACTAAGCCCCTTGAAGATCAATGAGCCAGAATGATTCAGACAATTCCAGTTACTTTTGGGGACTGCATTTATCTTACAAGCCTTAAAATTTGGTTTTCATACATTATTCAAAGTCCAGATGTACCTAGCCTTTATGCATTTCTTCTTGCCCATAAAGCCTCTTCATTGCTTTTATTGCCACTGTAATAATCAAGCTGTGTCTTTAATATGCACAGTACAGCCTCCAAAGCTGTACTTACTAAGCAAATGTTTTGGAGCAAGTCAGTTTGGCATCAAATGGATTCTGATCATTCCAAATGGAAGCCTCTCTCCTGCAGAAGCTCCCAGGAGCTGGGAAATGCTGTACTGCATAAGGCACAGGCACCTAGTAAACCTGGGTAAATGTTTCTGGAGTGTTGCTCCTCCTCATGTTGCAGAAAGGATTTTTCTCTAAGTTAATATGCCCAAAATGCACTGTCAGGATGTGTATACCCACCCACAGGGTTTTCTTCCTCTGCTTGTTTGCTCTGTTGGATCAAAGCTTTAGGGAAAATATATAAAAATCATTAGCCTACATAGGCATATGATGCATTTATGTGTATGTTTACATACATAAATGCATATACTTATATCCACATGCATACATTTTAATTATTCAATATTTAGTATTCAATGCCACTAAGCCCACATTTATAAGCTGTGAGAGGTTCCCAAAGCTGGTCACAAGTCTGAGGGGACCCTGAGCTGGTCAGAACATGCTGCTGATAATGCCAAGGTTGTGGCTTTGATCCCTGTATGAGCCATTCACTTAAGAGTTGGATTTGATGATCCTTGAGGGTCCCTTCCAACCCAGAATATTCTGCGATTCTATGATATCTGCCTGCTCATGAGAACGCTGCAGTCACCAAAAGAGCCTCAACTGTTGGAGCCAAAATCCAGAAAGGTCCAGCAAGGAAATGAGAGAGGTTAAAAACCCATCTCTCTGCCCTCTGCCTCCTCCAGAGTGGGCTCTGTCCTTGTTATGGGTTAACCCAACAGTCCTGCAGGTTTCTTTCACTGCAGCCAGTTTGGGTGTCTTTGGGGATGGATCAGATCTGACATTAGGAGGAGGCTCTGCAGGTGTGTGATTGCTGCAGGCAGGGGACTGTTTTTTGGGCTTTGATCCCAGCTATGCCTCAGCCCTCACTGACCATCTCCCACAGCTTCCCCTGCCCAGCTGGCATCATGCCTGGCATCGTGCCTCTCCCAGGGAAGCAGCTCTCTCCCTCTGAGCATGGCAGATCAAGTGGCTTCATCCTCCAGTCACCCACATCTCTTGGAGCAGCAACAGCAGTGCCTGGCCTGATGATGGCAAAGCAGCTCAGAGGTAACAATGGAGGGGTTCTGGGACAGGAGGTGGGACAAAGGTCTGTCTTTTCTTCTTTCTTGTGTTTTGGCCCAGTGTCTGGACTAAATAGCCCTTATATTCCTCATGCTGCTGCTTAATATTCCTTCTGGAGTCATGTAGCCTCAAAGGTTTTGAAAGCTTGAGCCTGAACTATCAATATCTGTGCTGTCTGTAACCAGAAAAAGGAGAAGGTAGATGGTAAGAGCAGTAATGTTGGCTCTCAGACATGGTTTTGTTAGCTCAGCCTTAGAGTTTCTCTGGATTTATGCTGGTGTAATTAAGAATGGAGCCTGGTCCACCGGGGTAGCCAGGCAAGTAAGACACGACCCATTAAAAGAGGCCACTGAATTTCTGTGGTGCAATTTCAGTTGTGTTTTATTCATTTGCTGTTATCTTGCAATGATTCTTCTTTGTGCTCTCTTTGTTTTCTCCCTGCAGCTTCTGTATTTGCCAACACTGGGGAATTTTGCTTTTATGAGGTGTTTACAATGCTTGCTTTAAGGCACACATTTAAGTACCTGAAACACTTTGAGTTTGTAATGTTTGAGTTAAATATAGTATTACTCTGCCTTGTACAACATGTAAATATCTGTGGTACAAGCATTTTAAAGCACTCGGAGCTGAAATCTCATTCCCTCAAACATGGGGGTTTTTTTCAATATGGGTAGATTAGGATTAAGTATAAAATGGATGAAGAAATGAACATAGGGAAGTAAAAATTCCCTTCTTCCAAGACAGCAGTTTAAGTCTGCCTAGAGAGTCTTAAATGTCCAGGTGGGCTGTGTTCAGGTGCTGTGCCCCTTCACTGCAGAGGGTGTTGTCTGCATGTGGTGTGAACAAGAGGCTTGGGAAGGCTCAGGTTGAATTCTTCACTCTGCTTTAATTCTGTGTGCTTCCATTGAGCCAAGAGGACTTCACCACTCCTGATGAAAGTTGAAATCAATGCACTGGAAACTGTGAAAGTCTGAAATAGGAGGTAGCAGGGCTTTGTCGGCAGAGGTGCATTTTGTTCTGCTAATCGCTGGCTGCTGGATTCTGCAGCAAGGAGGGAGCTTTTATGCTGAACGAGCGTGACAGGGTCACGCAGGACTTCGTGCACCTCAGGGACAAAGTTTCAGAAAAGAGTTTCAGTCTTTCATCAACAGTCTCTGCTGCTGAAAATCAAACAAAATTGTTTTAAGAGCTCCAACCGTGCCATACACATGGCTGTCTTGGGGGAGTAGGGTGGTTGTTAGGCCATCACCAGTGTGAGCTTATTGACCATGAAGTTGTGGAGACAATAAGCACAGAAAACATAAGAGTGAAAATTAAAAACTTTTGGAAAATGCCTTTGTGAACACGTAGGTTCATGGGAGATGTTTCCCACCTCTCTATTGATCTGCTGCTGTAAGTCACAAAGACCGTCCTGCTCAGAAGAAAAGGACTGCTTCCCTCAGATCGTGTGGCAGACAAAGATTGTAATCACTGCTCCCTAACAACAGCAAGATCCATCCTCAGCTTTGCTGCATGCAGCAGATCTGACAGCCCTGTGTGGGGAGGGTGCATCCTGGGCTAATTGCTGCTGTCTGGTTTATGAAGGTATTATCTACATGTCAAGCTTCGTTTCCCTTTAGGGCCCCGTTTTGAGCAGGGTTTGACGCAGGCAGGAACAGAGGGTGCTCGGCATCCTCGGAGGGGATGGGAGCCTTCCAAGAGACACCTGCCATGGTGGGAGCTGCAGCGACACCGCCCGCATTTCCCACCCCGCTCCTCGCCAGGCTGGTGCTGTATTTATAGCAGCAGGGCTCTATTATGTGGTCGGTGCATTCTGCTGAGAATTGCTCAGGCAGAGGAATGAGCTTCTGCTTCTGACTGGCATCAGAGCTGTGTTCCGGCTCACACCGCGGCTCCAGGAGGGCGAAAACCCACTTGAAAAACCATCCAGACTTCATTATTTATTAAAGCTGGAAAAACAAGTTGCCCAAGTCATAAATACATGGGGTAGCATCACTTAATCCTGCAAAGGCAGCGCTCTTATCACAATGACTTCAAGCACAAATAAATTGTTTCTGTGACCAAGAACACATTTACAAATGTGACTGAAGCTACTGGCAGTATTAAGATGAAGATGTAGTGGGGTTTAGATCATGGAGTGAGTGATGCTGAGGATAGTCCTGAAATAGGCCCTTTTATTAGTGCTCAGTATGCTCAGTGTTGTGCCCCAGGTTTAACCAGGCGTGAATAAAAACCAAAACAAAGTGTGTGTGGTAGTGATGTATTCCATGTAGTGAGTAGAGCACATCCTTTGTGTGGTTGTGCAGCCACTTTGGGGGATTGTTTTCTCATCTCTGGCTTAGAAATGATTCACCCTCTAGAAACTGGGAGGCTGCATTGCCTTTTGTTCTGCATGGAACTTTGTCTGTTTGCTGCTGTGCAGACACAGCGACAGCGTCACTGGGTAAGAGCAGGGATTAAGATGACGCAAAACCAGGACTGTTCCTCTGAAATTGAGGCACTGCCCTTCTGTATGCAGTGGGCAAACGTTGCTGTGTCACCTGGCTGCTGCTTGCACTGATACCACTGTTTGATGGGTTATTTCCTTTCTACCCTATGCTGCAAAAGAGTTTGTATAAATTCAAGTTTAATTGCTTCTCATGCCAGTGGCTTTGCTTATTTTATTTCTAAGGGATGAGGGTCTGGAAAGTGTCTGAAGGCAGGTTTCAAACCCTTTTGAAAAAAACCTAATCTGCATCTATTCTTTTAGATCACACTCTAATCCCTTTGACTGTTGTGATTGCAGCAGACTTCAGAAGGTTTTCCACCAATTATATTCTTACTTCTGGATGTCATCGGTAGAGCTTAGAAGGGTGCTTTCTTGTCTTCCTCTCTTCCCACAATAAAGCAGCTGCACAGAAAACAGATGGTGTAGAGTCAATCCAGTTGAAATTAATGGAGTCAGGCTCTCCACACAAATCTCTGCAATGAAAAAGGAGAGATTCCTTTTTTTTTTCAGTGCATTGCGTACAAGATGTATGTTGTTTGTAAAGGAATTTAGTTCACGTAAGGGATAAAAAGCTGCAACCAGTGAAGGGGAAAGCCTGCTTTTTAAATCAAAACTCAACTACTAATACACAGGAGCAGTCACACTGTCTCGGTGGATGCCTTCACATTTGGAGTTGAAAGATGGAGGAATATTTGTATTCTAGCAAAGTTATGTTTAAAACCATAAGTGTGCATGCATTGTTACAACCTGCAGCCAAATTTTACATGGAGATTAATAACAAATTTATGACTGGACTCATTTGAGCCCACATAAACCCCTAACACTGCAAATAATCCTTAAACCACTGATCAGAATTGTGTGACTTCATGAATAGGCATTTGTACATCAGTGTTTATGGTCTCTGTCCATAAAAATTGGGTTGCATAGGGGAGCAGATTTACAAAGGTCTCTTCATGCCTACCAGGAATTTCAAAAACACTTAAGCAATTAGGCTCTGAATACCTTTATAGCTGGTTCAAATTAGGTGACTAACTTATGCAGGTGCTTTGGTGAATCCCACTAGGCTCATCTGTGCATAAATAGGTTCCTAAACAATGTTGATATGTTTGCTCCACGGTTCTTAAACCTTTCGGTGACATATTTTGTTCCTTCCTCTGAGTAATAGAATTGTCTCCTTGCTGTGAGTAATCCACTTGTCAGGAGATAATGCTGCATCTCACAGCTGCTCCGTGCAGGTGGGGTCATGGCTGGTGTCGAGCCAAGCCAGTTAATTCTCCTTCTTCTCCTCTTGCTGCTGCTTGGAAAACATCCAAAAGTGCATTGCACATCTACTGGAGCATACCTGTGTTTGGCACCTGGGAATTGCAGCCCGGATTTCCAAGGATGGATCATTAAATAAACGCAGGACTGGAGCGTGTGGTGGTTCTGTAGGGGCTGTGTCGAGGGAAGTGCTGGGAGGATGTGTTAGAGACTCCTCTCTGCAGCAATGTGTCACAGTCTGGATGTAGTAAATATATCTGTGTTGGGGCTGGAGTCTCACACTGTTGTGGTGAGACAAAATGACAAGTGTACTCTAAGCAACAATCTCACATCTCTTCAACAGAAATGTAAAAGCTTCCTTTCATTCACAATAATCCGGGATTTGGAAGAAGGAATGGCAGATGTAGCACAATGAGGATAAAAAAGCATTTCAAGAGGAATATCAGATGCTCTTGATTAGCCACGAAATGCAGCAGGTTATGCACAAGTGGAGCTGCCTCAGGATCGCAGCAGAATCCTGTTGCTAAAGGTGTGAGCTCTTTACAAACAAAGCATCAGGAAACCTCACGCAGTCCCCCCTCCTGGAGTGACAGAGAGAGGCACTGGGGATCCCGGGGCAGCAATCAGGGAGTCACATTTTGGCACTACAGGGAGCACAGCCTTTGCTTGTGTTACTTTTGGGCTCAGGCACTGACATTTCTGTTCCAGAGAAAGCCACATCTGGTTAGGTGCTGCCATTTGGGGTGTGAGTGTTGTGTTGGCCAGGGAGGAGGGGGGAAAGGAAAACTTTCTAACAGTGAGTCTGTTTTCAGAAAAGGGAAAACTGCTGCAGCTGATATTTCAAGGTGAAGTTTCACAATTGTCAGCCAAACCATCAGGCAGTTTACCCATATGCTTTTCTGTTTGAAACATTTTATTCTTTTCCACTTCCAGATTCAAACAGCCTTCAGGGACTTAAAACATTTACTTAAAAACAGCAAACATTTTCAATTATTTCCACACTGTTCAGAGACCATAATTTACTTAATGCTATGAACAATCACATTTCTCGGGGACTGCTGTGAAATGTCACCTCTAAAGGATGGCTCCCTTGTTGGTGGCAGTGAAAGCCTGGTTTGTAGTTTTCATTTTTTATTTTGATTTAATTTTCAGACAATTCAACTTTCACACCATGCATGAGTGACTAAATTCATTTCACTTGTCAGAAGAGAAAAATTTTCATAATTAAAATCTAAACCAAGGGTGGCCTTTTGCTTGCCAACCACATATTTTCTGCTTTTGTGGTTGGGTTTTGTTCTGGACAGTGTGGGGTTGGGGTTTGGGTTTTTTGTGTCCATCCCAAGCTGAGAGAGCTGGGATTGTTTAGGCTGGAGAAGGCTCAGGGGAGACCTTGTCACTCTCTACAATAACCTCAAAGGAAGTTGGAGAGATGTGGGGGTTGGTCCTTTCTCCCAATTATAAGCAATAGGAAAGGAAAATGGCCTCAAGTTTCATCAGGGGAGGTTTAGACTGGATATTAGGAAGAATTTCTCCACTGAAAGGATGGTCAGGCATTGGAACAGGCTGTCCAGGGCAGTGGTGGAATCGCTGTCCCTGGAAGTGGTTGCAAAACAAGTAGATGTGGTGCTTAGGAACACGGGTTGGGGCTGGCCTTGGCAGTGCTGGGTTTATAGTCAGACGTGATCTCAGATTTCTTTTCCAACCTTAATGACCCTGTGATTCTATTATCAACAGACAACTTGCAGTAATTTATCTGTACCTTGGAAGAATTTCAGTTAAAGAGCCATACAGGGTGTGGATGAAATTCCTCTCTGTTTACAGTGAGACAATCCACCTTTTTTTCTTTCCAGACCGGTGCATTAAAAGCTGGTATCATACATCATTGATATAATTGAGCTTTTTATATGCATGAATTCCCCCAGGAGCACCCTGGTGTGAAAAATTGTGTGAACTTGCTTGTTTCTCTGTCTAAAACCCAATCTGTTCCAGCAAGTTAATCCCACACTACCTCATTCCCTGGGGCTGCGAGTGACCATGACTGGTGCAGGAGGTCAGTGTGTTGTGCTGGGGGTTGGCTACTGCATGGGAATAACCTGAATTTCCTTCCTGTGATGTGGACAATCACTGGAGGTGAAGACTCCTGTCTCACCAACCAGCTACTGAGTAAAGACTAATTTAGCAACAATTTGGAGAGGCCGGTGTTGAGCTACAGAGAAAATTGACCATGACATGGCTGTGGCTCCTACACCTGGCTACCATGGAAAGGGGGGTTGGCCACCTCCCTGCTTGGACCAATCACTCTGACCAGCTTCTGGTTCTTGGGAAGGGTCCATCATCTCAAAACACCCCTGGAAAAAGTGCCCTGAGTTCTTCTTCCAAAAGTTGGGCTCATTTCCATTGAGAATCCATACACTATTCCGTGAAATGTACTGGGCATTAAAACCTTATGCAAATAATTATTACAGCTAAGCCATGGTTGTAACTTCCATTTCACTGAGGTCAGTTGCATTACATTTTTTGGTTTAGCTGCTGGTGGTATAAATGGCTTGTGCTCCTCTTGGAGGGTGCTGGTTTTAAATTAAATATAAAGCTGGGATGTGTGCATCTGCTTTAGGCTCCCAAGCTGCTGAGGTGCTCTCTTTAATCAGAATCCATTACCTTTCATGAGATGCAAAGGATTAACCCTTAAGTGACTCTGGGGACACTGTTTAGTTAAAGTTGCACTGATCAAGTCAGTGCTACACAGTATTTATACTTTTCTGTTGAGATAAATGGTCCCTGGGAAGCGCTGAACTAAGCAAGCCAACAAGCATAGAATTTCAGAGGTTAATCGTATTCATGTTCTTTTCCAAACATGGCTTTCAAAGGATTATTTCTCCATTTATTTTTTTTTTAAGCTGGTTAAAACTTTTTTAAATGCTATATCCTTCCTTCATACAGCACAGTTCTGTTTTTCCTGCTGCCAGGAGTGTGCCTTTTGAAGATATGGAATCACAGACGTGCACGCAGTTGTGTTATCAAAAGTTTATCTTTCCGTTAGCCAAGGTTGACTGGTGAGAAAATCAGAACCTTCAGTGTCTACAAAAAGTGAAGGAAAAGCAGGTTTTAATTTTAAGCTGTGCAGAGTGCATAGTGGAAATGAATTGTACTTTTAATTAAGTTTGTCAGCACGTAATGCATGGCTGAAGCTTAAGGAAACACTACGGAGGTGTGAAAATTTAGGGTGAGAGAAGCTGGTATTTATCTCTCATGGTCCCAAGCAGAAACATGGTACATGTGGATGACCAGCCACTCTGCAGCACATCTGAATTATTTAAATAATGGTCTGATAAAAAAGAAAGATTTCTCCACCAGCCTTCCCTCACTCACCTCCATTGGCATCTGAACTGGGCAGCGGAGGCTGCTGTAGCTAAATCAAATCTTCACTGATGGGGAAAATGAGTTGTTTATTTAGCACAAATGTAGCAGCAAATGTACCAACAACCTTACAAATTTAACCAACAGAATGGATTTACCCCAGCTGGTGGTAATCCAAGCATCTGAGTAGTAGAAAAGAAATGCAAAACCCACTTTTGTATCTTCCTCAGCCTTGGAGAAGTTCCAGTCCACATCTCCAAAGGAAGATCCCAGAACAGCAGGCTCTGACCTGGCCAGGGCAAAGTGCAGCTCTCCCCTGCTTTCAGCAGCTGCAGGGCTGCTCTTCCTTCCTGACCCAAAAGGGTCACATTTTTACTGAGCTCTAATTTAGGGATCTTTATTTACATGTTCTAGACTTGAGGATGTTATTTTGCCTTCATGCGTGAACAAATGGGAATGTCTGTGGCGATCCTGATAAATCTACTCAAGCATTGATTTTTCTCCATCAGCAGCAATTGAGGCAATTTGTTGTCCTTACAAGTATCTTTTTATCACTTCATTGAGGAGTTTCCCATTTGTTCTTAACCTTTGAGGAGGAGGGTAAGCTCTTTCTTCAGCAAAGATTTGGTTTTTCCCCTCTCCTCCACAGAAATTAACAAATAGCCCCTGTGCATCTCCATTCTTCACATCAGCTCATTCAAGTAACCTGAAGCTGGGGTGGGTGGAAGGTGCAATTAATCATGTTACAATTAATTAGGTACAATTAATCCTGTTAGAGTGGGACAGGAGATGTGGAGTCGGGAGGTCTTGTTCCTCTGCCTCCCTGGCAAAGGGTGTCTGGGAGCTTTGCTTTGGCAGGGCTGGCTCCTTGGAGAAACACACAGCCTGGATGCTCAGCCTGGAAAGGGCTGGAATTCCAGTGCTCGTGCTGCCAAGGGAGGTTTGCTGTGGTTTTTTCTCCAGGAGCAGGATTTCATCTGAGATTTTTACTGTCACTGAGAACTGACAGAATCCTTGAAGTCTCAATTTCCTTGACATGAGTCAGCTTGCAAACTCTTATTTATTCTCTGTGCAGCATCCTCAATATGCCGCAGGAATCATTAACCTACGTAAATTAACCGCATCCTCAAAATGTATAAACAAGCTAATTTTAAGCATCCTCTAGATCTGAGTGAAACGTAGTTTGTGTGCTAAAACATTGAAAATTGGAAGACATGGTTGTGAGAATGGTGTTTAACACTCTGAATGCTTTTTATCTTCAAAGAGTTTAACAAACTTCAGTTGATTAATAATTTAATAAGTGATGTATATTAAAGTGTAAATAGTGCAAATACAAGCCTCTCATAAAGATTTGGATGCTATGACTAAGGATTTTTTTTTAACATAAAGCTGGTGTAAAATTAATTGAGCAGCTAAATGAGCTTGTACGTTCACTTACCTTTTAAACTTGGAGTTTCAAACGTTATTGCAATATAAAACCTGAAAGTATTTAAATGTAAGGAATTAAATTTATTTGCTTTTTATTCCTGACTTAGATGGCCAATAAATAAGTTGGCTGACAACTAAACAATTAATTAGTCTAGAAAATTGTTAGAAAACTCCTGTGCTGGACAGTCACACTAGCTGTCATTTGGAAACGCAATTTACCACGACACATCTTCCTTTTGATACTTACAGAACAAATTAGGCAGAAAAGCACCTCATATTCCCAAATACTTTTAGCCAGTGTGTTTTTCAAGGTTAAACAGACAACACACACGATCTTTGAAGTAGCAAATGGTGCTACTAAAAAATCCATTAATACACACATTAGCACAAATTTGACAGACCCTCGTGGCAGTTGTTGGAGACAACTAACAAGGGACACTTCACAGGACCTGTCACATTTCCATGAGGTTCATTTTGTTAATTATTTGTTACTCTGAGTGCAGTGATGAAAGCACGCTAATACGCCATAGAAGCCTTTTCTTTCTTTCCTCTGGCCTAATTAAGGACAAACTCATCTTTTGGGCAAGACAGTGCAGTGGCATGTCTTCGAAAAGGTACTTTTATTTTTCTTTTCACTGTGTTTCTGATTATTCTAGAATTGTTCTCTAGGAAGGAGCAATCTACTGACTGGAGCTGTCAAATATTCAACCCACTGAATAGCGTTAGCTGTCAAATTAGTAAATATTATCTGTATTTGCAACAGCCAGCAAAAATACAGGAGCATGGTGAGAATTCTAAGTGAATGTGTGGAAAATAGATCTCTCCCCCTTGGCTCGTGGAACCTTATACCAGCAATGGATTTGCCCATTGGTTGCAGAGACCCAGCATGCAGTGAGAGTGAGTGCACCTCCATCTTCATCCTTTGGAAAATCTCCCTTTTTATAGAGAGCTCCTGTGACTGACAGTTTTAACTCCAGGAAACATCTAGGCTGATGTTTTGTGGCTCCTGTGTAAGTAGATTGGATGATTGGTGAGGCTGAAGTTTTCTACAAATCCTGCTTCTGTTCACCAAAATCTCTTCAACATATGTTCAGCTTTAAGCCCAAGGATAATGACATTCCTGTCCAGCAAAGCACTTAAACAAATACTTATATTTCAAGGTAACAACAGCCTTGCATTAAGTAGATGTTTCTCTTCAAATAGGCAAGCCAACATTCTCCTTTCTCATATTTCCTTAGCTGCAAACTGTAGATCACCCAACTCCTCCCGCACTTCCTTTGCAAGAAGAATTGGTGCCATTTCAGCCTTTTGCAAGATCACCAAAAATGTTTCCCATTCCTGTTCTTCCCACGAGATTTCCTCAAAAAAGCAGCCTAGAGGTGGCCACCCATGTGGGTCTAGAGATGAACATGAGTCTTGTGCAGATGTGAGGGGAAAGGCTTCTGCTTCCAGTTTTTCCAGTCCCAACACAGCACATGATGGTTCTTGCTGGATCAACACAATCTACCTCTGAGCCTCCTCCTTAATCAGGCTGACACTCAGGACACTTGGGAATATTGTTCTCATTTCTCCACTTCTTTGTACAGCACTTCCATCAGCCCTCAAGCATCCCCAGATGAGTTTTCAGTATGCATACGAAAATTGCAGTCACTGAGATCCTCTCTGGGGCCATTTCAAACGCTCTTGGTTTGCTTCCGTGGTGTTTGTGTTTCTCGCACCTCCATGAGTGCTGTGGCTGCAGAGAAGGACTGCCCACTTCTCAGGGTCTCCCCCTTCACCCTCTTCCCAAGGAGGTGACAAAAGTCCTACTTGGCATTTGCTCTGCTGCACAATCACCCCAGAGACCTCAAATATTGTACTTGGCCAACACATTGCTTGGCAAAGTGGGAATAGGCTTGTTCTGTGTGTCTGTCCCAAGGCCTACAGGGACATCAGGTCACCTCCCCCTTCCCACATTATCTCAGCCTCCACTCTTCCCTCATTAAACAACGCATCACCACGTCTTCACTTAAGAACATGATAGCTCTTTTAAGCACCTCTGTTTCTCTCTCCTTTGGAATTACACAGTTAAATCCATTTGGCATCTTGTCAGTTTACTCTTCCTGAATACTAAATTATTTTTTCCTTTAAATAGATAGTCGCTAGGTTGTGTCATTAAGAATTTTGGCAGTGCTTAAGCCTAAAAAAATAAATAAAAATATGAGTAAAGTGATTCATGATTGTACTCCCGCACAAAAGGCCACAATGTCCTACATAATCAGCCTCTTTCCATATGTACGAAAAATTAATTGCCATTCTGTCTTTAAAATAGCACATTGTTGAACCAGATTGACACTAAAATCATTTGAAATGGAGAGATGATATTAAATGTATCAAAACCACCTTCCACAGGTACTCAGGTACCAAAGGGAGAAAAATAAAAGCAACTATGGAGCATTGATGAGGAAGTTAATACAAATGGCTTGAAAATGTAACAGCCCCCAGGCAGAGTGTGTCTTGGAGTGGCTTGAATGTGAGTTGAGCATGGGTCAGCTGGGCACACAAAGGACTAGAAGTGCTGAACTTGCCACCAGCCTGCTGTGGGAGTTGAGCAGACCTTTGCCTTGCATTTCCTGGTGCCAAGGAGAGGAGCCACAGATTTATGGGTTCATGGGGATGATGTTTAATTGCTTTGAGCTGAAAAATTTGCAGTTTGGTTGCTTTAACATGGTGTGAAGCTTCACGGCTTCAGGTGTGTTTTTTCCCAAAATGAGAGTCATTTGCATGCACCTTGTTGTGCTGATGGACAGCCAAGGCATCTGGGGACTGTGGATCACCCAAAAAGTCATTAGCAGACCAAGGATCGAGACCTCCACCATGACATGCCCAGTGTTAGGCCATCCTGCCTCCCATCACGTGCTGTTCTAGCAAGGAGAAAGGGTTTTGCAGAGACAGTCTGTGTCTGCTGAAAATGGCAAGCTGGTGGTTTGAGCCATTCCTTGCCCCCACCACGGAATCAGAACCAGATTCCTTCTCTCTTTGAAGCTGACTAATGTGGTTTTTCACATAAAACCCATTTACTCAGGCTGTATGCGGGAGGAAGAAGGGTGCACTTCCCCATAATGCTCACAAAACACTTTGATATCTTAGCCTGGAAGGCACCATAGAAGTGCAATGGATAATTATTAATGAATTAACTAAATGATTAATTTAGTTAAAAGCTAAATTATTTAATTATTCATTAAATTAGCCCCAAATGCAACAGCAGCACTGAGACAAGCACTCAGTCTGCAGAGCAGTAAAACAACTGGCATTAAAAAGTTGTTTTCCCCATTACTTAATGAATTAAAGCTTTGGTCATAAACAAGTCGTCCAACAGCCTTTTCAGTCATGGGACAACTGATGCCTCTCTGGTGTGTCATTACAGATGATAGCAGTGAGAGATTGGAGACAAGATGAGGTCGTTCCTAATGAAGATGAACTTAACCTTTTTGGTAGTGGGCTGTCTAAAATTAATTAATCGTATTCTTAGAAACTCTGAAGTGATTAAAGATATGTCATTTAACAGAAACTTCCCTCAGGAGAACAATTGAGGGTTTACCAAAACTGCAGAGGTTTTCCAGAACTTGAGCACATTTTCTAAGTAAGACCACGTGTGTGAGAGAAAGTGAAGCCATGTTAATGCCTGATGTGTGGCTTCACTGAAATCAAGCACAACAAAAAGGAACTGGGGCTTGCTCATTTTTCAGCTGCACCTCTAAACTAGGTGTTTTTTTTTTTTTATCATGTCCCTCTTCAAACAAATCTAATTGAAAGCAAAAACGAGGCTGGACTGTCTCTTGCTGTGTGATGGTTTACCTTCTCTGCCATAAGAGAGGATTTAAAACAATCACTTTTTTTGGGCACAAGTGCAGGTGTGACTGCACAGGAGATCCAGCAGTGGCTGGAGGTCACTCAGAGCAGGGCGACACACCAGACAGGCAGCACAGGCACATGGAGGAAGTTCTTTTAAGATCATCATTTGAATGCATCAGGCAGACCTCTACGGAGGAAAAATGGCCTCTGAGGAGCTGTTGAACATAAGTTCAAGGGCAGGTGTTCAGATTCTCTCTGTGCAGTGGACATGGTGAGAAATAACTTCTCTGGCCCATCAAGGGTTTCATGGATTTCATTTATAGCATATTCCTTTTTCCCCAAAATATCAGCTGAAAGGAAATGACTGTAAAGGAGCATTTCTGTGCTGGTGGGCACTCATCCAGGATGTGGGAGATCAGAGTTGAAGCCAGGCTTGGGCTGAGCTACCATGTGCTTACCCAGCTGCCTCTCCACATGGAGCAGTCCCAGCAGAGAGACTGGAGAAGCTCTGCTCCAGGGCAGTGGCAGGGAAATGCCTCTGGGATGTGGAAGAACAACTCTCTGCTTCCAAGATCACAGGAGCCTGCATTTCCCACTTCTTAGGAGCATGGTCCAATTAGCTGTTTGCGTCTTTCTCTCAAGATGCTTCATTTTGGAGGTTAGAAACCTTCCCCAACAAACATTTTGATGAATTTGCTGTAAAACGTGTTTTCTTTTCTGGCATACTAATATTTGCAAACAGGAAGATGCTCCAGCAAAAATCCTCAGCCAGCTTTAGACAGCATTTAGTGGAACAGATCAACCTCCATGCTTCAGCTTCATGAGCAACTCTGGTCTGTCCCCAAGCACTGCCCTTTCTCTCTGGAGACCACAAGGACGTCTCAGTCACTCAGATGTGTTGGGTTGACCTGGGCATTCAGAAATGTTCCTGGCAGGGAAACATCTCAAGTTCTTTGCAATGCAGTGACTTTTATCCTCTGCTCAGCCCTGTGTTCCTTCTCCTCCCCAATTCCCTTCTGTGGACACACGAATGTTAACTGACACTGCCATTATCATCTTACAAGGCAGAAAGGAGTCAAGCTGCACTTGGGAAGAGCTATTTAGCCAGTTCCATGAAGTCTCACAATTTAGATCATCTATCAGGCACTGGAGTCCAGTCCTTGAATCAGCAACATCCCGAACAGACAATTAAATCTGTCATCCTAACTCGTCCTATTGACATCTGCTGGCAGGCACAAGCCTGAAGTTATGTCTGTCCTTGAAACATTAGACCCCTTATTCTTCTCTAGTGCTTCAAATAAAATAGTTGGAAGCCAATTTCTTGTAAAGTTCACTGGTTTTCCACCTGCAGAGCAGCTGTGGGCAAAGGGCCTTGTGCTTTATGACTGTTAATAATTCTAGCCTGTGCTACAGAAATATATGAGGAACTTCAGCAATTTTTTCAGTTCAGTACTTGAATTCTAGAATTAGACTTTGAGACATCTTGTTTCACACATACTGCAGAGGCGGAGAATGGAGACAAGTTGTCATGCATGAATGAAGATGCTGGGAATTAGATGAAAGAGATTTTCCCACCTCCTAATAAAAGTCAAAAGTGACTCATCTGAAATACAGGACATTAACAGTGGCCAATAATTTCAGTACTGCTTTGTTAAAGTTTGACTTTGGATATTCTTATGAAAAATACGAGCCAAGAAAATCTGTGTGAAGCATCCAAGAGCCAGAAACTTGATGGTTTCATGTTAGAACAATTTTTAGGCCAAAATTTTGAAACAGAACTCTCTCTGCTCTTTTCTTCCTCAAATCCACAGTTCCTTAAATCTGAAAAAGCTTTTAGAAGGATTTTTTTTTGGTGTCTTCTTGAAACTGACAGGTTTCAGAACATCTATTTTGTAAAAGAAAGAGAAATGGTCTCAGGTTAGTGGCCATTAATATGCCAGTAGCATAAATCAGATATCTTCTACTCTGGATCTTAATATTAAAAATAAAATGTCTACATGGGACGATGAAAAGTAGGAAAATAATCACCAGTAGACCTTTATTTCCCTCAGGTTGCAGGGAGGAGCTGTGGAAATATTAACTGTAGAGGCATTTAAAAAGGCATTGCTTAAATTTATCTCTATCAGGCTTTCTGGCTGGCAAAGTGTTACTTTAAACTAATTTGCACTATCCATCAAAAAGTAGGTCTTCAAATGAAAAGATTTAGATTTTTAATGCAGGCCCATAAAGTCCCAAGGACTTTTGGGCAGTGAACAATGAGGTCAGCATCCTCTTGAGAAGCCAGGGTGATCTACAGACTCCGGAGGTTCTGCTTTCCACTACTTATTGCTTCAGGGAGATCGTTCAAGGCCTGTGTGTTTCACAACACAGAGATCTCAAAAGCTCGCTGGGGTCTGGCCTGTAATCACCACCTGTAATTTCTAGCTCTGCAAACAGGTGGGAGGGGATTTGCTGCTGGGGTAGTTTAGGAATTTGGCTTGGAAGTAACAGGAGTTGCCTTGGGACGAGCAGACAGATTCTGGAAAGGTGTTATTAGTGTGTTGTGCAAGAAAATGATCTGTTTCTTCTCCATTTCAAGAGGGAAGAGGCCATAAATTTTGTCTTTTTGAAGCTGCAGTGGGTGAGGTTTCCTGGCTCATTCAGGTGCAGCTGCCAGTGAAGGAAGCAACAAGTTTAGAAACAAATACTGTCCAAACTGCTGTCCTTGTGTAGATCGAGAGGAGAGCAACAGGTCTGTGGGGTCTCCTCCATCCTTCTACATGAAGATAAACTGCTGAAGACTTCCTGTTCTGAAGCCTTTTAAACAGGATTCCTGAAAAAAAAAAAAAAAAACCACAAAAACACAGAACCTTTTCCCTGTGAATCTCCATTCAGCTCATCTGACAGCTGAGCTGCTTTACCTACAGGGGAAGAAATCCCCAGCTCCAATTCAAGCTGGGGATTTGCAGACCTGGAGGTCTCAGCCTCTTTAGTGGGAGAGTGTTAAGAGAGGTGATCTAATCATATATTAACAGCACAATAAGCTACTTACTCCTCTCCCTGACACTGAAACTTGGCTCTGGGGAGGCAGCCAGACCATCGTCTATTTGAAGGAGCAAAGGTGAGGCATCACACTGCTGTTGTATGAATATTTCATAGCTCAGAGCAGTGAGCTGTCTGTTCCCTTACAGATGTCTAGTTACACTTTAAACAAAATGCAGAATGTAGCTATAAGCCGATGCACATTTCCTTTAATTTTCCTTTGCACATCAGTAAGTTGACTCAAATTGCACAGAGTGTGAAAACATTGCACAGAGTCAAGGAAAGAGGGAGGAAAAGAGACCTTGAGGGTCTGGCAGCAATTTTCTTGTACTCCTTTCAAATGAGAGGAAAGAACATAATGAAAACCCTGCTAACAAACTTCATCTGCTGCCTGTGCCCTGCACGGGGATGTGCTCCCTGTGGCACTGGCACTGGTCCCACTGCAGGAGACACCAGTGCCAGGTGATGCTGGAGGAGAAGAGCTGTCCTCCTCTGCTGCTTGTGCTACACAAACAGGCAGCTTTGACTCCACCACGTCAAAGGCAAGGGTAACACGTGCCTGTAACAGTGATTGCCCTCTCTGTGACTCTTCCCTTTTCATTTACTCAGCACTTTCAGTCCAGGCTGTTCCTTTGGAAGCTATGACTAGAATAAAATGATAAAAAATAATCCAAAGTATTTCTCAATAGCATTTTATGCCCTATACTAGTGTTAACCTCTAGCAGAGTTCCCCAGAATTATCATTGATGGTGGCCTATGGATCGACTTTAAATTTTTTTGCCTGGCTTTTTCCAGAATTCTTCACAGCATAAAGCACTGGTGGCTCTGCAGTAAAAAGTAAAAATTCTGGGTAGTTTTTTGTTATTAAAATAATGAAAGCTTGCAGCAAATTTTTTATTGCACAAATTTTCACAGCTAACAACCTCCAAAAGTAGCAATATCCTGGTGCATTCCCTACGTGCTTGTACTGCAAGAGGAAAGCAGGTAGCTCAGAGGACTGGCAAATGCCACGTGCAGTATTTTGATGCACAAGTGCCATTAACAATAATGGGAATTGTACGTCTCATGATCCATCATGCAGAGCAGAGAAGATTCAGCCCTGGGGGTTTGCTGTGCAGCCTTCAAAAGTGCAAGGCAAAGTATGGAGGCAAGTAAAGGCTGAGAAACTTGTTTCTGCTGTCGTGCCCATAAAGAGATGCTGGGAACAGCATTTTTGAGTCTCGTGAAAAGTCTACTTGTCTGCTTTGTTTTGGTATTTGAGGGGGATGTAATTGATAAGGCAAAATAAGTTTCTAAGCCTAACTATCTAAGTTCAGACTGAACCAGCTGCTGGTCACCAGATGATTAAGGACCCTTCTGCTCTCAGCCACGGGGTTGGTGCTCACAGGGTCAAGAGCTTTGCTCTCTGGCTCTCTTCCCTCTTGAAATAACCAGGCTGAGCTGTGTAAATGGCAGGAAGGCCCAGAAGAGTCTTGGCCAAGCTCCTCTCCCTGGTGTTTTATTTGATGAGCTACCTCAGCATTGTAGCTGGTTTAGAAAACAAAATAAACCCACAGTTTCCATCGGAGTTCTTCCAGACAGCTTTGATTATTCATTTCTTGAAGTCACAAATATAAAAAACATTCTGGGATAATTTTCATCTTTGTTTAGCTGGTTTTTCATGGATTTTTTTTTCCCCCATTAAAAGAGTACTCAGTTTCCTAACCAAATTTAGTTAGGACCCAGCTTGCAAAATTTGTCTCATATTTGTCTGATCAGAGAGGCAAAACATTCCCTATGGAAAAGGATCTCACTGAGGAAATAGGACAGTGCCTGTGCACAAGGACAAAATCTGGCCCAACACAATTCACTAGATTTCTAAAAACAAATCGACCATTGCATCATCTCCCCAGACTTCTCACAAGGAAGCCTTTGGAAGTGCAGCCTGTTCTTGACTGCTGACCCAAAAGTCCACTTTATGGTCATTTTTTTTTTCCTTATTTATACTTTTACTTAAGGCACAGTCTTCCTCTGAACAGCCAAACTCTTGGCAAAAGGTCAGGTTCTCTTTGTGCTCTGGGCTCTGTCCTTCCATGCCAGCAAGAAAATGTATTTTCCCTCCTTGTTGCTCAATCAGTGATGGAAACCATGCTTGAGTACAGGACAAGTGCTGGATCTTAGTTTTAGCCATTGTCCACTCTCTCACACACACAGGCTCGAATTAACTGAAACAAGTCCTCTAAAAATGGTGAATTGGTGATTTGGGAGCCCAAACTGAGTTAAAAATTCTTTGCTACTTGTGACTAAGTGTGGAAAAAGAGAAAATGGGAGAAAATGAATGTGAGCTTCAGATCCCAAGTAGAGTCTGCAGATCTGCCAGGCAAAGATGTTTTTGAGTTGGAAATGGGGCACATCTTTTTTCGAGGTTTCAGAGAATTAATGCTGGTCTCTTGTGTGTCACTTCTACCTTCATGTTCTGCACTGAGTTGGAGTTCACCTTCCCTGAAGGTTTTTCCCTTCAAGGCTTCATTTCTCATCTATTTGCCACTACCTGGGAAAAATAAGTTACATGGGAGATAAGCTGAAGGATTGTTCTTAGAAATAAGGATTCCTTACAGTTTGATGTAGCTCCTCACCCTGCCCCTTTGAAGGTACCTCTGCAGTGTGACACTTGAAAGGGAATAGAAGAGCAGCCATGGGATGCTGCCAGAAGAATTTTGGTTCAGGATCCTTCTGATGGCAATTTATACCTGTTTTGTTTTTTTATTAGAGCACAGAGTTGTTTCCCAAAGTGGGAAAAGCTCCATCATTTGGAATATTTAAGAACAGTAAACAAGGTACTAAAAATTTATCATCTGGCTCAGTAGTAAGGGGTTTTTAAGGCTTAGAGGCAGAGTATGGACAAAGTGGCCTAATAGCCTTTTTTCAGTTGCTGTTTCCATGGCCCTGAAAGCCACTTGACTTAAATAATTCACTGCCCTGTGTTCCCAGTAAGCTCCCACCTGTCCCTTTCAGAGTAAGCACTTGTACTGTATTAACAAATGACTTTACATTTGTGTAGCCCTTTTCCTTCCACCTGTCTCTTCTACTTTTTCTGTATTTTTTGTGACCTGAGAAGTCCTTTGGAACAAAAAAAAAAAAATCTTGCTTGATCTTTGCTATGCATGTCCCAGTGTTTTACAGCCACAGCAAAGGGTGGAAAGATGGATATTTTTAGCAGTATAAATGCAGGATCAGGCACTTGGTGGCATCCCAGATTTGATCATGGAATGGTGGTGACTGAGCACAAATGACCCAATTACAACTTATGCACTCCAGCAGTGATTTGTCCACACCCTGGCATGCACAGTGGCACATGGGTGATGTGATACACAGTTGTTTATGCCCTGTTTAGGACAAATAGAGTTGAGATGTTTGAGATCTGCATTTATTTAGTTTTTCATTACCACTTTTGATTGACAGCTATTCAGGAAAGTGTTTCCCTGAGCTATGTTTGTATTCTCCAGGTAGAAGGGTATACTGCATCTATTAAGACCTTCTGATGCCTGTCACTTTTATTTTAGTGAATAATGTACCTGTCGTTTTAGCTAAAACCCGATTCCCATTTTTGTGGGAGCTGTTTTTTCTCTTTCTGCCAACATTAGCTTTTCAAAAATCACGGGCTGCATCTTCAGAACCAGCCCCTAAATGTGTTCCAGCAATCAGCCACAGGTGCAATTTTGTGAGTACAACCAATTGCAGGAGGAAATTATGGAACTTAAACATCAAGCATTGCCCTGATTTGTAAGCACAAATAGCAAGGATAAACGAAGTCGATGGGAACTGTAAGTGCTCGGTTTCTCAGAGAGTGCTGCTGTTTGCACCCACAAATTAGATGATAAGAAATCAAATCCTGCTATTCCCAGTGTCAGTTGATTGCAGGCTTGAGACAGGAGACTGAGATGAAGTAAGTCCCCCTAAAAATGTGATCCTTCAGGCTTACTCGTGCTTTTCCAGTAAAGGCAGAATTTGTTCATGCATTGTTGGCTAATCTGTCTGATTTGGCATCTTCAGCAGTGGGTGGTGTCCCTTGTTTTGTGTTTTTTGAAAAAATTAAATTAAAAGAATGGGGAAGCAAAACATAAAGCAGTGGTGATGCAGAGAAGTTGCTTGCAGGAAGCAAAGGGGTAATTTTATAGGATACAGCCCCACACATGCTGCTGCCTTACAGTAAATAGAGCAAGTTCACAAGTGTTGGGACAAGAACTGGGCAAGAAACTCGCCCTGCCCCATTCCCCTGCCTTTCCTCAGTGTGTTTGGGTCTTTGGAGCACATGTTCCTCATGCCAAGACTGCCTCCCAGGATATCTCTGTGCATTTATAGTCCCCACCTTGGTGCAGCCTGGTGGCAACAGGAATTGCAGGGGATGAATCGCTCCATAATCACTGTGCCTTCTTGTGTGTTCCTTAAAAACGAGGTGCAAAATGTTTTATGTCATCCTACTGCTGGGTTATAGGTTAAACTCAAATCCAGACGTATTTTTTGAGCCTCTTACACTTTGGACTAAAAGGTAATCATTTACTACTAGCTATCCAGAATTTTATATCTATATATATCTCAGGGGTTTCCTAATATACACTTAGTAGTTTGAACTTGACCATAATTACACTGTTATTATCTTCATAAGCTTTACTTATCTCATTATCAACTCCTTCCCATGTTGGAGGTCAGTGGAGTCTCCCTTCTATTAGCCATTTAATCCTTTTACCCAGCAGCTCTGTTCTCATTGATTCACTTACTGTATTTCTCTGTAGCTAATATTTCTGACATTTCAGACCAGCCTCTCCCCTTGCCTTTTACTCTGTCCAGAGCAATCTCTACCCCTATAGATTCTGAGTTCATTACTGCCTGCTTTAGGAGTGCTGTGGGTCACCAGTAAAACCTTTATGGTTTTGCCTTTGGAGTTTTGCACGTTCTGCTGGGGCTGCCTGTCCTCGGCACAGGGTGGGACTGGGGGATGCCACCATAATGTGCATTATTTGCAAAGGGATAGATGAAGAATTCTGTGTTGGTGGCAATAAATAAAAGGAAGCTGTTCCCACAGCTAGGAAAAATTACCATTCTCATAACACTGCTTTTACTGATTTATATCAGATACCTTTGCTGAGGGATACTACGTTGTTTTAGAAATAGCATTTATTGATTTTACTCTCCCTTTGAGATACAATTAACATTTTTGAGGCTTTGTTTCTCAGTCCCTTTCCATCATATTGTCATTCACGAGTGATCCCATTTGATGTGAATCTTGGTTCGTATTTCTGGCTGGGGTTGTTGCTGCAGGAAGGAGATTCTGTGGAGGAAAGAGAGAGTTTGGTTTTGAAAAGTCTTCCAACTACTTTCCCAAAGAAATTATTTCCTGTATGCTAGCTTGAAGCATCATTAAATTATAATTCTTGTAGTTATTTTTTTATTTTAATGAGGTGACAGTTTCTTAGGCATCCGGAGTGTTCTTCAGTTCTTGGCAGTCTTAAGCTGAGCACGTGCTAAGTCTAGCAAGGATAATTACACCAGCTGTGACCTTTTTGAACACACATTTGGACCAAAGTAGTTTTCAGTCACTTTTGATTGATTTAGAGCTTACTTGAATTTGCTTTCTGTAAACTTCAAGTATTACCCGCGTGGTGCTGTGTCAAACTGGGCTGTGCCATGGGTGTGTCCCGAGAGGTTTTACCATTTGATATTTGTTCCTCTTCCTGATGCCTGACGGCTTTGGGGAAGCTTTACAGAAGATTGGGACACATGTCCAGGTGCTGCTTTGGGCTCAGGTGGCTGTAGCAGGCTGTGAAAGGTGTCCCCAGAGGTGGGCACTGGGGTCCTGCCCCTGGGGTAGAGAGAAGGACTTGTGGGTCCTTCAGCAGCTCAGTGATTCCTCTTTTAACACCGTGTGCTGTGTGCCTCAGCTCTTAGGATAATAAAGGGCAGATGAAAACAAATAGAAATAAAAGTTTTCTTGTTGGTTTGTTTTGGTTTGGGGGTTATTTTGAAGGGGTTGGGTGAAAATGTTTAAATCAAGTAACTGTAGGTGTCCCTGAGAGCATCCTTGGATCCATAGTGAAGTTTTGGTTCTAATTCATGGTTTTTACACCTATAATGCTCCATCTTTGGCTCTGGTTTATTATTAAAGGGCAGATGCTTAATTAAGTCAGCTTTATTCAAGAACAAATGTCCTGCAAGGTATGTAAGAGAAATTTTACTTCTGTTTTCAAACTACGCCTCTGAGTGTGCATGCTGGATAGCAGTCAGTTAATGCAGCATTATTATTAATTTAATCTAATAAAAAGGCTTACCAGTAAGTGAGTGAGAATAAGCTGTTGCTATTTATGCATTCCTCCTTCTCAGCATTCCTATGCTCACAGGAATATTTAGTCACATTTTATTATTTCACCTATTTTGGCTTCTGTGCTACAGGGCAGGCAGAGCTGGCAGCGTGCAATGGAGTTGGTTTCTTTCCTCTAAACAATTTCGCTGTTGACCAAACAATGTGTTTGTTTCTCTGGGAAGGGTGTGCTCACTGTGAAATCCAAGGAACTCTCCAAGTGGAGATGCATCACTTCAGGCTGCTGAAGAGATCCTGGGCTTCACAGGGCTTTGTCACCTCCCAGCAGCTACGGCTGAGTCCACCACGAGGTTCCCATCACTGCTGCTCTTCTGTTGAACAGAGCTGGGGTTTGTGGGAGGGAGTTTTTTCCAAGGAAGGTGAGCAGGGGTAATCTTGTTCTTGGGTAAACTACACCTAAGAGGATTAGAGAGGTGACATTTGTATCCCCTCTCTGATCATTCACTTCTGTTTAAGATTAGAGAGGGATGCACCATCCTCGTGTCTGTGTCTGCCTGGGGCTGGCCAAGTGAGCCCCTTCCCTCGAGAAGTCCATTTTGGGGACATCTGTGACCTACCAGATGGGTTCTTGCAACAACAATAAGGTTTGTTTACGTTGGGAAATAGCACAGGTTTGCAGAGTAGAGCAGTTGCTGCTGGGGACAGGAGTAATTTTAAGGGATTTTACTCATGGATGGCTCTGATCTGAGCCTGCTGGCTGAATGTTCATTAGTGCTGGGAGCACACTGCACGCCTCCAGAGCACATCTTCCAGGGCTGTTTCATCCTAACGTTTGCACCCTTGGGGATGCTCTGCCACAAGAACCAAATCAGAGCAGGCATGACGGAGAGGGGCTCAGTGGAGCGCTGCTGATCTGCAATCAAACCCCAACAAAGAGCCCCTCTCTATATTTTGCAGCAGTAACAAAGCTTAGAGAGTGCTTTTAAACCAACCCATAGCCTGTGCAGATCCATCTCACCTAAAACCTTCTCTCTGTCTCAGACAAGTCACTTATGTTCAGATCCAGCTCATCTAGCACCGGGGACACTGCTTTCCTCTTAAGCCTTGGCATATTTTTTTTTTGTCTTTGGATTCCCTGGCTGACAGCTTGGCCAGAGCTACTCCTGCTGCTCAGCAAGGGCTCTTGGGGTGGAGTTTGTGATCCAATTACCCAGGCTTTGCCTCCACGTAGCCCTTAAGTGGCTGCTGAGGGATGATTCATCTTAAATCATTCTTCCTGCCAGCTTCTCTTGCTCTACACCACGCTCTTGTTTGTTTAAACCAATATAGTCACATATATAACCCTGACAGCACACGCTCAACGTGCAGGTAATAAACAGGGCATCCTCTCAACAGCTTGTCCTCTTCAGGAATCCTTATGTTTGTGTTTTGCTGTTTCCACTGCAACCCTGCAGGCTGGGATTTTGCGTGTGGGGAGGCATCAGGCTGAACATTCCTGTAAATCCCTCCCTAAACTGTGCATTTGGCACGATCATGTGGTCTCAAAAGATGGCAAAAGCCAATAGATGGGATGTAATATCCCATTAGCTAATCAGGCATGCTCCACTGAGCTGGGCTTCTGTTCCATGCAGGTGGTGCACAGTGCTATAGATATTGTGGCCCAATTTTTCCCTGGTTCCAAAATTTTGACACAGAGATAGACTCTGCTGGATCCCGTAGGTGGAAGTGGGTGGTGAAGACGTGGCAGTGCTCAGGTGTGTGACCTCTGTAGCAGCCTCCCTGCTGAAGGCAGTTTGACCCAGCAGTGCCTCACATGAGACTGGAGCCTGGTAAAAGCTCCAAGCAAAACTGCTTTTTGCATTTGTGCCAAATAAATGGCCCAGCACGAAGCAAATTCCTTCAGAAACACGGATGCTGACAGGTTTGCACCCAGGAGACTACAGTAAAAAAGCCAAATGCTGGATTGATTTAGAGGACAGGGAAATAAAGGAGTTTGGGGATTTGGGGCTGGTTTATGAGACCTTTTTCCCTGTCTGGAGCCCTTTAAGCATCCATAGTGAGTAATGAGTGTGACCCAATGTGTGGCACGTTTCAGGGTCCCTGTCTCTGACCCATCTCCCACTGGGAAGATATAGATAAGAAAACCCAAAAGTTGGGCACTGGCCTCCACATAGAGCACTTCTGGGTTTCAGCAGCATTTCACAGAAGGCTGTGTATTTCCCCTACACAGTCTGACCTGCACAGTTGGTGCTGCAGGGCTGTCACAAAGCAGCATCCCCCTACACCCAGCGTGGTGGGAGCCTGAGAGTTTCCTAGATGTTAGTGTTATGAGCCATAATATCCTGAAAGTCCTGCTGTCAAATATATCTCGGGATATATTCTCTAGAGGTTTGGGTTTTTTTGGTTTTTTTGATTTTTTTTTGTTTTTTTTTTTTTACCTTGGAGAGAATCCAGGGCTTGTTCTTTTAGGCTATAAATTCTTCAGCGCAAGGATTTTTGTTTCCTTTTATGTCCCCAGTGCACCTCGTGCCACTGCACCACTCGGTCCAAGCCAAGTAATATATTACCATATGAAAACATCATTTACATTCAGCCAAGGCTCCTTTTATTCTCCCCCAGAAGGCTTAGACCTCTGAGAGGCAGATGGGGTAAATCACACAACACTCACTCTGAAGGCCACCCGCTATAACCTGGCCCAAACCCAGCGCTCTGCCGTGGCCACCCCACCCACCTACACTTCCAGATCCCTCAAAACACAAAGGGGCTGCAGAGCTGGCCCTTATCTGAGTAAGAGTTTAGCTGGGGGATGTGGCCCAAGGTGGAAAATCAAGGCAAAACCACACAGAACATCCAGCAAGGGGAAAAAAAAACACTCTGGAAATATCTGAGTCCTGATGATCTTGTGAATTCCTTTAGTCTGCATAATAATAAGGATCATTAAAATGAAAACACTCTGCCATTACAGCCAGGAAAGGAATCTATACCACTTATATGATAATACTATGAAGCTACATAGAGGTTCATGAAATATGGATGTGCTTATATGCACCATAGTCTAACTTACATTTGTAATGCTAAGTAAAGTATCTCCCTGCAAAACACACATCCATGCAAAAACATTCCAGTTGGAGAAACCTTAGCTTGATTTACCTCAGGTTAGCACTCTGTTTTCTCATTACTGGGGAATTTTATTGTGCTTGTTATGCAGAAATTCTGGCATTGAGTCTTCTAATACTTATATTGACGGATGGGAGGTCACTGAGGTTCAGCTCTGGGTCAATTTCTACATCTCCCTTTTCTTGACATCTATCTGTACTGTTAGCTTCCTGTTTAAATCTTGGATTCTCCTCTTTAGAAACTGCAACTAAATTACACGTGCTGCATATTCTGTATGTGAACGTGCCTCACGCCTGGATTATGTGGGATTATTGTTATTTGATAATTATATATTTGCAGTTTAAATACATGCTCATAGCCATCAACAACCAAGGGTCCAAACACACAGGAAATTCATTTCTGTGACAGCGAATTTACAGACTAAGGCTACACACAAATTTAGTTTTGTACACTGTAGGCTTCAATGAAGCTTCCTCCAGCATGGGGAGGTTTGCAAGGGTGGTATAAACATTTATGGGTTCATAGATGCAGTAAATGAAAGAAGGACGTGATCACAATGAGAGAATAAAAAAATGCATCCTGAACTCAAAGAGGATTAGGGCAAAGATTAAGAGACTCTGGATTTATCATTTTGAGTTTATATGGCTGAATTATGGCTTCAGGTCGCAACTGGTGTTATGTTGCAAGCACACAGATTTGTGGAAACAACCCTTTCTTTTATAAGAAAATGAATGGTTGGAGGTTTAATGAAAATAATGGTGCCTTAGCCAAAAAAGACTTCTCTATTGCTCATTGGTACTATATAATTGCTTTTGAGTGTCATGTTTTTGGAAAGGAAAGGAATATTCGTCGGTTGCCAAAGGGAGAACTGGACAAATCCTGCAGAGATGGTGGACTTGGCCCAAGGCACGCCAAGCAGAGCCTGTGGCATTCCTGACCCTTGGCTCTGTTCCCTCAGCAGCAGGAGCTGCAGCTCTGGGATGAATTTGCTGTCCAGTGCCTGTTGAGTTGAACGGGCTGACTCTGCAAATGTCTGGCACAAAACGGTGTTTGTCCACCTGAACGTCCCAAGTACGGGGTGCTGGACAGACTGGACATTCAGCCTTGTGGGGAATTGAGGTATTTTTAGGAACTGAACTTCAAGATTTTACTGTTCCAAGATATGTTTCCCAGCAGGGTCTCTCTGTAGCACGTCTGGCACTCGTTGTGCTGCTCCCCCCATGGATTTGGGGGTGTTTGAAAAAGCCACAGGGAAGCTTCTTCCAGGGGGATCTGGTCCACGGGGAGTCTGTAATGGGGGGAGCCCGTGGGATGCTCAGCCTTGCTTCTGCTGGTGCTTCTTTTCACTGACAAGAGGTGACACTTTAAGCTCTCAAAAACTATGTCTCCTTCTCAGTGGGGAGATTTTTTGGGGGTTTTGTTGCAGGACTAAACCCAAACCTCCTGTGGCTCCCCAGGACCCTGGGGCCAAGCCCTGCCCAAGCAGAGAGGGGCTGTAATTGCACAGACAAGAGCCAGCAAGGACAAAGCCAGGATCAATTCTGTTCCTGCAGTTTGATACATTTATCAACACTTTCTTTTCCTTGCAGCATTTAGGACAAGTGTCTAGCAGCCTATTTTTCCTTGGGTTTAGTTTTTGAAGTCTGTTTCTTCCCTGGAAGTTGAATGGATGAGCAGGAGTTTGATATTATCTGCCCCTTGCTGTGGAAAATGTCAGAGGCATGCCATGACAAATGCCACTGCTCTCCTCTTTCAGAGGCAGGAGCATCAGCTGCCAGTCACACACAAACTGGTGGTGTACATTACCAGGCAAGTAAAGCTGGCTTTTACCCAAATCCACATTTGTGGAAGAAATAATGCCTGTGCGTTCCTTTGTGGCAGAAATGAAAACCAAGATCAATGACTGACTCTTTTTAAGTCTTGTGTGCAAGGTAAAACTACTCTTTCACTCTGTGATAATGTCAAGTGCAGAGAAATACACACCCAGTGGGGTCATGGTCAGTTCAGGAGAAATATGTTTAAGAATAAATCGCCTGCCTTTTCTCTCTGTGTTGGTTGTAGGGAGTGGCCTTTTGAGTAATGAAAAGTGTATTAAATGGATGATTGCCATATCCGGATTAAACATCATGAAAATTAACAATTATGGGAATGGGGTTTTTTTTCTATTTATTTTTAATCAGTGTGATATTTCTACTCTTTGCTTCCTGGCTGTTCCAGGTTTTTGGTGAAGGCAAGCTGCCCCTGGCTGGCTTGACATTGATTTAAATGTTGTCAGCTGCATTTTGCAGCACAGCCCCATCGTTTCCCTCGTATCTGCAGCAGCCTGAGGGTGAGATATACATGGAACCACTGCAGAGAAACTGGAAACCTGGGGACACAGTGCCCAGGAGGGAAGGAGGGGATTGCCCAGCTCAGATATCAGCCAGGAGCTGGGCGCTGCTGCCCGCGGGTTTTGAACAACGGATTTTTGTCAGGAATACCAAGAAGCCACCCTGAAGGTGCCAGCTGGGTGAGAGCCTGATCCATATCCAGATCTTCCAGAGCTTGAACCACAATGAAAAGCTGATGGAGAAGCAGGAGGGGCGGCTGCTTGCTCCATTGCCAAGGTCAGGGAAGAGCCAGCCACTGCCTTTGCCCTCTGTAGCAGAGACAGCCATGCCAGCCCTGCTCTGGGCACCATTTTGTTTAACTTCTGTTCCCAGAGTCAACTGAGAGAGTCAGAAGTTAATTTAAAAAAAAAAAAAAATCAAAACTTGGAACATCTACAGCTGAGGATTTCCTCAGGAACAACTTTTCTGCTGTGACTTTGCACACATCCAAAATCTGAATTTGCTGCCCATGTAAACCAGTGCTGCTTCTTATAAGAGTTTCTAATTAAGCAATGTTGTGTGATAAGTATTCCAAGTTCTTTTTCCTTTATAAAGAAACCCCGATCTTGTCTTTATTTTGTGTTTCCCTGAATTTAATTTAGACTTTTAAGAAATTTAACAAAATTGCCATTGGGCAAGATCTCTCTACTTGGTCCTGGCACAAAGCACAACATTCCAGCGTGGGGATCCTAATGCTGCTGTGAAATGTGTAACAAGTAATGGCTGAAATGAGCACTTTCCTTTCTGTGTGCAGTTCCATTCTTCCAGCCTTGGGCACCCCAGCTTGGAATTTGGATGCCTCAGGGAGGAGAATTGCCAAACCACTGTTGGCTAGATTCTCTCCTTATTAAAGTTGTTTTATTAAACTGGGCATTAGAGGAAAGGCAGTGCTTGTAATCCATCTACATTTTATAACAGGCTAGCTCCACAGTCCTGCTTGGAAAAGAAGTGTGAAGGAAGCTGGTGGTGCCCATGATTGCACAGAATCCATATTGGCTGAAGGACAAACAGTGGTGTATCAGTCTGGAGAGAAATAATAATTAGAGGTTCTTTGAGGATTGGTCTTAAGCCTTGTTTTATTTAATGAAATGAAAGATGGACTAAAATGAAATGTTTTCTAAATTGTGAAGGGTTGTATCACTTTGAAAAAAGGAATAAATGAAGAAAAATAAAAAGGGGAGGAAGAAGAATCTTCCTGGTTTAACATTGCAGTAAAATTCAGGTTTTTGTAATTTGCTGTCAAAAAACCTGGAAAATAAGTAATATAGGAGGTAGAAAATCAGCTGGGGAAGGAAAAGGGATTTAGGAAGCAGCAATGACTCCAGGCAACCACTCCAGGAAAGCAAGATGAGAACAATGTGAGCACGCAGAGCAGGAGCACAGGGAAGGCACCCTGGGTTAGTGCTCTCTGTGTGTGTGTCATGGGGAGATGTCTCTTTAACACCACAGAGCAGGGCACCTCTGAAATATTGAGGACATTTTGTCCTGAAGGCTGGAATTTTCACAAACGCCCTGTACTTGCCAAAACCTGCTTCCAGTGAGGACCCTGGGAGTTGTGCCATTGATTTCAGTGGGAGCAGATTTGGGCCATGGCTGAGACCTTTCTAAAATTGACCCTTAAAACACAAAAGAGGCTGACAAGTTAATTTGGCCTCAGAGGTAGGCAGCCAGGATGATTAGAGCGATTCATTTAAAAGACAATATTAAAATAATTGACTGCATGTTGGCTGCACGGATGTTTGGCAAGATAATGGCCTTAGCACCGGTTATCTGTGGGCAGCACCCAAAACTGAGGTGCTAAATGTGAATCAGGAATGTCCAAAGGGGGAACATCTGGAGTGAAAAACCACTATGAAAAATAAAGGTTGAAATGCAAAGCCCTTCACCGGGATGAAGGGCAGCCAAGGACTATTCATCAAAAAGAAGTGCTGGGCTTTAAAATACAGTGAGCAGAGCACATGAAATTAGAATGTTGCACTAAGGGGACTCTTTCTCTCCTGGTTTCAGTTATTCTGTTGAAATTAATTGGATGGATATTTGTGGACAGAAGCTAGAACGCATTTTGGTTGACAGCAAACATTTCTCATCCCAGATGCAAAGCAATAATTTTACTTTTCCTTGCATCTTTTGGAGTGTTTGCACTTCTCTAAAGCCCTCCTGTTATCCCCTTGTGATAGGGCTTTAAGAGGACATTAGAGGCTCAGTTTCTTTTTTGAAGTGGTGACATTTGGGGACAGAAATGTGCAAAGACACTCCCAAGCCTTCAAAGAGCATTTGGTTATTATAACCCTGTTGCTGTTCAGGGATGGAGAATACTGGGATGATATCTCTCTGACAGATTTCCTCTCAAGAGATAATACCCTTCACAGAAAATAGCTGGGTATGGTTTGTCAGTGCAGCAGGAAACACTGTTTAGAAACATCTGAATGCAGGTGTTTAATTCAGCTTTCATCTGGGCTCCACTAATGGACACCTTGTTAAATGCAGCATTTTACATCTCGCTGCAAAGCACCCTGTGCTGCTGGGAACTCCTCAGGGCTGACTGTCACCAATGCCCACCAGCATGAAAGGGCTCTGGGGAAAATGATGCTCCTCCTGACAGGAGATGAGGGGTGTAGAACTGCACCAGGAAGTGCTTCCATCAAACCCTTCGTGCAGAGGTGATTTGAGGACAGCTGAGAGTAAGTTCTGGGGTTCACTGAGAACCAAGCCAGGGTGGAATGAACTGAAACATCAAAAACTGTTAAATCCAAGTCAAGGGGAATTTCAGACGTCTTGTTCCTGAGATATCTACTTTTGGCTTATTATAGATCCTTATTTGATATTACATATTTCATATCCTCACCCCAGCCCAAATATAGTGAAATTTGCAATGCAAAGGAGGTCATTGTGTTACTACAAATGAAAAAAAATTGCTACTGCATTTGTTAGCCTTAATCTATGATCTCATCTACAATATTTTATTCATAAATGCATATCTGCAAATCTAAAGTTAGCATCCACATAAAGTATTATAATAAACACCTATACAGAAATATTGGAAGATAAAGAGGTGAAATAAATCTTTTCTCTGCTGTTCTGAATTTTAAAAAAAATATTCAATCAGCTCTTATAATTCAATGTCTTGGCTGTGAGATGAGCAACAAATTTAAAGGGCTTGATGCATTTCAATGGAGATGCAGGAAGTTTGGGTACAAGGAAAGAGGCATCTGACTATGAGTCAGTATTGCCATCCTTGAGTACTCAAAGATTTTGATTTAACTCTAAAGGAAACATTCACAACTTCTTTTAATAAAGAATAAAAAAAAAGCTGACAGTGTTATTTGACTAATAGGTTTTGTCACTTCAGGGTTACATTTCACTCCAACTTCCACCTTCCTGTGGTATTAACCAAATGTCAATATCCTTCCCTCAATCTGAAGGAATTGTTCTAGATATTGGACAGTTAAGAAGAAAACAGCTGAAAAATTGTCAGATGTGTGCTCTTGCCAGAAAGATGATAAAATTGAAGACTCAGGGAAATGTGAAAATTTGAACTAGGAAAAAAAAATGCATGAAAAATCCTGGAAGACAGAGAAGGGCAGAGTGTGGATATCCTTCTCACAGGGACCATTTGTGGTGTTGGGAAGGGATTTACGTGCTCCAGGTGAAATCCCTGCTGCTCTAATCCACAGAGGACGATGCTGTGTCACCACCATGCCTTGGTCTAGAAGGTGAATGGCACATGCATGATGATTTTACAGGCATTTCATGTCAGCACTATAGCAAGGACTTCTGATTTTGCTGAGCATTGGTGTGTAAATACCACAGTGTATTCTGGTTCTTTGCAGTCTTTGATGAGTGTCTAGCACCGACTGTTGTATGCAAAACTTACACCTTACAGTAAGTCCTAAACATCTGGAAACTAGTTAAGCCTAATATTTTAAAATTAATATAGCTCTATGCAGGTTTCCCTGACCTGCTAAAAATCATGCAACATTGCAACAATAAAATCCCAAATGAGCAAGATTAAGCTGTACTCCCACAACTCCCAGACCAACCACTTCATAGAAAAGTTTCAGCTGTACCAAGGCTCAAACTAAAGTCCCAAAAGCTGAGCAAAGCACTTGGGCAATACTGGTTGCAGGTAACAATTTTTAAATTTTGGTTAAACTCACAAGCCTTTTAAAGTGCGATTCAAAGTAAATTTGGGAGCAGTGGCAAGACTGGGATCAGAAGCTCTGTTCTCCCTGCTCCAGAATGAGCACAAATTAGAAGATAATGTTAGCCCAGGGTCAACCCAAGTTAATGATACCTCTGTGGAGGCCAGATATGGATTTTTTTCATGGAATTGCACATAGCTTGGATATTCCTTGCATATTCCAATGTATACCTCATGTATGTGCATATGTGTAGAGATTAATACATGACTGACAATGGAATCTTTATGAAGAGTCAATGAAACATTTTAAGAGCAATGAAACAATTTAAATATTGCTAAAACATAATTTTGAGAGATCATATTGCTGATGAACGAGGCAGTTTTCCCTTTCCCCCACCCTCTTTCCCAACAGAAAACTTTAAAATGCAATGCATTAATTCCAAAATCAAATTTGCAGCTCGCTAAACTTTTTGTGTGTGTTCAGAATGCACACGCAGAATGAATTTATCAGAAATAATTAGTGTTTTTATAGCCTGTGCTGATTGCTGCAGCATCACATTCCAGTGCTGGTGTGCATAATTGCAAATCATTTCCTAGAGGTGCCACACAAAAGCAGAAGATGCCTTTTAGAGTAGTCTGGTGCCCATGGAATATAAGATTAACACTTGTATAGTACAAGAAGACATGTAAAGACTCACTATCTTTTTTTTTTCCCTTTCTAACCTTGTTGATGTCATGAATATCAATTTACATCTTTCTTTTTTTTGAGATAATTTAACACTCCATTTAGTCATCCTTGGAAATGCAAATTATATCAATTCTGCTGCCAGACTACAAGGTGATCTCCATTGTATCCCTTGGAAATGAGAGATCCATTTCTCTTCGTTTATTTTTATTAAAAGAAAAATCCTCCTTTTCAAGCCTTTTGATAAGGAACAATTGAGAATTCCAGGAATTTTAATCAGGGAGCAAAGTCGTAACCACCCAAAAGTATTACCCTTTCCTCCTCAGTTATTCTGTCGGCCTCCTCTCCCTCCTTCCCGCTCAGCCCATTTGCATAACGTGATTAAGAGAGCAGCAATAATTACAGCCTCACACGGGGGATGTTCAGCCTTGCACGCTCCTCGCTGGAGGCGGCGATGCCGACCCGCACGTTTTCCACGCGTGTGAGCCCGCGGGGTCCTGGCTCGCTCCCAGCTCCACCTGCAAGGTCCTCAAGCCTCCCCTGCACGGAGCTGGGGTCACACAAGGGGTCCTCTCCCACCCCCGTGGAGATCCTGCTCTCTCAGACCGTCCTGAGACCCCACAGAGGTGCTCATCTCCTCCAAGGCACGGTGGTCCCCCGTAGGGTCACACCATGGGTGTTGGAGAAGAGCAGGACTGGAAGGGCAAGGATGGACCTCTTCCCTAGGCCTGGAGATAACCATGGAAACACATCCAGGGCACCTGGGATGGGCTGGAAAAGGGAATTATGGCTTTGTGGCCTTCTTGACCGATTGTGTGGGAAGGTGGTGGTTTGTGACCTTACAGGGCATTGTTCACCTGTTACCATCTTAGGCACCATCCCGGCAATGCTCCAGGTGACTGGGAGACACTGGGATTCATCCTTCCTGTTTATATGAGGTGATATCCTGGTTGTGGGCTGGTATTTAGGGAATTGTCACTGCACCATAAACGTCTTTGAACTTCTCCATCTCGTGCAAAGTCCGTGCCCCAGCGTGAACGCTGCAGTCCCCTGGCTGTTCCGCCCTCCTGAGCCACAGCCCCTGTGAATACAAAGCCATAAGATACTGAACACAGCAAAGGAAACACTTTTCCACATTGAAATCTGTGGGCAAAGGTTGAAAAGCTTTGCAAAACATTTGTTCTTCTAGTTTGGTTGCTTTTGTGGTTTTTGTTATCCCAGCATGAGTTGCAGACATTTTGTGTGCTCGTGGGTATTCTGGTCATGCCTCAGCTTTGCCCTCCCATTAAAGGCAAACCTCACCTTAGAATGGGGAAATTCAATATGGAATTTCAATACTGTGTTACAAATCTGTTAACCAGGACCAGGTCATTCAATAATCACCATTGCTCCAAGCCTCTGAGGTCCTTTCCAGCCTCACAGCATCTCCATGAAGGGGGAAGTGTCCAGGCAGGGATTGCCAGTCAAGGCACCAGATAAACTCCTCCTGCATCAGGAGAGCAGCACCTGCCTTCCCACCCTGCTGCATGTACACCTGTTTATAATAAAGATGAAAATATACATTTTCTCTTTATTATTATATTCATTACACAAATGCTAATATAAGAGCTGGACACTTGCTGTAAAAAAGGAAAGACGTCAAGGACTTGTAGCTTTATGGCATAAATCAGACAAAAATATATTCAGTGTTTCAGAAGGAGAGGAAAGAATATCTATAAGAAAGTAGGTTTTTTTCTACTGTGTACATGCAGGTGCAGAAAAGAACCACAAAACCATTTGACAGTGTCTTCAAGCCAAATATAGGTAATAGTGGGAGTTTTTTTCTTCTAGAAGATTATCTGCTTTGGTTGCTCTGGGATGGGTTGCAGCCAGCTACAGATAAGGAGTGACACATACAGTGTCTGATAACATTGATATTTCTGCCTGGCACACAAAGCCTGCTGCTGCAAAGTGGAAAGGTGCTGCAAACACTCATGGAAATAAACACAAAACACCTAGAAGGAAAGCAGAGCACATCAGAGCTGAGTAACAGATAAAAAACCTTCTCCATTTCTGTAGGAAAGCCCAGAGGAGATGGGCTCCCGGGAACCATGCAAAAACTCTCCCATCCTGCAGCTCCCAGTGGGGATGGGGATGGGGATGGGGATGAGGATGGGCTGGTCCAGGCTGCACAGATTTCCCAGGATCATGAGCAACTCACCAAGGCTGAAGGGAGGGGGAGGAGAAGAAGGAAAAGGAGGAGAGGAAGGCCGAAGATCTCTTGCATAAAACAAAATGCCTTCTTGGTTTTTTATGGTGAATACTGGGGGTCCTTTTGATGCAAATAAGTCAATGATTTCTTTTTTCAATTTATTTTCTGGTAGTTTTTTTGTTAATTCTTCGGCATTTCACTGGTTGAGCGCTATTTCGCATAAAGACAGGTCAGCTTAGAATGCTGAATGAAAGGCTTACAATGGAAACTGGGTTTCCAGGAGGATGAATATCCTTTGATTCCTGTGTATCTCACTGAGGAAGTCATTGTGAAGACCTGTACATCCAATTGTTTCCCTTTGAAGGGAGGGAAGGTTTATGGGGACAGATCTGGAAGCACAGATCCCTTGCCCTCCCCTCCTCCTGCAAGTCAGTGATGGCTGTATGGAAAGGAGAACCCCTCTCAATTTTTTTCACATGAAAGTGGCATGTGCAAAGGCATGCACATAATTGATAATTAATTACTATTAATGAGAAATAAAAAATATAATTGCATCCTGAAATATTATTAAAAATCACTTCCTTGAGACGTTTCTTGGCGGTTAATTTGGGGACACCTTTGAGACAATTCTTCTGCAGAAAGCTTTTCCTTTTTAAGTATAATGGCACTGGTGGTTTCTGATTTCAGTCAGGAGGAAATGCCTGAGGAATTTTCACTCCAGAGGAAAAAGCTCCAAAAATATTCTTTTAAAGGTCTTCTTTCCATGGTTTAAAAGCTGTAATTATTTTAAATGCTTAATGGTAGCTCAGTATCTACTCTAGTGACTGTTCACTTCTGTGTGCCCTGTAAATTTATCCTATTAGTACACGTGTGTGAGTGTGTGCATTTATGTATATCTAAAACACATATGGTATGGAAAAAAATATATATTTATCCATTAGAAGTTACTTGTTCTCCTATCTTTTCAAGTGTCTCGCTGCCAGCTGCCTGTATCAAAGGAGTTCAACAGCTGAAACATTACAGCACTCTAATTTTATGTCTGTTGGGCACTGCTGCTTTGCTGTATATTTTCTAAAAGAGTTTATTGTCCACTAGAGCACTTTTAAAGGGAGGTTTGGCTACCTGGGACCTTAAAAGTGATGAAACTTAAATGCAAATCCATTCACCTTTTCTTCCGTGCAGTAAATTCTGCTACCTGCACTCTGAAATGCAGAAGATAACTGTTATGGTACCCTAAATTTTAATGGAATGTTGACTCTTTTGGGCTAATTTTCTTATATTTACTGTGTCCAAATGTGATGCAAATCTCAGAAATCACCAAAAGATGGTTGGTTGTTCCCAGCAGAGGAGGATTTAACATCCTTGGTCATTGCTGAGCTGGTGATACTGCTTTCATTTCATCTTTGCTAGAGGGCCTATTCCTGAATAATGGTGATGTCCCTGGATTTGAAAACACAGCTATGGGAGGGGAGCTGCTGGTGGTAACAAGTGAGGATGGGTGTGAAATACTGAGGTGGAGGAAATATTTCTTCTTCAGATCAGCAGAGTAACAGATGTGTTTCTGTCTTTTGACTCTTCATGACTCATCTCCACAGTTAGGAATCAACACTGCATCCTCAAGCAGAGATTGAGTCCTTGACTCAGAAATTCATGTAACAGTCTGTGCTTGGCTCTAAGCATGTGCTCAGCTCTTAGCTTGCCCTCACTGCTGCAGGGATGGCAGAAATAATCATCTGTGATGCTCAGTTTTGTGGGAAAAAGCTTCCATCCATCCAAAGGATTTACATAATCCATTCCTGGGGCCGCAGTTTCATTTCTAACAGCACTAGTTAGGGACAACTGTATCAACAGCAGAGCTCAGCTGTGTTCATGGGGCTTGGTGGGACCATCCCCATCGAGGGTGGTCCTCAGGCTCAGGCAAGATGAGCAGGCAGACAGCAACACCAGCTCAGCTCTTTTTAGGTGTATTTTGCAAGTAGTTTTTCCTCTCTTGCATCACCTCAGTGATGCTTTTAATAACGATCCTCATCACGAGCAACCTTTTTGCACGGTCATGGGGATGTGCTGAGGCAAGCAAAACACTGTATATCGACGTGAAGAGCTGGTCTTTTCATAACAGGGAGCTGCAAGTGGAGACTTGATGCTTCATAAAATTCTGACATCCTGGAAAGGGAGTCCTAGATCTGTTTTATACCCTGTAGTAAAGGTGATCTTTGGAAATTGCTTGTTGAATAACTCCGCAGTCTGCTGTACATCATTTTTATTGATGATAAGGAAGATGTCATCACTGTGGCTTGCCTTGGAGAGGAGGGTGGTGAGGCACTGAGTTGGTTGAAAATATGATATTGTGTGTTAAAGACCTCGGTGCCTGTTGAGGAAGGGAAATGTTCCCCCTGGTACTCCCGGGAGTATTGGCTGCAGAGTTTATCAACACCTCCCAGTGCTGCACAGCCCAGTGGCACAGAACTCTGCAGCTTCCAGGAGGCCCTCTGCTCCTGCTTTAGGGATTCCTGCTTTTCAGTGCCATTTGGTGGTAGCTTGTGTGAATTACTGACTTCTCTTTGCAGTCCAGCCATGGGGATGGACCTGTGCAGGTCTTTAACCTTCAAGTTCAGAATCACACCCCTGCCTGCTAAATACAGTCAGGGTGGGTTTATGGTGGCTGCAAATTGTAGACTATTAGGGAAGAATGATTGGTTTTATGAGTGGAGCAGGATCTCTCTGTTCTGCTGTGCTGGATCATAAAGGGGTCACCCATCTCATGGGGGACTTACTTGGGCAACTGTTCACTGTGCTACTGAGAGCAGAAAACCATTCCAGGGTGTTATGAGAAGCAGTTTGCAGATTAAATTTTAGAGCATGCACTGCTACAAGAGGTCTCTGCAAATGGTCTCTCTCCTACATCAGTTTGTGTCCATTGAAATCGCACCAAACAATTAAAAATGAATCATTGCTAAAGCAAATGCTTGCTTTCCCCTTCAGATGGGCCCTTAAACTTCTCTATAGAGCATTTTCTCCCGGAGTTTTCCACCTTCAGAAGTATTCTTTTAGCTCTGGGAATAAGGGATGTGTGTGCATACCACATTTGTCATGTTTCTGTAGATCTCTGGGGTTGAAACCTCAGTACCAAGACTTGAACACAGCTGGTTTATGCTTGGGAAAGGAACTGTGAGGCAAAATCATCTTCAGCTAAGAAAATAAGGACTTAATGACTCCACAGATCCTCATTCTGTCTTATTATTTAGTACTTGGGCTCATGACTGCAATTCCTGTGGATCCCAGACAGTCTTGTATTTTTTGTACTTTTAAATCCTGTACATTTTCTCCCTTTAGAAAATATGTGGTGGAGGCATCCCAGAGACCGGACCTTTGAGAATCTCCTGTGAGAGGGCAGCTGCCAAAACCTTCCTTCTAAGACATTCAGCTGTTTTTCATCTTTTCCTTCAGGAACCTCTGGAAAGAGGGCACACTTGAATCTCGAGACCTCACAGCGTTTGCTGTACCTGCGTTTAATTTCACAGCTTGCACTTTCTCAAGGCATTTGCTTTCAGAGGCATTTTCCTCCTATTTGTAGTTTTGATGGATTTTCAGCTTTTCCCATCCATTACTGAAAACGGGAATTAACCTTGAGTTTGAAGATTCATAGTCTGGTCATTACAATATCCACAGCTGAGAGATCAGTCTTGTGTGAGCAGGGGAACGCAGCTGTTTGCATCCCAAACCATGGCAGGCTCTTCCTGTACCTGCAGCCACTGCCTGCCAAAATTGATGGATTGATGTGTGCCCTATATGCCTGCACCTTCCAAAAGAGGGAAAACATAGAACGTGACGTTCAGGAGATTTGAGTTTTCGCAGTGCCATCTGCTTTGGGGCTCTCTCGCTCTTTCCTTGGGTGGTGGCTGCCCCATGGCCGTGAGTAAATCATGGATCATGGTTAGGCCCTGCCAGACCTGCCCACGGAGTGAGCCACAGCACTGCACTAACTTATATCCCCTTGCTTTTCTCCTTAACACCCTGCTCAAAGGAATCTAGTATTTCTTCCCACACACACCCTGCCCACTGGTGCCCACCATGACAGAAGGTCACAAAAGATGAAAGAAATCAAAATTTCATAGAATCATGGAATGGTTTTGGTTGAAAAGGACCTTAAAGCTCACCCATTCCAACCCCCCTTATATGTCAGGGACACCTTTCACTATCCTAGGTTGCTCCAAGCCCCATCCAACCTGGCCTTGAACACTTCCAGGGATGGGGCAGCCACAGCTTCTCTGGGCAACCCACACCTCACCACCCTCCCACTGAAGAATTTCTTCCCAATATCCAATCTAACCCTGCCCTCCTTCAGTTTAAAGTGATTTCTAAAATCTGGAGAAGCAGCAATTACCACTTTGGGTGGGACACCAAGGACTTCTTGAGCATCTCAGAACCCCAGATAGGCAGCAGCCTCCAAGAGCAGCAGTCATTCCCTGTGCTGGGAAGAGAGGATGTCCCACGTCAGTGTAGCAGGAGCCTCCTCTGAAGTGCTGGCAGAGCTGCCACAGAGGCTGCACGCCGCTGTCAGCAGCCATTAGAAACATTAAAAAGGTGAAAACTTATGGCAGCACTTAGTAAGTCCCAGGTTATTTGCTCAGTGTGCGAGGAGACCTGCGTGTCACATTTTATATCGGTGCAGGCAGCAGAAGCACATTTAATGTGCTGCACAGAAAGCTTATTAAACTCTCTGCATTTAATAAATGTGTGTGTGTGTGTGAGCACGGGTGTTCAGCACTCGGCCGTGCAGGAGCAGCCTTTTTTTTGCAAATGAGGCCACCTGTTCCTCCTTCCCTGATTTGACAGGTTTTAGTCTCTCTTCTCTGCAAGTGGGCGGACAGTTGGATTTGATTTACTGGATACTCTCCTCTGGTGTGATTGCAGCATAATTATATCGATAATCAGCTCTGTTTGTGGTCAAAATGTTCTCCAACATTCACACACACTGGAATCCCAGATCGTACCGTGCTTGGAAAACCTGTCCCTCTTTCTGTTTCACAAAGGTTTGGTTATGGGATAAATATAGATGGATTTCTGAGGGCTCGTAGCTCTTACTCGATCGACCAAGGGTGTGTGGTACACAATAAAATTTACAGTTACGCTCTGTAGGTATTTCATCAGGTGAGACTGGTCCTTGTTAGAGGAGTGTAAAAAATTGGAGAATCGATTTTTTTTTTTTTTCACTTATTTTGATGTGCGGGTTCACCTGGAAAATGGGAAAGAGACTAAAACTGGAAGGGTGGTTCATGTTACACAGGAATAATATGTACATTTTTCCACCAAAAAAGATTGATCAAAATCATTTTGGAGAACACAGAGTTTTTCACTCATCCAAAAGCAAAAATTGTTCTGTTTGTTTAGGCTTTGGCTGTTTTTGCTATTTTTGAGCTTCAAGAAAGCATAAAGGCAGATATAATTGGAAACATCCTTTCATTTTTAATAAGTGTCATTGAAAATACATTTTAAGGGTTGTGGCTTTTTTTAGATAGAATTACTTTTTGGTTTTATTATTTTTAAACAGTTGCTACGCTGGATGCACACTCATGGATTACCAACTGACCAAGTATTTTACCACGGGAAAAAGTTGCTCCAAGCACTTGGACTGGCTTAAAAACACACTCAGAACTTTGCCATCGACGTTGGTGCAATGAGCATCCTGTGAATTATACTTAAAAGACAACCCAAGTGCTTAAATGCATTGGAAGTGAGGGATCTGGAATGGGGGTGTGCTGGGCTGGTTAAACCCTTAACCCGAGCCAAAAGCAGACGCAGGAATGGGCTGGGCTGGGAGCTGGGCAGCTGGAGAGGTGTGGAGTGGTACCACCTGCTCTAAGTGGCACCAGGAGCTGGCATTCAGCAGGGTTTTTCTGCAATTCTCTTCACTTCAGCTGCTACAACAGAGTACCCTGGGGATGAAGGTGAGGAGGATGAGTGGTGGTTTCCAGAAAAGCTCCTAGGCAGGGGTAACCTAGGCCAGTCCCCACCAGCAGTGTCCCTTGTCATCCTGCAGGCACAGCCAGACCTACCAGCTGCCAGCAGTGGAGCACTTCCTACCTTCTCCATGTGCTCAGCTTTGGGCTAAACCTTTGAACAATTCCAGCAATGCTTGTACAAAACTTTTCAGCTGAACTGTTTATTTCTTTCTAACCAGCAAAGCCATTCCTGCTGAATGCTGAATACTGAAACCAAGCTGCCCACACTGGGCCTGCTCTGGATGAGCTGGCAGTGTCAGGACTGTGGGACTGGTGCCTTCCAGCACACATGGAAGCAAATAGACCCTCTCCAACTTGTGCACACAGCGTAAATTCATCAGCCCTCAGCGGATGATGCTATTTCTCCATCTATCCCACTGCTCCAAAAGCTCCTTGCTTGGTTTTAAGACAATCAAGCTGTGCAGAGCCAAGTGTGCAGATGCCCAAGGTTACCCCACACTCAGAGTGATTCACCGCAGTCTGCCAGACCATGACAGACAAGTGGTTGTTTCATTTTTGACAGAAAAAAAAAGGGGGGCGGGGGGGAGAACCACTAAAAGTTAATTAATTGTTGTAGCAAAGGCTCCCTCTGCCTTCAGCTCTGCAGTTCTCTCAAGGAAATGCCAGGCAGCAGGGGCAGGGGTGGTTTTCCTCACCAAGAAATTCTTCATGGGGTTCCTTGGCTCACACTCACAGCCTGGCAGATCTGGAGCCAAGGCAAGCTCAATTTTCAGGGAGCTGCAATGAATGACCAGATGTAAAAATGAGCAGAAGGAAACAACACTGATAAATGTTACTGGGTTTAGTGGCTGGCCAAAGCCAGGCTAGCAGAAGATGCTCCAGAGAAAGTTGTGGCTTTGCCCTGTCCTGTGGCAAGCTGTGGCAAATCAGTCCTCAGCAAACTCCTTGTGCAGTGCCTTGGATTTGAAAATATTTAATGCAAAAAAATCAGTCCTGGATGACTGGGGTTTATACTGCCTTTCTACCCTGGTCCTTCCTGCTCTTTCTGCCCTCATCCTTCCTGCTCCACAGGTGACATCCCAAAACCTCCCTGGGGGAGCAGAGATGTCTGTGACACCTCTGGGGCTTGCGACACCAAACCACCACGAGAACATTTCCAGTAAATAAGGCAGGACTAAGGTGGTTTGCCAAAGTGGAAAATTTAATTTTATTGTTGACTACACCGAAACCTGGATGTTATAGAACTCGAGTTTTGCCTTTGTGTTCTCCCTCTTGAAGGTAATTGTATGTTGTGCATCACAGTCCACCTGCAAACACCACAAATAATAACAAACCTGACACCTGCAATTAAAGTCTTTCCTGGTACCATCCTGTGTGCGATCACACAATGGGTAGGACAGAGGAATAATTCATCAGAGCAGTGGGAAAAGCTAATTTCTTTATATACATGCTGGAGGGAAAAGGTAGAAAGGAAACTTGGCAGGGAGGAATATCTAGTACCTTGCTGCAAGTGATCTTAAAGATCACAAGTCTTTAATAATATAAAAACCCATTTCATATTGATTTTCTGGCAGTTGTGTATTCTTAAATAGGCCGAGCAAAATTATAATATTTGTTTTGCTTTGTGAGCAGAAAAGTTAAATCATTTCAGCTCAAAAAAAAAAAAAAAAAAA
>VXAC01008451.1:1543068-1625990 GCA_013399225.1 Rhipidura dahli
AAAAAAAAAAAAAAAGCAACAGAAGAATTATTCCCCTAGCCACAAGGATGAAAATTCCTCAGGATCTTAAAAGCATTTTTAAATAAAATGCATTGAGAAAGACAGTAGTTCAAATAAGTTCATCCCTTTTTACAGATAAAAAGCCAGAAAATATTTGCAGAGACAGATATGTCTGATTTGATGTCACCATTTTAGTGGTGAGGAGGCAAAAATTCATCTGAGTCTAGTTATGAGTCAGGTCTTCAATTAATGCTTTGTTATCCTAAGAATAATGGAAAACTCTAGAAAGGCTGGAGAGTATTCAGTGTGTGCATGTGTGTGTGTTTGTGTCAGTATTTAATAGGGGTAGGTCTTTATCTTTAAAATTCCTATTTGAGTAGAAATTTAACCAGACCTTTGGCTTCTTCATGCTGTGAAAGTGGAACGTGTTAGCATTTTGCTGGTGAAATGTGTGTACTCAAAGCAGAACAAGGCCTTCAAAATCCCTTAGGAACCTTGTTGGATCATTTTCTCCCTGATAATGTTGGTGCTGCTCTTGCGTGGCTTTCTTCTTGTTGTTTCCTTACTTTGTGATTTTATCTGTTTGCTAAACAAATTGTTTTATCTATTTTTATGAACCTGTGCCAGAGAATTTATTTATTAAGATAATTGGTCCAGAGAAGGAAAGATCAGGAGATTTCCCCTCTAGAAAACTGAACTTTAGTTAAGTGAAAATATGGAAAGGAATGAGCTTCTTTCTCTTTCTTCTTCTGGGTGAAGTGGAAAAGGGCATCAATTTTTGCCCCCTCCAGCCTTGCTGCTGTGTCACCCTTCCTTGGAAAATCCAACTGCTGCACTGCAGGGTCCTCCTCTGGGAAGGAGTGTCTGCAGTGGGTGGATGGGGATGGTTAAACCACAAGGGCAGGCCCACCCTGTTCCACTTGATCACAGCAGCAATAAATGAATAGCTGAAAGTGTTTGCTTCACTTCTCATAAGGAAGGATAACTGCAGCTCATCCATCTCCAGCTACAGAGGTTCATCCATCACTGGTGGCTTCTGCAGGGTATGACTGACTGTATCCAAGTTTCAGGTGGAGAGGCCTTGGAGAGCTGCAATTTTTTAAAATAAGGGCAGATTCTTTCAGGTTTTTTTTTCTATGTTGTCCCACTTGAAATACTATTTCTGCATCTGAGACTACCTGGCACTGATATCCATCAGACACAGTCCAGCCTGAGACAAGAGCTCAAGACAAACCCTGCCTGTAGCTCCAGCACTTAGCTTCCATCTCTAAAGTGCAGCTTTCACTGCATCCTTCCCCCTCTCCTTCCTGTAGATATTGCAGCTGTTATCATCCTGTCTAAGGAGGGTCTGCCTCACACGCAGTACCATGTGAAGAGTGATATCTAAGCCCAGCAGAATCAGTGAAAAAAAAAAAAAAAAACAAAAAAAACACTGCAGAGCTGAAATGTTTTCCTGTCTCTCGTTTTAGACTGTTCTGGTGTCACTGTTGTGTTGTGTGCAAAGAGGATTGAAAGAACAGACCGTGGGAAACTTTTCCTTGGTAGAGTTCCTCCAGCAGCGAACAAAATGCCAAAAGCAATATCCATGCTCTGAGCTTAATATGAAAGGGGAGGCTATTTTTAGAAGATTTACCCAGAAAGCACAAACTTTTTAGCAGCACAGTGGTGCACCAGCGAGCTGACTGTGTGCTTTGGAAAGCCCTTCTTGTGATGAGTGCAGAAAAACGTGTCCTTGCTGAACCTCTGTGCTCAGCCAAAGCCTCTGCAGCTGGAGCCAGGCAGCAGTGAGCAGCTCCTTTCTGCTTACAGACCGTGCATGGTGCTAAAGAAACTGTGGGCTTTCTGAAGGAAACATATGGGGGTGTTCTCCTGTCTGGTGATCATGCTAATTTTTCCAGTTACCTTGTTTTTTGACTCAGTGCTTGCCAGCATTCCCCCAGCAGCGGTGCCAGGCACTGGCACGAGGTTGCTCCAGAGGGTGACACAGAGGGTGACAAGAGGCTTCTCTCAGCACAGCCCAGATGGAGCAACTTGAGTTTTTCCCAGCAAAGCAAAGCAGCAGTGCAGGGAAATCCCAGGCCACAGCACCTCCGGGTGTGCTTGGCTCTGGTTGTACTCAGAAGTCCGGACACAAAAGGATGGGATGCAGCTGGGATGCAGACAGGGCAGGCAAGCTGGGATTTTGGGAAAAGCAATGGCAAGGAGGAGGTAGCAAAGGCAGGAGTGTGGTTTCTGCAGTGGCCAACAGGAAACTGATGAAAACTAGAGAAAAAGGGAGAAAAACTAGAAATATCCAGGGGTGTGCGTGACCACACAGGATCCACTTCACCCCACCTTGGCATTTGGTCAAGCAGGAGCCAATCCCTCTGCTCCTCTGGTGAAAACCAGCCTGGCATTAGCAGATGCTGGGTCCAAGAACTCTAATAGCTCTGAATACTTCCAAATTTGTCTTCAGATCCATATTTATGGAGCCAGTGCCAACCTAGCAATCTTCCCTTGCAAGAAATAGATTGTAATTAAAAAAAAAAAAAAGAAAAAAAATTCCTTGCTGATAAATTAAACCAGATTTCAAAGTGATTTTGGCAAAAGATAGATGGGGGTTTTTGTACATTGCTGTTACATTGCTTAGAGGGTGTGATTTTTTAATTTTTTTTTTTTTCACATTACTATGTGTCAGAGCTGGGCTAGCAAAAATTCAAATATAAACCAAGTTTAAGAATGCAAGTTGTATTTTACCATTACTCCTCAAGCTGGGAGTATGGCCCATATGAGAGCATTTCATTTCCATGAGTAGCAGATGAAATAAAACATCCATTTCCTTTCCATGCACAGAAATAGTAATAGTGGCTGGAGAAAGGAGATGACAATTTATTTTGAACACCAGTCATTGCAGGATGGTTATGGCAGAATTAGGGCTGGTCTATGGCTGTGCTGCAGCCAGCGGGTTTTAGAGTGGTAATTTTGCCTGTCTGCTTGTCTAGGGATTGTCTGTAGGTTTTTGAAATGCATCTGTATCAAAAAATTGGACCAGTTTCTGGAACAGGTCCTCTAGCCTGTAGCACCCTCCCTCCAACCCAGTAGTGTTCCCATCTGGAGCAGTTACAACAAACTGTGCTCTCCCATTTGCTAACTGGGACCAGTTGGGTGTTAAATTGTTCATCCTGACTGTCCATCAGGTTTCTCTTCTTTGTTTTCACAGGTTCTGATTCAGCAAGGCATTAGCATATATATGAATTCAACAGTGTGACTATTTCCACTGAAATATAATAATAGCAACTATAACAATGATAATAATTATAGTAATGAGATGATGATGATGGTGATGGTGATAGTAATAAGAATAATCTTTCAGGCCTAAAAGTGAAGCTTATGCTGTGTTGTCCCATCCAGTCCTTGCCTGAATGCTGCTGTCTGGGGCATACAGCAAAAGGCTTTTCTGGAGCCAAAAGCTCAGTCTGAACTGTTCTCCACCCTTAATGAGTCAGATGTTGAGTTTCTTGTTTAGCCTTGAGTCAGGCAAAGCTCTCCCTGAGCTCTGCAGAAGCTTTGTCAAATCTTTGGGCTCTTGCTCGTAAGAATTTTTCTTTTCTTTCCTTCTCACCATCGAGGCATATTCACCGTCCACCCCATCCTGACAATCCTTCCCAGGTCACTCTGCTGCTGGGCAGCTCAGCGGCTTTAATTCACCTCTTCAGGCTGAGGAGGGGAAGAGAGAGAGAAAGGAAAGGAGACAAAGCACAGAAAGATTTATCACATCAATTTTGAGAGCCCTGGGATGTTTTGCCTCTGGTTTGTGATGTTTCCTTGTGTTGAAGGCGCTTTGGGCAGGGGCTCTGGTCTCCCTCCCCAGTCCATCCCACCAGGCACACTCGCAGCAAGGAGCAGTGCAAATTCCAGATGGCATCCCACCTCCAGAGGGACTTGCAAGGCTTTTTGGGTTGTTGCTAAACAAGCTGCAGCCTTAACCCCTGGCAAAGGGGACTGGTTGCAAACCAAGAGAGGATTCAGAGCAATCCATCTTTAAACGGCAGCGCTGTTAAAGCAGCTGCTCCGCGCACCAACTCGAGCCACGTGTGCTCTAAAAATGCATCAAATAGATAAAAAATTACACTCCAGTGGCTTCACGCTTTTGTCTGAGGGAAGGCAAGAGGGAATTAAAAATCACTAAAAAGCAAAAGCAAATTCAACTTAGAAAGATATAAACTGAGCAAGAAGGAAAGGGGACAGAAGAGACGCTGAAGGGAGACTTTGTTCAAGTGTATCAGGAATCTGACCAGCAGGCGAGGTCCCCAGGCTGCCACAGAGATGTGGGTGACCTTGGCCAAGTCTCCTTGCTTTTGCTGGGCGTATGTTTTATCTGAACAGTCTTAGGTATTCAGGCTGCAAAGTCTCCCCAGCTGGGACTGTCACTGTGGATTCACATGGTGCCAAGCAGGAAAGGTCCTGAGTGATTCTGCATTTCTGGGCACTGGGTAGAAAATAGCTGAAAAGGTCTGGGGTTAATGCATGAAGATCAGGCATTACAGAGGATGTGAAAAGAGAATACAGCCTGCATTGAATTTTTCTCTCCAGAAGTCCTATTTATTTATTTTTTACATCTGCAAGGAGCCCTAACCACAGCTGAAAACCGGTCACTTCTCTGCAAAAATGAAATAGCTATTTTTGCAGCACACAGTAGTTTTGGACAGGATATGAAGAATATTATATCTGATTGAAAGTACAACAGTTGCAGAGGTGGGCAGGATATAATTTCCCAAATTGTGGTTTGGCCAGGACAGCAAAAATACCCAGTACAAAATGCCATGAGGTTGTCGATTCCTTTCAGTGTCCAGCACAACTATCTCACAGAGCTTCCAGAAATGGCACCTCCCCCAACACGGATCATTCTCCATCCAAGGACAAGTGTAATCAACTCAATTGCTCAGCAACACTTTCTATTTTGCTTAATAGCTTCCTTTTCCCAAGCTGTGTAAAGCCAAACCTATTTGCTTGCAAAAGCTGCCCAAAACACTGTGGCTGCAGGGAGGGAACCAGGACATCCCTGAAACCGTGGAACACGCGGGGTTTGAGCCCACTCCTGTTCCCTGGGGTGGAAACAGGCTCCCTGGGTGGATTAGGCAAGAGAGGTGAGTGGTAGAGATGTGCATAAATTAACTTAAAAAGTGCCTCACGGGCAGTGCCTGGGTTTGCCTCTGTGCTGGGACAGAGGAGCTCATCGGCTCTTTGGGGCTTTGTTAGGGCATCTTGCTTTAGTCAGAGAACCAATCCTGGAGCCATGAACTGTTAACAGGAGCAGGATGAGTGAAAGAAATCACCAAGGGAAAAGAAAAAAAAAAAAAAAAAGGAAGGTACTAGATGTCAGATTTTCACACTCCTTTCATCATACAGAGCCTGCAAGGGTAACCAGGGAAGGGCCAAAGCCCTTCTCATCTCTCCCTGGGTTGCAGGGTGGCTGCTCCTTCTTTTTTCCCTCAGAGAATAGAAAGGCTCCTGCAATAAGAAATTATTCCTTGAACTTTGTAGGCTGGTTTTTCATACATGAGCCTTTAGACAGCTCGTTCTCACTGATTTCTACTTCTGGCAGTACTATTCATGCAACCAGACTCTCTTTAGTAAAGAATTTGCAAAAGTAAGCTGACAAACCCTTTGGCAGTAGGGAGGGGGGAGGAAAAAAAGAGGGTTTTTTTTCTTTTTTTCCTCACTAGAAGTAATTTGTGGCTCTATATTTGAAAGCTGCTTTTTACTGAATATAAAATTACTGTAATCCCAAAACGGTCTCCAAAGTGCCACAAAGTCATATTTAAAATGTATGTTAATCTTTGCATCACAAATGGCCTTCTCATTTCCCACTTTCACAGCTCCTTTTGCTTCTAAGAATTGTTTTTATTTACATCTCTATGAAAACAGAATCCATTCCCCCATACACACAGTTGCATATTCTTTGGAGGAAATATATTGATTGAAAAACCTTCTACCAGTCTTATTAATCTCAAGGAGTATTGACTAAGTACAGTTGTACGTACCACTTGTACACGTGGAAAGCTCACAAAATAACAATATCAATAATGTTCTGCAACAAAAACAATCATTTTATAAATAATGAATGTGCCATATTGAATTTTACTGGTATTTGGGGCACTTTTTTACTTTTAAAGGCCCCGTGTCCAGCATTGTTGACACCCATATAAATAAAAAATAAACTCGTTGCATTCAATGCAGTTACATTTGTGCAAGAGCCAATATAAGGGAGTCTTAGAGCAGTCGTTTGTCAAACCAGAAAGTAGGACATGGCATAAGTACCATCTGTGGAGAGTGATTCATAAGACAAGAATGCAGCATAATCAGTTAAATAAATACTACCCTTGTGTTTTCTGGTCTAAGTGGACCTTACTCCAGGCACAAATCACAGTGGAAAGCCGAAGCAATTGCAGGGACACGTGGAATTTGTTATTCCAAAGCCTTGAACTAGAAGGAATTAACTCCACTTTAAACTAGAGAAAAGCCAGAGACCTGCAATTATTCTCCTCCCCAATGAGCAGGACCTCGATTTCTGCCTGGAGGGACACAGCATGAGAGGCTGGAGCAGGTCTGAACAAATAACTGACCTGAAGACGTGAGTTTTTGAGACAAGGCATCTGCTAATCCATATTTTGTCTGTGCTGGGCCACCACGAGTCCCTTTGGGCACACAGCCAGAACAGAGAGGCTGGAGGGGTTGGCTCCCTTTGCAGGGACATGGGGTGAACAGTGCTGGTGTACAGAGGTCTACAGAGGATTCTGTGTAAGCACAGCTGAAAAACAGACCCAGCTCTCAGGGCACAGGCAGGTTTGGTGGATGAGGAGATCTGCTGGTGCTTTTAGGAAGCTGTAGGAGTATCTGAGGTCTTGGAGATAGAGGTGAGGGGAGCTGCAGAATGAAGACACCTCTCAGGCTGGCTTCTCACCAGGATTTGACCGAAGAGTGCATGTCCAGCCAAGGAGACGAGAGGAGGGCAAATATAAAAGCAGTGCTCAAATGTCATCTGGAAAATAAATAGGGTGACTTGTGAGCAAAAGCATTTCATGTACATTCTCTATTTTTCTCTCAAGATTGGGTTTTGCAGGGAGTTTGCTTTGTGTGTGCTCTGCTCAGGAGGAGGAGCCTGTGCTTTTCAGAATTTTGACTCCATCAGAGTCATGATATCCTTCACAGCTAGAACAAAAATCGACATAATAAACACTTTAGCAATGAATAAGACATTTAAAGTTACTTTAAAAGGTACAAGATTGTTATGTTGAAAGACACCACACATTTTTTATTTTTTCTTCACTATACAATTATCACTTGAATCATCAGAGGTCCTAAAGGTCACTTCTACCTTAAATGTTCAGTATCACCAAATGTGAGTGGAACAAAGCCCCTTCTCAAAAGGGATCTGAAATGTCAAGTGATCAGAACAAGGAAAAAATTAGAAGGAAAAACACAATATGACTCATCCCAGAAGGCAGCAAACCAAGGAACAGGCCTCAGGTCCTGTGGCTGAGAGCTGTAATTTTTCTTCCAGCCTCCACGGCCTCTCGGTTATCTTTTCTATTCAGATCTGTTCCTTCACCCTTTAGCTGTTGTCACTCTCACTGTTCTGGACTGCAGTGGACTTGATCCAGGAGGAAAATGCCCTTTAGTTATCAAGGATCAGATGGATATCTGGAGGTTGGGTGCTTTGATTTAGTACCCTCAAGCTTTAAATTCTAATTTCAGCAGTGCTGAGGCTTGGGTGTGCCACTGTGGACCAACTCCCTCATTTTGATCCAGTTAATCACAGCTACAGTGACTCAGGCCCATACGTGCAAGCAAGGCTGAGACCCAGGAGAATGTGTCTCCCTCTGTATTTCCAGAACTTTTTGTTCTTGCTTGTTCCAACAATAAAAAGGGGAAAGCCTTTCTTTGGTGGCATTTTGGCATTTCTGCAGCTGTGACTCATCAGAGGTATGCAACAATGAGAGGAAACTTTTTCAAACTTACTGGCACTGGAAGGAGGCAAAAGTTTATTTTAATCCAGTTGCTTACATTTTCCCTTTTCTTTTACAATTCCATTTATAAAAGGGAATGCAAATTACTGACATAATCTAAAAACATGCAAAGAAGATGAGCATTTAGAGAACTGCATGGAATGTACAATTCTAAATGTCTACAAAAGTGCAGAACATTAAACTCCACCAAATTCTAGTATTTGGGCACTGTCTGAAGGACAAAGGATGCTGAAAACATTACAAATGCAGTAGCTTAATTTTTCAGTTTGTGATGGATTAGCTTTAACATGCATTTTAATTTGTAGTTGGATTTTATCAGCTGTAGACAAAGTTTGATAATCTCTTCTTGTTTAATTAGCACAATCCTCTTAGGAAGGAGAAATGCACAGACAGTAGTAATTTATGTTCTCTGACAATTTCATACTGACGACCTGAAATATCCTCTGTCTTTAAAACATACCTGCATGTGGTTCCCTCAGACATCCTTGTCAAACCTTCTCTTTCTGTAGTTCATGCACTTGTAAGGGGAAAATAAAGAGAGGGAGCTTACACTTTAAAATAATTCCTCTGCACAAAGAGCCAAGAGAATGTGTAAATAACTGCATAAATAACAGCTGGCTCCTTAGAAACCAAGAGAAGCACTCAGACGCTCCTCCCTTACGCTGCTTGGTATGTGAATCCACTCATTGGCACTGGGGCTTTGCTCTGCGTTGGTTTTTGGGGTTTTCTTTGTGTGGTTGGGGGCTGAATTTGACCTTTTGTTTCCATGATTAACAAGCATTTGTTGCTCTGTAGAGCTGAATCCTTTATCTGGGGTGGAGGGCTGGTATTTTCTTCTGGTATAAAGCAAAGAAAGTTTCGTGCTTCCCCTCGAGTTCCATCCCATAAATCCATCCTTTTCCCAGTGATGCTGTCCCAGTTTGACCTGCTGCGGGCAGGGGCTGCTTGTGGAGGTCCATGGGACTGCCTTTGTCAGGAACAGGGACTCGTGTCCTCTCCATCCCTTTTGGAGTTCAGCCTGCATCACCAGCTCCATGCGGTCAGCACGGAGCTCCAGGAGCACGAGTTATTGTAGGGGAAGAGAACACACCATGCCCAGAGGAGCTGGGGAGCAGCAGAGATGCCTGGAGCTCCCTCCCCCATGCCAGTAAAGCCTTGCTGGGGCAGAGGGCAGTGACCTGGGGCTGCTCAGCTCATCCCCACAGCCAGCACTGCTGTCCCTGCTGACTCAAGGCAGGACTTGCCCTTCCACTGGGAAGAGCTCTTTGGGTTCCGTGGCGTGTAAGACCAGCAGGAGCAAGGCTGAGCTTGCTCTACATCCCACACCTACATACCTATAACCATAGAAACCTGACATAAATTTTTTAGTGCATATTTTACACTGCAAGGCTTTTTAGGTCAGACTTTAAAAGGACTGAATATACTTTTTTTTTTTTCACTCTTGTCTTCCTTTAACTCTGTTTTTAAAAATCAAAACCTTCCCCTCTGATTGCAAGCCCTAATGGTAAATTAATGCTGTTGTAATAACTTGGGATGTGCCTTTGGAAGGTATCAGAAGACTTTTTTATTGCAGCTGCATCCAAAAAGCTCTATCCAGTTCCCAGCCCTCTGTGAGTCTGTTTTCCCATCCCTCTCTGCCAGTTTCCAAGCTGGAGTAGATGAGCACTGCTCTGTACCCATGGATGGCTGGAACAGCACTGTCAGAGGTATCATTTTCAGACTTGTGGTTTCAGTATGATCATTCTGACCTTTAGGGGAAGCAACAGTGCCCTGACATTTAGGTTGGTTTATATCCCCTGCAATCCCTTTTCAATTAAAACTCATATCTACAGGGCTCCCTCTGAGCACCCCACAAACATTTATGATAAATCCCCAATGAACCAGCGCTGAGTGGGCTGGACTGTGCTTTCACCTGGCTTCCAGGCTGCTCTCAACATCAGAAATCCTTGATGTGACCCCCTCTGGATGTATTATTTTGGTCATGAAAATCCCAGAGCTGCCTTAAAAAGCCACGGTGTTTCAGACGGAGGTGGTGTGGGGATATTCCAGCCTTCAGTGATGCAGAGCAAGAGGGCTGCTGCCCATGCTGATGAGGCCAGTGGTGGTCCCCGTGGGGAGCTTGTCTCTTAATGATGTGTAAGAGTGGCTGCTGGCTCAGGGAGAGGCTGGGAGCAGCCAGCCACGGCGATAACTCCATCCTCTGCCCTGCAGAGGCTGCCCTGTGTGGTTGTGAGCTGCTACCTCAGAAATACTGTGCAAAAATACACTTAATGAATTAGCTGCTAAGCCCTGCTTCCCCTGAATTATCTGGCTCACACCGGTGTCTCTGCCTTCTCATTTTGCCTTTGAAGCAGCTTCTTTGAGAGCTCATGTTCTGTGTGCTCAGTGGACTGGGATCACATTCCTGAAAACTCCTTGCCTTTCCTGATTATGCTTTTCAGAATAAATATATGCAGATATTGTTGCATTTTCTTGCTTAATCTCGGCAGGTAACTTCACTTTAAAGTATCTTCAGGCAATTACTACTCAGCCCTTCCCACAGCAGCTTTTCTGACATGGGACACAGCTTTGGTTTGACAAGACCCAGATCAAAGAGTGCTCAAGTATTGTTTTTGCTTTTGCACTAACACTGCATTGGGCCAACACGTGAAGGAAGATCTCACCTGTGTTTGGAGACCCCAAAGCAGAGCATAATTCGGCTTTTGAAGAAGTGATTTATCACTGACTTTGTGACCAAAGGGAAGGGGCTGAACAGGAATCTCAGCTGAAAGAACTGAAGCATTAAGGGAAGGTTACTGTAAAATACAAATGACAGCAAGTGTACCCGTTTTTACCTGGGGTGGAATAGAGTTTATTTACTTCCTGTGTGTACCAAACAAAAGAGTTTGTCCCATTTTTTTTTGTTCACTTCTATTCAGCTGCTTTTCTGGTTAGTGCAGGATGTTTGCAATATTGACTTGTTCAGACTCCCTGGGTTGTTTTTAGGATGTTTTCAGGCTGTTTTTAAACAGGTTGTTGTTGTTGTTTTACGTGTTTTGCTGCTGGCCATAGTCAGCAACAGGAGTTAAGTGCATTATTCATAGAGGTGCTGTGAACCTGTGAACAAGCGAGATAGGAAACCCAAGATTTCTGTCTGCTACAGTAAATCACATCCTGCCTTTGCCTATCAGCAAACATTACTACAATTATTATTAAAATGTTGGCACTATCAGCAGTGTTTTGCAGTGCAGGCATTAGGAGGCACAGCTGAGCTTGTCCGACCTCATCAGCTGAGGCAGTGCATGCATGCTAATGAATCCATTGCCTTATTTGTCTCCTAATATGTTTTAAAAGGTAAATTAATGTTCTTCTACCTGGTCTTTAATGAATATCTTACATCCTGCATTAGGAACCCATTTACTTTCCTAAACTATTGCCAGCACCAGCCATGAGGAGCAGTCAGAAATCCGCTGGTGCAGGAAGCCGACGGAGTCTTCAGAGCTGCAGATTGCTTTGATAATGGGATTTTTTCCCTTTTCACACCTATGCTTGCAGCTAGGATTGTGTTTACATCCAGCTGATGAGCTGTATTTGAAAGATTACTGGAATAATTAAGATTTCAAACAGAAGCAGTTGCACATTCCCCTTTTCCTATCAACACACACATAGGCAGCTGTGTCTTCTACTATTGTAAATAAAGAGAATTTTTGATGCTCCCTTGACATTTAGGGGCTGTCTTAAATGCAGTGCTATCATTTCCTCCAGATAGCAATTTTTTCAGAGAGACTTTTTATTTTACACAACAAAAATGGGTCATTTTGCTTTGCCTTGTTCACCCTGACATCTCCACAGGCCCTGTAACCACCTCCCCTCAGCAGTCACAGCTCTCAGACACTGCTGGGACACAGACTACACAGGATATGTAGTTCATAATGAAGACTTTTCTTTTTTGGGGAAGATAAAATATGAGGAAACACCAAATGGGGAGAGCTTGAGGGCCATCAAATCTGCTCTGGCAGCGGCTATTAACAGATGAAGCCAGGAGCCCTCTGGGTGGGAGCTCCTCCAGTGCATCTCCTCCAAGGAGCTGCTTTTTCCTGTCATCCTCAGGGCCTTGCCACAGCTATGATCTTGGTGAGCTGGCTCAAACCACTGGGGTGTGATTTAGGCTGTGGTTCCCCATGTCCTGTGCCACGAGAGCAGAAGTTCAGGAGGGAGGGCTGCGAGCAGGGCACCGTCCTCATCAGCTGCCAGAGGCTGGAGCACTTGACAGACACCCAGGCACCCTGGGCTGTGACAGCCCTGCCAGTACCTCCAGAAATATGGGATGCATGTTTTTAGCTGGCTCTGCTTTCACATCCCCACTTGGAAAGGGAAGGGAAGATAAGGATCCTCAGCTCCCTCCCCAGAGAGCAGTGAGAGGTGTTGGTTTGCACCTCTTGAGAGGTGTGTGACAACCAGAAACACAGAATTACCCATGGCTCTTTTAATGTCGCTCTGGGGGAAGGGAGAGGACTTGAGGAGGTGACAAGAGGGAATTCTGGCTAATGAAGGACAAAGTCCAGGTCCCTGTCAGTCACTGCTGGTCTGTGACAAGTTTTATCACTCTGATTTCTTGTTCCAGTAAAGTGAGCATTGCAAGCACAGAGCGAGAGAAGCGCCATGGCTGAGAGAAGCTTTCAGTTTAACTGAGCAAGAGATGAAAAAAACAAGGAGAAAGAGAAGGCCCAGAGCACAGGGTGAGGGGCTGAGCCCACATCTCCAGGGCTTTTCCCCACTGCTCTGTGCATTGGACCAGGCTTTTCCCCAGTAACACGCTGTGGGAATGAAGCAATGGCCCGAGACACGTGGCATGGGATGTCCTTGTCACTGCACAGCTTTAGTGCAGCCGGACTTTGGATCACCAAAGCCCTTGGGTGCCAGTGAGAGTTTTCACAGAGATAATAACTGGCACAATAACCAGCCCTTGCTGGATAATTTCTTTGACTAATTTAGTCATTAAACATTTTCAAATTAAATATAAATTTAAAAAAAAAAAAAAGAAAAGTGAAGAAGAAGGAAAAGTATGGTTGGTTGCCTACTACCCATTTTACAGTGTAATATTTCTGACGGTATGTGTAAGTTTCTCCATGGACAAAAGATCTCGTGATTTATTGACCCATTTATTAATTAGAAGATTACAGCATGACTGCTTCCCAGTAGCACAAAAAAAAAAATAGACTTACAGTTAATTATAAATGCTGTAAAAGCATCTAAGAAGATTCATAATCCAGCTAGCATGTTCTCCTTGCTTGAAGTTATCCATGAAAACACTTAAAATATGTTCAATATTAAACGTGCTAAATCCTCTTCAGCAAAAAGACCTTACATTTAGGTAGCTGCTGTTATGCCCATTCTTAGACAGGCCAGGCCTAGAGGCATCAAATATGATTTCAGCCTTAAAATCTCTCTGCATCCTGACCTGGGCTGTGCTCCTTGTGGAGGCTTCTGTGTTCCAGTGTCTGCAGAAGTTCTGTCCATTCCCGGTGCCGTTTCCTCCAAAGCTTTTCATCCCTTTGCCCTTTCAGGATCAGCTCCCTGCCCTTAAAGCGCTGGTTCAAACTGCAGCTCCTGACACCTGTCCCTCCAACATCTTCACTTTTGTGAAACAAGAAAATCTGATCCGTGTCTTTTGCTAAGAGTTTTGTTCCTGTTTCCCGCAGGATTTCTTCTTTTTTTTGTCAGTTTAATAGCCACAAGCTCTCTCTTTGCGCTTCATAATCCCTTTGATCTTCTTCACTCATTGCTCAGCACAGTGCCATAAGGATGTTACTACCTTTAATCTCTTTGCCATTGATCAGTAATATTCCTGTCTGCTGCTTCTCTGTGATTCCTTTGCTGAAATTGCCACTACAGCCCCTCTATGTTTTCGTGAAGGAAGTGTCATAACATGGGGAGCACTGCAGGAGAAGATCATAGATGCTGGAATGAGTTAAAGAGCTTGAGGAGAAGGGTTAGGACACTAAGAGCAAATTTATTGGATGTTTTACATATTTGTACTGTAGCATTTTTTTCTAGATAGGGGGAAAAATTATATTTAATCACAGTTTCTGGTCTTTTGAGCTGTCTCTGCTTCCTTTCTCTTCAAGGCACGAAGAAGGAATTCTATAAATTCTATGAGTTCCCATTTCTAGTGTCTCTCAATGATTTGTGGGTGGAATGACATCCTTTTACAAGGCAAATAGGAGGTTTCCAACTCAACTCGAGATCTGAGAATACCCAGCTTTCCTGCTGCTTCCTGAAGTAGGTCACTGCCAGGAGCAGATTAGCTGATGATGTCGCTGGTGATAACAGGGGATGCAAAGGAAAACCTAACCTTCTTTCCACAGCTATATTGCCTAACAGCAACAGTGATAACCAAAGAGAAATATACTGTGAGGAAAGGGAGGCCAGCATGACTCAGAGCCTCACAAAAGGTAAGCTCTGGATCAAGAAGAAATCTTTTGCATATGCTCATTATTCTGGGTGTAATTACACTTTGCTGCAAATGGGCTTCACCTGCCACATTTTGTGTATAGGTTTTTAATTGTCTGAGTTGCAAGGCGGGGGAGGAAGGAGGCAGATTTGGTTGTGCCCATTATATGTATGAAGAGCCTTTGCAAAACTGTAATTCAAATATGAGTCAGGATTTTGAGTGCACCGAGGAGTGAACCGCAATTACTGACTTTTATGAAACTAAGCTTGTAATGCATCAGTGGGACAAATGATTTTATGTTAATCTGTTAATCATCTAAAAAGGGCTGAGTTTGGGGTGTCAGATTCAGCTCACGCTTTGTTACACAGGTGAGATCTGCTCTGACACAGGTATGGAGATGCAAAAGGGGTCAAGATCCCATTTTTTAATAAGCCCTTCCAGAGGGAAGGTGTCTATGCTGGCTGGGGGAGATCAGATGAGCTTTGTTGGGTGTTTATTCCAGTAGTGCCTTCTCTGCCTACTGTAGTTGAGGTAGTGCCATCTGGCCTGCTTTATCTCTTTTTCTTTTTTCTTAGTTGATTAAATAAATAAAGAACTTCCTGCTTGCTTCAGTTCTAAGCAGGCAAGAGATACTGCTGCTCCACTTACATGACCAAAGGTCTTGTATTTCCAGAGGGATTCTCTTCCTCACAGCCCTGTGTTCAGATTTGCTTTTTAACCAGAACTGAGGCCAAGTTCCTCTATCAGAGCACAGGCTGCTGGTGCTGAACTGTCGGGGTTTATGATGCATGGCAGATTGTCACCTGTACAGAGAGGAATTATTCTCTCCACTCCCTCTGTATTTACACCTTGTATCTGTGAGTTATCACATATTTTCCTGGCCAAGGTCTTGATTGCCAGAGAAAAGAATAATGGGCATAAGGGACAATTCCTGTCTGGCTTCACCTTGGAATCTGGAGGGTGGTTATTCCCAAACACCCACCCAGGCTGGGCACAGAGAACTGCACAGGGGCTGCATTCACCTCCTGGTGCCCTGTGGTGCAATTCTGCAAAGCTGTGGAGCCTCCTTACTTTTTTCAAATGTTCTCAGTTTGGGAGAAATTGTGGGTTTGAAGGGAGTTGAGGAGCCCACGTGGGACCCAGAGACCACAATCACATATTCTCAGGCTAAAGCCTGGCTGTCAGAGGGACTGGCTGTCACCTGCAGCCCCTTTTGGTCACTGTCAGTCCTCTGGGGACCCCCAGTGCTCCCAGCCCCAAATCCCAGCCTGGCAGGTGTCCCCTCTGCAGGCCACAGTGCCTCCAGCTGGTTGCAAAGCTGGAGGCTTCACTTTCAGCATCATTTGCTGTCTCTTGAGTTATTTATTGCAGTGATGCTGTTGAGCCACACAAGCGGTGCTGCTGTGCATTGCATCCAGATGTCTGCAAAAACACACCCAGGGCCAGATCCTAATTTTAGCTGCCTCTGCAAAATATTCTCCTCCACAGGACTGAGGCCCTATTTGTGTTCCTGTTGCACTCCACAGCCAAGCAGATTGCTGGCTTACGGAGCTAAACACTGCTGCTCTGAAAGGCAGGGATCATGAAGGGCACAGCATTGAGCAAGGTGATTAAGTCAGGCTTCTTCTCCAGATGGAGACCTCTTGCATGGCCAAGAGGCAGAGAGTGGGGCCAGGACACATGAAGGGTAAGATCATCTGCTCTAAAGACACTGCTGATGTGCAGCTCTACCCCATCCTTCCCCCCCGAGGCTGCAGATCCTGATCAAGCTTTGGTGTCACGTGGGAGCTGCAGATGAGGTCCTGGAGCTTTAGAGAAGTCAGGGCTGTGATATTCATAACACCTAAACCTGTCATCAGGAGATACTGTCATCCAACCTGCTGTTCCTCATCTGAATGAATTGCTTAGCATGCATAATAGCATGCATCTATTTAGCCACGAATAGAAGTTGTTCGTCAGGAACTTGGAGTCAGGATGGGTTTTGCTTTGTTCAGTGACACGTGGGGCCAGCCTGGGAGATGGAGTTGTGTCCCGATACCTAAAAACTCCCCAGGGAAAATGGCCACACAACATATGCCAGAGTCAGGGGTTTATTTATTTGGGCAGTTCCGAGTTGTTCATATAATGTTTTGTTAAGATTTTTGGGCTGAAGTTTATCTCCCTGTTCTCCTGATCAATTGGTTCACGGGTCAGTTTGGACAGTGGGTAGGAAAGGAGTAAATATAGGAAAATCCACAAAATGTGTGAGATGGGGAACCAGTCCTGTTCCTTCTTACAGTCCTCTTTGCTCATCAAATTAGGCAACTAATGTGTTACAAAGCTGAGTGTGCAGGAGCACACCAGGCTGCCCCAGCATGAGCGAGTTTGGGCACTGGACTCACATCTCTGTTTATTGTTGTCATTATTATTGACACTGGTGGCAATTTTGTGTGTACAACATCTCCAGGCTGAGCATGGTGCAACTCATTTCAGAGTGATGCAAGAGGTTTAAGGACACAGGATTCAAATCCATGCTGCTTGTAAAAGGCATAATTTTTTTTATGGTGCGTTACAATTATTGTATGGGGTGTTTATTAATAATAAAAGTCACGTTGGGAAGCTTTCTGGCTGAAGTGCTGTGGGAAATGAGATGCTTCCACCATCTCCCAGTGGGCCTCCCCATCCCAGACAGCAATACCCTAATTAGCTTTTGTCAAGTGGCCCTTTGAAACCAGGAAAACAAGTGATCTGGAGGTGCCTACAGATCTGTAGCTGCTACCTGAAAAATTTCTATTCTCCACCAGGAAAGAGGGGGAAAACCCAGTTGGTAATGTTCAATTTTCTAAATATGATCTGTCCTGGGATAGCAGATGCACATGAACTGGGGGGAAAGGAGCAAAACCCCAAACTGTCAAGATTCATAAATGAAAGAACAAAAGGGGAGAAAGAAAAAAAGGAAAATCTTCCAAAAATTGCATGGTTCTGTAAGGAACGTTTCTGCAGAAGGTGGTAACAGCATTGCTCTTAAAATGGAAAATGATGATGAACTACTGATACTGAAATATTTAGTGTCCATTTGAGGAAGAGTTAAAAATCAGCAGTACAGCTTTCCCAGAGCCTGCATACATATGTAAAATCAAAAGCTTAAGTCATAAATTCCCATCTCACTCATCTTCCCTCTCTCCCAAATTCATAGATTTTAATACCAGAAGAGACTATTATGAAAATCTTTTTCTGACTGCTGATGGGACCTTATTTCCATACAAGGGTCCTGCTGAGCCTTTCTCATCCCTACAGTTTCCTCCCCACCCTTGGAGTTCACATTTCCCTGGGGTCCCACAGTGTCGCTGTCGCAACGCGGACACACCAAGTCCAGGTCAGTAAGAATGGTAGCAAGGCCTTTTAATGGCTTTTTTCCCAAGGTTTTTATACGTTAGTTCACAAAGAGTGAGTTAAATGGCATAAAGTAATTGGTTCTCTGGCCATCCACCCCTCGAGGGGGTTGGCCCATCTCTAAGACGCCCACCCCAAATGTTTTTCTAGTTGAAGCCATAACAATCCAGCAAAAACAATTTGCAGATGCAAATATTTATAAACTGGTAACTTTGTTTTAGTTAGCTTGCATGGGAAAGACAGAGCTCTCACAAAATGCTGGAGAGCTGAAGAAATTCACTGCTGAAGCCCTTTCAGCATCTCCAGCGCAGCTCCAGCAGCAGCTCCGCGTTGCCGCCGCCATGCCTGTGCACACAAAATCCCAGAACTGGCACCTCTGACTGCGAGCTGGTTGGGACAGGAGGGATGCCTTCTGTTCCATGAACTGCCCAGCACACTTTTAGCACAGCAATAATAATAATCACACTTTTGAAATGTGTTCTCTGGGCACAGAGATGACTTTGGTGCCTAGCAAAGGGTTTGGCTGCTTCCATCAGCACTTTAGATCTTGAAGAACTTACAAGGAGCAAAGGATGTAGTTTTTAACCTGGAAATAGACAATATTAATCCAAGACCAAACCCAGATCAGGAGCACGAACCTTGGCACCTCTCTTCTCAGTAAATCTCAGAGCTTCCTTCCCTTTTGGGTCCAAACACAACCCAGCATCTCTTGGTGCTTTCCTTCACTGCATTTCTACATGTTTTTCTCTAATACAGCATCTCTCTTGCATGAAAGAGGTGAGATTTTCACTTCCATCTGTTCAAACCCCAAATCTTCTATTTTCCAGGGAAGAGTGGGGTCTTTGTCAATCCAGTTTCCTGCACAAAAATACATTTTTGCCTTGGTAGTCCTCCAGCTGTTTATACATTCCTGTGTATGTGTTCATCACTTTAAAAAAATCAGTATTTCATTGTATCTGTGTAATAGGAAATGGAGATTCATTTCAACCTCAATCTTGTTATTACTTCCACAAAATACACCCCTAATAACATACATAAAACTGCACAATTTTACAGTGTTGAATTGTTTTGACTTCATTTTGAGCAAAGAATCTGGGTTACAATGGGGAAGTTCATGAGATCATAAATTCTCACTTCTAAAACTGTGCCAGACACTGAAACTACCAACTACTCCTTTCACACACATAAGTATGATAATTATGGAGTTTGCAAGGTAAATTTGAACACAAATGCTTGCTTTACAAATGTAAAGACATGGAAACGTTAATTATATGGTCTTTAAAGACAGAAAATTAATTTCTTAAGGGATGGGTTTGGAATGTCCCCCTTTGAAGGTTGCCTAACAATTTGAGCCGCTGCTGCATATTGTATTTTCTGGTAATAACATAATAGGCATAAATTTGATCCACTATAAATGTAAGAATGAAGATAGGATTTGAAATTGTTCACTGTTCAGGAGGCTGCACACGACATTTTATTGTTGGACAGTATTCCATGTAAAGATTAAAATAAGTCTTTTTGACTGTAGATGTTTCTTCTGTTTAAGTCTTTGAATAGTATTTTAAGAGTCATTGTCAACTTTTCAACTTCTTGCCTTGTGGAATCACGAAATTAATTTATACAAACTGTAAACCTGTGTCATTTCCAAATTTGCAATTCACCATTCCTCTCTGCTTGAATAAATCATGCCAGTTTTTAAATGTAAAAATACTTTTTCTGTCAGTGCTCCATTGCAGCTTTTTGTTAACCCAATTATTTCACAGGGTGAATTTTTGCTCCTGATATAATTATTTCTAATTTAACATGATTAGCTGTCCCTCAGTTTTGCACAGGAGTGGCTCAGATGTGGGAAGGTGACTGTCCCTGTGCTTATCTAGATAAAGCACGTGGTCTTACCCACCCCTGGGGTCAGACCCTTGAGTTGGGAAAGATCTTGCCTTTGGAAGTTGTGAGTTCCCTTCTCTTCTTTGTGCATACTTCATGTATTTGTGAGAGTTGGACAGAGTTTCTTGCTACAAACTAATGATTTCCTGGTTTCTCCAACCTTTCTTCAGATGATCTCAAAGCAGTTTGGATGCCCTCAAGAGGTGCAGGAATTAACACAGCACACAGCAAAGTGGAGCTTCCCATTCGAGTTCAGCCAAATCACACCCATCTGACACCAGGAACTGTGAGAGAAGAAGGAGCAAAGGCACTGAAGGTGCTTTTTCAGACCCAGGTCCCTCACCATGGACAGGGATGCAGCACTCTGTGTGGATAAGCTGCTGTTCTGCTGGGCATTTGATCTGTTATATCCCACCACAACACCGGGTTTAGTAGAGGAAAATTAATTAATTCATTCTGCATTATTAAAGCAGACTGCTGGCTTTGCTCTTCTCCCTATAGAAGAGGAATTCTTCATGGGGACAAGGCTCAGTGTGGCTAGCAGGGTTTTCAGACTGCTGTTATCATCTCCTGGGATGTGACCCCACTGGAGAGTTACACACCCCCGAGCTCCCTGCCAGCCCCGCAGCATCCCTGGAGAAAGGAGGGTTTGATCCACCCAGGCTCCAAAATGCTTTCATCTTTTGCTTCGTGGGATGCTCACATGCTAATGTTTTGGAGAGCTGGTGCATTATCCCTGTGCTTCCTCCGTGCCTGCTGTATGGAAATTCATCTTCTCCAGAACTGTTTCTGTGTGAAGTTGTAGCTCAGGCCTATTATCATTATTTAAAGTCACTTTTGCAAGCAGCGTAATAGTAAAGCTTTTTATAAAATATATTATCATTCTGAACTTTGTTGTTAGCAAGAGAAAGCAGGAATAACAGCCTGCTGGGTTCAGCCATCAATACAGAGGGTGTATCATCAGTCAAATCCATAAAGCTTTTTAGCTGTCTTGTTTTAAATTAAGGTTTACAATGCATTACAATGGGATATTTAAAATTGTGTATGCGTTTTATCAGGTCCTCGTGACTCTGTAAATACTCTCTGATTAGTAGGTCTAAACAGAGCAGGCTTGATCCAAAGCCGACTTTTATAATTAAATCCATTCATTTTGAAGGATGTTACCTGTATTTTACGGGGGGACTGAAGGCTCTGTTTTCATTTCTCAACAAAGGTAAAATTAAATTGAAACCAGCTTTGACATTCACCAAAATCTAACAGGACTTGCTAAAACTGTTGAATCAGAAGATTGGCATCACATGGAAACTTTGGGCAGGATGTCACATTATGGTAGTGAAGGGGAAATATCCAAAAAGGGACAATATTTCTAAGTCTGGTGCATATGCCATCCTTTAAAATAGAGCTTCCATGTCTCAAATAGTGTCAGGGCTGCACAGTGCTGAATGCCCTTTGGGCACATCAGGGTGACATTAATGTGCTCTAAAGATCCCCCATTCATTTAGACACCACAGGAAGGACGGAAAGGGGAACAGATGTGAAATGTCTGCAGTCAGAGTCCATCCAGCAGGAGAGCTGTGATTACAACCAAGGCTCCTCATTTGCAGTCTGCTGCTCTGAATTCAACCAGACAAAACCCACGCTCTGTTCCTGGTCACAACTGCACATCCTGCTTGGCAGCTGTGTAGGAAAAGCCCTGCTTAATTTCTAGGGGTAGGTGCATCGTAGGACAGTGGCAGAAGGTCCCACCTAAACCTCCTCCCACACTGCCAAGCATCTCCTCGGGATCTAAGTGCTCAGCACGGGATGGGAGAGGTTTGATAAGTAAGGATAGTTTGGTTTCCAGACAAAGGTTTCTTCAGCAAACCTGCCAAAGTGGCCTTCCACCTGAAAAATTTGGTGATTCATGCAAAGGCAAAGAGTGGGGAGATGAACTGGGATACACAGGCTGTGGATGCAAACATAGGTGGTGGGAAAATTTAATTTGATGCTGGAAAATAAAAAATTATTCTTCCCTTTTCCATTTAGAAATTTGTCACCCCGCTGGCAAGAATCTTTGGGGTTGAGCAGAAGATCTGCAGACAAACAGGAGTGGAGGAGTAAAGAAGAATACACAGAGAGAGGGTGATGGAAGAAGGTCTCTGTGGGGAAAAGTCGGGTGTGCACGGACCTGGGAGGTGAGGAAAGTCCTGATGGCAGTGGAGGAGATCAGGAGTTTCAGGTTGAATCATATCTGTATTTCCAAGTGTGACTGCTCTCTGAAATATTATCTGACACTGTTAGGCTAAGATGAACAAGCTTCTAAGTTTCACATTCAGCCCACATTACATTAATGGTATTTGAGTCATGCCTATAACTGGTGCAAAGGCGGGAGAAATCAGAGATCAAAAGCTCAGATCAAACCTAAATATTCTCTTCACAGCCTTACTAAAGGTTGTGGTCAAGGCAAGAGCTGGCATTTGACTACACAAGACTGACAACTAAATGAAGGGGAAATCAAAAGACAGTTTAATTGTTGCCTGTTGTCATTGTCAAAATGACTGGCTAATTAAATATTTATTGTTTACTGGTTTCAAGCATACATTTGGCACGTTGGGATGCCATGTAATCAGTAGATCATACATTTCCCCAGAATGAAACTGTGGCCTCACAAAAGCCTGTTGTGAGGATTAGCTGGCTAATGGGCTCGCCTCGCCCCGCTGAGCACCCAGGGTGCGATTTGTAGTTGCGGTTCCGAGCTCCCAGCTGGAAGTGCTTCAAGCTCCCATTCCACCTCCCAGCAGGAGGATGCAGCTCTTTGCCTCTAGCCCGGGCCGTCTCCAGCCCTTCCAGCAGAAGCTGCCCACCAGAACCAGTGATTTAGCACAGCTGGCTCCTTCCTCTGCTCCCTTTCCTGCCTTTGCCTCCTGTCTGGCCACGTCCAACTCCTGTGCTTGACAGCTCATTGACTGCCCTGAGGAATGTGGTTGTGTTCCACATCCCCTCCTTAAGGTACGCTTCCCAGCAAGTGGGGATGTCTGAGACTCCAGAAACCAGGACGCTTTCTGCTTGGGCTGCAAACTATTGGCTGTTTCCACCAGCAGGAAAAAGAGAGATCCTACACGATCCCACACTCCTACCAAGTCTTGGATGAACGGCGGTCCTTTGGGGCACAGCAGTGACGTGTAAGAAATGGGGATAATGCAAAGACCTGTGAAGATGAATAAAGTCTTCAGGTGGGCAATGAAAGGCAAGAAGGGCAGCAAAGCTGGGGAGGGGTCTGGAGAACAAATCCTTTGAGGAGCAGCTGATGGAGCTGGCGCTGCTCAGCTTGGAGAAAAGGAGGCTCAGGGGAGCTCTCTAGGGACCTTGTTGCTCTCTACAATGACCTGAAAGGAGGTTGTAGCAAAGTAGGGGTCAGCATCTTCAAAGTAATAAGTCATAGGCCGAGAGCAAATGGCCTCAAGTTGCACCAGGGAAGGTTAAATTGGATGTTAGCAAAAACTGCACCACACCATGGCTGGAAAAGCTGGCAGCACCTGGGAGTCAGAGCTGAGAGATGCTCCTGTGAACCCTCGATGGATGCAGTGCCAGCTGCTCTGGGGAAAGGAATCACACACACTCATATTGCACAGCACAAAAACACTTCATGCCTCCAAGGAACTTTTTTTTTTCTGATTTCCATCCCTGAGGAGCACAGTGGGGTCTCAGCAGACTGTCAGCCTCCCTCATTCATGCCTAGGAGGGCAGGGGCAGCAGGGCACGGCGGGTGCCAGACCAGCCGCTCTCAGCTGCAAACATTGCAGGGGCACGGTGCCAAGCTGCAAGTGAGCAAAGCTTGGGAATGCTCACGGGCCTGGAGACAGCCTCACTAGGAAGGAGGAGGAGAATCCAAGCAAGCCAAGCCAGAAGGAAGGTGGGAAAGTCTGCAGAAATGAGAGCAGGCTCGTTACAGGGAGCTTCAATCAGAGCTACCCCCACTAACAACCCAGCCTTTTTAGTAACAAAAAAAAACCCAAAAAAAAACCAAACCAAAAAAAACCCACAGAAACCCAAAAGCTGGTGTTTCCAGTTCCTCAATTAAAATGTAATTTACACCCTGCGCTTTCCCTCGGATAAAAGCATGCTTTGTTCACTCAAGTGTGAAACAATATTTACAGAAACATTTTGTGGCTTAATGCGCTGCTCTGACAGCGGAGCCGTCTGTGCACGCACGGACCAGCCCAAAGGCAGCTCCCATTCCAGGGCTGCTCCAGGGCTGGGGACTGGGGAGCGCTGGGGACAGGGTCTGGGCACCACAAGGAGCAGAATTTCTCCGTAGCTCAGGGCTCACTTTGGGGCTGTGGAATAAAACCATCCTGCTATAAAGTGCAGCCCATCAAAGCCTGTGCCAACTGGGCAGGCTGGGACCTTCCCGAGGAGCCTGCAGCAGCTTCTGGGCCTCAGCAGAGGGTGTTTACACCTGCCAGAACCTGATTTTAGGGGTGTTTTTCAGAGCCCATAGGGAGCTTTGAGCATGAAATGAGGTTTTACTGGGCTGGGAGTTCTGCATAGGGGTGGGAGCAGGGATGTTCTTGTAGTCAGAGCTGCCTCTGTTAAGTAGGAGTTGAAGTGCAGAAGGATGCTTTCCCCTCCAGCAGCTGCTCAAAGAGGAGAAAAGATGTGTGGAGAAAGGGTGCTTTGCTACCTCATTTCTGATCCTTTTGATTGGCTTGTGAGGACAATTGCCTTCCAGGTCTGCCAATCCCACACTGAAGAGCTTCTGGCATAAATAGGATTGGAAAAGCTTTCTGGTACTTACCTATTTGGTATGAGGACTTGGCACGAGGTCTTTCAGTGCAAGGGTTTAATTCCCAGTACAGAATCCCACACTCCTTTCAGTGCCTTCATTAGAAAATTCTGGTTATTTCCACCATCTTATTATTTTTCCAACTTACCTAAATGCATTCAAGGGCAATGAATATGCAGTTTGTGTTTAGTAAAAAAATCTGCATGAAAGTTAATGGAAATCTGCTAACAAGCACCCCACTTCCATTAATTGATTCCCTAATCCAGTGAAGCATGAGTCATATAATTAATTTCAAGCATTCGATCTCTACAATCAAAATTGCTGGCTCTGATCCGAAGCCAATCAACCCACCAGCAGCCTTGCCATTGATTTCCATGGATGAGATCCAAAGGAACCATGCACATGTTAAAATTAAACACATCCTTAATTGACTTGCTGGGGGCCATATTTAGATCTCCTTAAATTACCTGTGCCAAGCAAGGCCCTACGAATGCCTGAAAGTGAGAACAAAAATGTAGCAACCTCCCAAAAAATGGTGCCTGGCCTTGAGTGTACAAACTTGCCCAGTGTGCTGCTGTGTTTTCTGGTGTTTGGCTCTTGTCCCTAATCCACTTGCTAAATTAGAAAGCTCGAGCCACTGTGACACAAGCTGGCTGAGACTGAAAAATATGTGGGACCAAAACCTCCCTTAGCACCTGACCCGGTCAGGGGGGTGAGACACCTCTCCTTAGCTCTGTGACAGCATGACTGCCAGCCACAAAAGAGTGGCACTGCAGTCCCTGGGGGACCTGGGGGGCTTTTTGTAGGGCAGAGCCTGCTGCAGCAATGCTTCTGTCCTAAATTTACCATCAGAACCCAGAGCCCAACCCTGCACTGATCCCATCTCTTCTTGTTTTGGATCAGTTCACTCCTGCTTACTGTAAGACCTTTGCTAGGAGCACGTGTCCATCTGAGTCTGGGTCTAGGGGAGAGCAGGGCTTCTCCAAGGAATCAGGAATTGCATCAGGCAATTCAGTCCTGACCCAGAATATCTCCCCCTCTTCAAAAGACCAGTGTTCCAACAGCTGCCTATAAAATTACTCCAGGCTAGAAAAACTCTCCAATTAGGCAATTAAACTGACAAAATACCTCCAGTTGTGAAGAAATCTAATAATTTGTGGGTTGGGGGCTTTTTGTGGTTTTTCCCCCTACTATTTTTTTAATTATTATTATTATTGCTAGAATGGATTAGCTCTACACACTCCTATCTTATTTGCAAGCCAAAGAATTATAGATAGTAATTGGATAATCTCTCAATTATCCCCAGTGACTTAATTATCATCATTAACTGTATTTATTTCACTAATGTGGTGGATTTCTTTTGGGGGTTTCATTCTCCAGGCCTATTAGTTTGACTGATAATGGGGTATACTGGAAATAGCAAGGCAGAATTACACAATTTTTTGCAAAATGATGGATCATACCTTCCAAAACACAAGGAAAAAAGCAAAACCCTTTCTATTTCAGGAATATGTCAAAACCCAGAACTTTCAGCTCAGAAGTTGATTATGTAAATTATGGAATTTCATCTACATTGCACTGAGTTTCTGAATATAACAGTGAAATTTGTTGTGTTGTGCTACAACAAGAAATGGCTCCTGGGAATTGAAAGTCAATGCAGACAGCAAACACAATGCCTTGAGGGGAGAGTGCCACGATCTGAAATTTCGGCAGGTAAGGCAACTTCTTTGTCTGACTGCTGCCCTTGTGTTTGAGCATAATTAAAAAGCCCTGGAAGTGAAACTAATTCCTGCAGATTGCTACCAGGAGATGGATTGCCTGACTAACGAGGAAGATCTCATCCACACAGCCCCCAACACCATGTCCAGTGCAGGGAGGCTCTGAGCCCCATCTTGCTGCTGCTGAATCCCAGAGGGTTGTTGGGCTGGGTATCCAGCACTGCTAATCCTTATAATTAGGAACACACACCAAAGCTGGTCCAGCACCAACAAGCAATAGGTGACAATTCTTATTCCTTTCCACGCCAATTTTCTGTGTGGCTTTGTTTGTCTTTTTAAGAGCCTGAAGCAGAAAAATAGAACTGTTGGAAATTGCTTTGCATTAGCTGATTATCTCTGGCTAAGTTGAGAGCATTTGGCCTTGCTTATTTGGAATAATTCAATGTGAGGACCCCACGGAGGGTGGTAATTTACAGGGTATGGTCTCAACTGTGGGATGTACACATCACGAGGCAAAGGGCGGGGGAGCTGCCAAACATATTTAGATAAATCTTTGAACTGCTGCTTTTTATTCCAGGCCTTATCTTGTTTCAGAAGACCAAATGCTGTTAAAATCACTAACGTGCTCATATTAGAAGCAAAATCATTTGATATTCTTTGTCTTTCGGAGCCATAAAGCCTAAATTTCCAATATAACCCATTTAAATGGGCACACGTATATTTGAATAGATTATGCGAGGAGCTCTGTTGTAAGTAGAGGGTTATTTGGTTTTTTTCTCCCCAAATTCTCTGCCTCATGCCCCTTTAGGCTAAACAACCCCATCAGCCATCATACTGCCACCTCCCACCTTTGGCAGTCAGAGCTTTGTCACTGCTGCTTTGGGGACCGGCCAGAAAGGGCACGGCTCAGTACCAGCACCTGCTGCTGATCCAGCTTTTGATTACCTGAAGGATTATCTTGAATTGTGATTGTTATTTTTTTAATTACAATGGGGGAATTGCAATCCTGTTTCAGTAACCAGATTTCCATTTTATACATAAATATTGGCTTTTCAGTCTGGTGCAGCGGGAGGATACTCACACCTCTGCCAATAGCTTCCTCCTATGTAAGTAATTGGTTTTCTCAAGGTTATTTATTTAGATGATTATTTGATAGCAGACTGCAATTTTGTTGTCTTCAAGACGCGAAAAGCTAATTTTTTTCTCTATTAATTTGTCCTCTGAACTTTATTCCTTCACTCAAGCTAGAGCCAAAAGACCAAGCCCAGTCATAGATCAAATGCCAATATCTGCTGTAAATCCATGTAAACCAATGGATTAAACAAGCAGAGATTCTGGGCCCATATATATTAGAGAAAGAGAGAAATAAATCTCACCTGCACGGAGAGACTGCATTAGCTCATTGTGCTTGTAAGACTTTGAAAAAGCTAATATAGATTCCTGCAGTGGATGAGCACAGGGAGCTCCATCATTTCCTGCAACCACTACAACATCGAGCTGCTTCATGCTTTTATTTTGTGCCTTGTTAGGACAAGGCAGGGAGTTAGCTCAGGTGGGAAAGTTAAGCAGCTAAAGTGGATTTCCCCTCACAGCAAAAGGAGCTCAGGCGAACGCAGCCCCACGTCAACGTGGAGCAGCAATGTTAAAATCCAATGTGCTTTAGCCAGGGCACTTTCAAATCACATCTGCTTAACCCACTGCCTTTTCCAAGTGTCTCCTGAGTGACTACAGCACAAATTTAGCCAGGGTTTGCTTTATTTTCATGGCATGTAGGAAAGGAGGTGGAATTTAGGCTGGTGGCACCGGGACAGTGCCCGCCCATGCAGGATCTCATTCCTTTGGCTCATTCCAGTGTTTCCAGAACAAATTTGCCCCCAAAGGCAGAGCTGAAGATCTCTGTACTGATTCTCTTGACGCCTGGTTTCTCTCTCAGACCTGGAGCAATTTGATAAGGTGAGAAGCTCAGCTCTCAGCTAAGACACCTTGAGCTTTCTTCATTGCAGAGAAAAGCCCAAAGGCATGAAATGGGGATATCTGGAAGGCTCAAAAGCTGGATAGCAAAATAAACGTCTTGCCTCAAATAGTAACACTTCAAGCCTTTTCTCACCACCCTGAGGAATGAGGGCAGTGTCAAATTTTTGGGGAGACATGATCACTTGTGTTTAACCATGCTGCTCATCCTTAGAGAAGGAGCTACTAAATCCCATGAGGTTTAGTAGCCTTAATGGGAAATGAGAGCTACAAATGAGCAGGAACAAGGGTAGCATATCCTATCTATTTCCTTGATGTTGCTGTTACATGGGCTTACAGCACAGAAGGATTGTATTTAAATCCCCAAAAAGGTTTTTAATTTAAAAAAATAAAAAAATTTAAAAATCAGGTTTTGTAAAGTTCACCTTTCAGTGTAATCTTCCAGTGATTTAGAAATGTAATTATAAAGCAAATTGACAGTGCCCTTTAAAATATGTCATGTAGGGAAATTAATTTTAGGATGTCTTTCCTTTTTCTATTTTTTTTTCTTCACTGTCATATTTTGAACTAGAGAAAAGCATTTGAAGGTCCTGTGAATCTTCTTTGTAGGAGGGGGGTTAGAGGGGCAGAGACACACAATCCCATCACATTCCTCTTTCTTGCAGCTCACTGTAACATTTTCCTGTGTCACAAGCCAGTCGCTCTTTCTCCTCAGGTCTTTCAGCCAGCGCTGAACTGCGAGCACCATGGAGTGGGTCCACCCTGCTTAATTCCTCAGGTGCCTTGGGCAGTGTCTAGGTGACAGCACATGAGCACTTTGGGATGAAAGCCTGCTCGCGGGAGGAGCAGCAGGGTGCAGGGGGAAGCTCAGCCCTCCCACACACATCTCCCGCGTGTGGAAGGGGCTTCTTCAGCCTCCCCTGGCTTCCCAAGCACACCCTGAATTAAGTTGCTGCAATGCAACTTGCACAACTACAGGCTAATATAATTTGTCACAATTAGGGCTTGACTGGATGTTTTCATTCAGGTTGATCCAGGCCAAACTGTTACAAATGACCTCTTAGGCTTAGAGCATGAATCAGATTTGCTAAACCGAGGGCGAGACTGGAAGGCGGACGCGGGGAGCCGTGGCCATCACCTCAGTTGTACCACTGCCATCTGGACTTGGAAGGCCTTGAAAGCAGGGAAACTATGCAGGGAACACCGTTCAGGAACATTCCTAACTTAGGAGGGGTATTTTAATCTCTCTGAGTATTTCCATCTCTGTGAAAGTCATTACATGTCCTTCGTGCCTAGCATCCGCTTCCATTTGGGTGGCAAGATGGGAAGGGAGGGCAAATGGGAATTTTTCCTGCAGCCCCTCCAGGGCTGCTCTGGGATCAGGGGCTGCAGCCTGTGTGTGTAGGGCAGAGGGGGCCCTGCTGAAAGGTGAGACAGTCACTGACAGCCTGTGGGAGCTGCCCAGTTTGGAGTTCAGGTGGAAAAAGGGGCTCCAGGCTGAGCCTCTCCCAGGAAATCATTCCACTTTTCAGGCAATGCTGCTATAAATATGAAAAAAATGCTCCCCAGGCCATGGATGGGAATTGTTTCCTCCACGCTGGTGAGTGCCCTGACCCACATTACCCCTTCAAATCTCCCACAGCAGAAGACAGATCCCAGCCCTTTGTTTCCAGCTGGGAAGCTGGTGGAAGAGCTGCCAATCCCAAACACACGTGTCCAGCTGTAACCAGCAGCCTCCAAAGCCCATAGAGGACAGCTGGAGGCAGGGTGAGGTGCTTCTGAATAGAAAGAGAAGTTTGAGGCTCTCAAACTTGGCTTGTTTTTTTGGTGTCCAGGGCACAAAGCATCCGCTTCACCTTGGCACCGCTTCGCTCCCGAAATAAGCGCGGATAATGACGGGATGACCATTCTGCTCTCCTCCTCTTGGTGGTAATGATGCTCATTATGCATTCAATGGGCTATTTTACAATATGAATTCATTTAGAAAAGGATAATTAGTCCACAGCTTGCTTTACATTTTATTTAATTTTCTTTACTTCTGTTTGGGGGGAAAAAAAAAAAAAAAAAGTGTGTAGGAATTGGGTTATTTTTGCAGCAAGGAAAATGGAGTTCTTTGATTATCTTCACTCACAAGAGATACCACGAAAATGGTGCCCTGGTTTTTTGCTGAATAATTTCTTGCCATTGAGCATCCAAAAGAGCATTTTAATCTCAATGTATGCTCTGCTATTGTATCAAATTAAGAAGAGCAGGCACGGGAGGCTGCTCAGTGAAGAATCCTCTTTTCCATTAATTTGGATGTGTTAAGTGCTCTTTCAGAAGCCAAAAATATTCTTGTAAAAACACGATTGCACAATGGGATTTCTTTCTAGGGCTTCAGTCAACTACCAGCATTCATCATTGCTAAAATTGAAGCAGGAGTGAGAGAGTAACATCTCCAATTAACAGAGGCGCATCGCTGAGCTGTTTGTTTTGGTTGGGTCTGTTAGTGAGATCCTGTGGGGAAGGCCTCCTGCAGACCTACCAGAGCAGAGGATCTGGGGCTCTGAATCCTTCCTTGCACTTCCAAATCCCTTCTCCTTTTCTCACAGCAGCCCAAAAAAAGCAGTCCCTGCTCAGAAGATGTTCAGGCACAAACTGACTTTTCAGCCTGTGAAATGGCAATCATTGTGCTCCAGGATGATATAAATATATTAATTTATATATTGGCAGCTGCAGTGCAATGAACTGCACCTCAGGGGAGGTGGCTCCCAATGGTTTCCAGAAGGTGAGGAACAGACTTGGTACTGGTCCCCTCTTTGCTTCAAGCAGGGAAGGGTGTTGTGCTGTACCTGGAGACGTCTCTGTTCCCTTCACGGCTCCAGCCCCCATTCCAGAGCCAGAGATCCCCTGGATCAGGCCCCTCACCCAGCTGAGTTAAGGTCTTGTTAAGGGGACCCCATTAACCCCATTTTTGTGTGATGCACTGCACATCCAGGCAGCAGGAAAGTGAGGTCAGGAGGTTTTCGCTTTCTGTCAAAGGGAAATGGAATCCATATGTTTGGGGGGAAATACCTGGAACTGCACTGGTGCATGGCAGCACTTCCTGGTGACTGACCTATTTACTGAGAGCTCAAGTACGATTTTCCTAAACAGCCCCTGGAGTCCCTGGCCAACCCCTGTTCCAGGAATTTCCTAAAGGTGCTGTCTCCTGTACAGCTAGAGTCAGTAAGGCATGAAAGAAATGAGATCTGAAACAGTGTAATGTGTGAAATATGAATTGCACAGCAGCGTTGGATTACAGCAAGCCCAACTGCAATGCCTGGTGCTCCCCTTTACTTTTATTTCTATTAATATTCCTCAAGCAACAGCAAAGATCGATTTGAAGTCGAGAGCACAGAGAGTCATGGGAGCTTCATTAGCATGCAAATCTGAGTGAATTCATTAGCCCTGCAACTGATGCTGATGCTCCTGGAAACTAGTAAAAGAGTAAAGTCTGCAGAAGTAAATCAGGCCGTGCTAATGAGCCTGTTAATAAAGCTTTTGTAAGCCTTTTCCAGAGCCAAAGTGACAAAGCACGTTGTCAACATTAAACCTCTGCTACTGAGCCTTAGATGGGGGACTCGTATTTATTTTATTTTGTTTTATTTTATTTTATTTGGTGCTGGGGAAGAAAGCACAGAAATGTAGAGAAGGTAGAGAATGAGACAAAGGCAGTTACAGAATTTTCTCATCAGAGATAAAAGTATTGTGTGGCTGCAGAAAAGAGATGGAGTGACAATTGCAAATATGATCCATTTGACTGAAATTATATTTTAAAGAAAAACAGGAGACCAAATTTGTTATAATGGGCCTTTCACCTTCTGGCTGTATGTTCTCATTTTCCCTTTGCTTTATTAGGCATAATTTCAGGATTGTGTTTTGTTTCATCTGCTTCTGAACTTGCAGAAATGCTTAGGGCACTGATGCAGTGCCCAGCTCGCAGGGGCCACCACAGCCCCTGCACCTGCTCAGTGTCTGGGGTGGTTCAAGGGGAAACTGGATGGCCCTGGGACTCCAACCCCTTTGTTATAGGGGCTGGAAAGCCACAGGGTACAGACCAGAGCAGCCTCTGCTCCTGGCCCCTCACCTGTGGGATATGCTGACAAACCTGGGGGGCTCTGGCAGACCCAGCCCCCCAGATCAGGAGCTGTGTGGTGCAGGGAAGGGCCCTGCTGGGAGCTGCCTGGCCCTGCTGGGTCCGTGGCTGCTGGTGCAGAAGGGAAAGGGAGCTGGGAACACTCCTGGTAGGAGGAGCAAGTGGTCTCTGGAGGCTGATCTGGTTTTGCTGGGAGAGATAAAGCTGAGGAGGGGAGCACATTGTATTTAACAAACTGAAACCTGCATTTCAGTCCACACCACCCCAGAGTGGAACCTTTCTCTGCACACATATGAGCAGTTTTCAGCCTTGTGGTTACAGGTGGGAACCTAAGGATTGGGTGATGTTTAATCCAAAGATCAAAGCTTACTTTTAGCACTGCAGCATTTCTCCCTTTACCTTCCATTTTGACACCATCTCAAGTGTTGCAGAGTTAGAGATCTCCTCTCCCTGCCATTGCACCAAGGCTTTAAAATTTCCAGGTGGGAAATGAATTGCAGGGCCCAACCCCCGTCTCAGCCGTGACCTGCACCACCGAGCCGGATGAGGCTCATCGCCCTTGACCCTGTGTGTGCCTTGAATGGCAGCAGCAGCCACAGCAAGCAAAAAGGCTATGGGTGCACCAGGCTTCAAGGCAGAGATAAGGGGGAGGCCAGGGAGAGAGCTATTTGGTTTCTTTTTGCAGCAACCTCTTTGTGTAAAAGAGCTCAATGCTGGGGGAACCTGATTACTGCTTTCTCATCAAGTGGAAATAGAAGTGCTTTATACACAGGCTGATGGAAAACTACTGGAATGCCTTTCAGTTCCCCTCTCTAACCCTTAGTGCTTTCTGGTGTCTTTAAGGGAACAAAAATCTGGGCTGGAAAACAGGGAGAAATATATCAAAATATATTTGGAGATAATGGCAAGTAATCCAATAGACAATGCAGCTGGGCAATAAAAGAGAGGCCAAGGGAAGGTATCAAAAATACCATCAGGGAGTGGAAGGAAAGAGAGAACGAAGAGAAAAGATAAAAGCAAGGGAATAAAGAAAAAAAAGGGCACTTGTATGATGGGGTGGCAAAGGACAAGTAGGAGATGAGGGAAGGCAGGGAGAGAACAGTGCAAGGGAAATGAAGAAGAGGCCCTGGGTGAGTGATGGAGTCATGGGCAGGCACAAGCAGGGAGGAGAAATGGAGTGGAAACGAAGCAAAGGGAGGTGTGGACTGGCCGTGATGGTGCTGATCTGTTTCTCCTACAGCTGCAGAGTGATGGCAAGGGTTTGCATTAATAACATCAGTGCCTGGTCACGTCAGGGGAGAGGGAGCCATGGCAGCTGCTCATTCAGCACTGTGGGTTGAGAGATGTGGGGCCTTTTCCACAGCCCCCTTGGGCTAAGAGGGGAGGAAAAGCACCAAGAGGTAGATGATGTCAAGTTCTAAGCCAAGACCCATTGGTCAGACAACACACTTGGACCCTGAACTTTTTTCTCCAGTGCTGGTAACCTGCCCCACGGCTCTGGAGAGCTGAACTGAATTTGGTAAAATATCAGAAATCTTCCTGCTCTGTTCTCACACTCAGGTTCACCCAAGGAGCTCATCCTGCCTGTGGTCCCACCATGCCAGTGCCACAATGCCTGTGCTCAGCTGCATTTCCCACCACCTGCTGCACATGGGGCACTCACCAGGCCACACTTGGGGTGCAACTGCATTGGCACCTTCCACACCAACTGCACCATCTGCTTTGATTCCTCTTTCTTTTGTATTATATCACAGTTTTGGGTTTGGTTCTTTTTTTTTCTTCTTTGCTGCAGCTGCAAAAGCTTTGGGAACATTCCTATAATAACTCCCATACAGCTTGGTTTAGCCGATATTTGGGCTCTTTCATTCTTAGCTGCTGAATTACATTTGGTTATCAACATGCATTATATCTGCTGTCAATTAGCTCTTATCTAACACCGTGAAATGACTTAACTCCTTCAGCCTGCTCCAAGATCTGTCCCCTACCAGCACACGGCACAGCTTGTGTCAGCTTGCAAAGATCCAGGCAATTTTGTCACTATTTTTTTTTTTACTGGTGCTCATTACAGCTAAAGGTCAGTTGTGTTTCCATTGTAAGCCTAGGGATAATGGCATGATCCAGCAAACTCTTTCTTGTGTAAAGTTAACAGGATGATTTGCATAAAAATCCTTACTAGGGGAGTAATTTGCAGGATTGCACCTTTAAAACCCCTTTTGCCTAAGGAGCAAGGCAAAAGCTGGAACCTGGAACAGCAATCTTCCAAAGCCATATTTTATCAGAGGAAACGATCAAAATTTAATGAGGAGAAAAAGGTACTTAATGGCTGTAGATAGTGTAATTTCAGCCACAAAACCGGGATCATCTTGTGAGGCATCTTGCTGCAGCCTTTCCAATCAATGGCAAGGCTGGCAGCAGCCTCAGCCCTCACAGGATGAAACCCTACCAGGCAAAGGGCAAAAAGTCCCAACCCGCTGCAAAACGCACGTGAAGGAGGCGTGACTGGGGCTCCTCCTCCCTGAAATCTGTGCTTGGCTGCAGAGTCGTGGCATGGGACTGTTTGTAATCAAACCCAGTGAAATCTGAGGCAGGAAGGCCTTGCAGCCATGGCTGGTGCTGCTGGCATCTCAGGAGGGTTTTCCTCTGCTCTCCCAGCAAACATTTCAAGGGTTTCACCAGCTCAGTTGTTTATCGCACTGGAGACTCCCTGAGGCTCAGTGCTAGCCTTGAAAATCTATTTACATTTTTAAATATATGCCAAAGTCTAAGCCCTGGGACAATTCAGAGAAGTTAGGTACGCAAAGCAACCAAAATAGAATTAAAAAAAAAAAGTCCCCCAGCAAGCCTTGGGTGAGTATTTCTGCATATTTCCTTGAACAGCCCAAATGTCAAATGCTAGCCTACATATCCCAGGTCACAGCTAAGAAAAGCAATGGATGGATTTGGCCATTGGTGAGCAAATATTAGTCCTGGACAAAGGCACTGCTTTATTTTCCAAGTGTACCAAAATTAGAGAACCCCCTAGCGCTGAATAATTTTGTTCTGCCTTACTGTGAAAATTCCCGGTGCTCAATAGCCCTCCACAAGTTCTCATTTGATCCCTGTAGTGCAGTGCTCCTGTGGCTATATGTCAGCTGCAGTGGTGGTAAACATGTACACACTACTCATTTAAGGACTTTTAAAAGGCTTCTCACTGTGCCCAGAAATTACACCTGTGCTTTCTTTCTTACCCATGCTGTTGTCTTTGTTTCTCGGGCTATATTAAGCCCCTTTTCTTCTTTCCCCACTGAAAGAGTGGCAATGTAGAAACACCTTTAAGTCCTGTTTTGTCTCTGGCAAGCAAATTTTGCAGAGGGACAGAGACAGTTAATCTGAACAGAGAGAAAAAATAGGGGGATGGCAGCAGATGTCTGCCCCTCCTGAAGACACTTGACTTTTCAGGAGCTCAGTGGTGTTAGCTGAAATCCCTGGCAGCTGCAGTGCCTGGTTTCCTGGAGACGGGGACCTGTGATATTCTGACTGTATTTTCTCTATCCAGAAATGATGAAGGGAGACAGAAGATGTGGAAGCTTGAGGAGCTGCATCAGAGGAGGGGGAAGGTGGATGCAAGGGTGCCACGAGTCACTGGCCTCTGATAAACTTTTGCATTATAGGAGAACCTTTCAATGTTAAAGATGATTTGATAGAAATAAGAGCAAGAGAAGATGAGGGAAGGAACGTAAAATACCATGGCTAAAAGGCTGTTTGATCTGTTTGCACTACACTGCTATAAAGGGGAATTCAAGTAGAGGTCCTGCTGATGTCAGTGGTCAGATTCTACATTGATCTCATTTGTACATTTATGGGGGAACTGTCACTCAAGAGAAAGACAAAGAAACCAAAGAAACAAGAAGAGGAATCAACTTCAACATCTCTGACAGCACAATGGGACTTTGGATGGTGTGAAGTTGATCAGTGAAGCTCTCTGATGAGGAACATGACTAAGAAAATTACTCCAAGACTTTTGAAGTGAAGTGCTGGTGTGGGACATGTTTGGTGCCTCCTCTCTGGCAGGGACAAGTGCAAACAGTGACCCTGCACTGAATTTTTGTGATCCAGCCCACCCCAGTGACCGTCCTGCAAGAGTCCCTGCATGATCATGGCAGTGGTGCTGCTGTCAGGTCCACACCCCAGTCCCAGCAGGCTGCAGTCTCCTACAGCCCTTTCTGTTGTTTTTTTCTATAGAACCAGACCCAACTTTCCTTCCCAGCACATTCCCAATTTGCAACGTCAACATTGAGGTTTGCTGTTAAATATCTGCTGATGCAACTCTGCCGAGGAGTTAGCCTTCAAGTTTTATCCAATTCATTTAAAAATAATAAAGCTCTTGCTCTGCATTTCCCAAAAGTGAGAACCAAGCCTCAGAGGCATTTGCATTAATTATGTTTCAATCTTAAGAAATGCCTTCTGAGCTTCCCCCTCAATTCATTGCAGTTCTTGAACCTCTGGCTGATCATACTGGGAGCGATCAGCACGGCTCCTCTCAAGCTCAGATCCTGCCTCTCCATTCTGCAAGTGGAATTATCTCCCTCTGTCTGCACCCATAAAGCCAAGTGCACTTGTGCTTGCAGCTTCCGCAGAGTGCCAGGCAGTTCTCTGTGCTAAGGCTCCTATTAACGCCTGCAATTAGCACTGACAAAAGTGCTGCTCCCCCCTCTCCTCCCCCAAACCTCGCTGCCTTGATTGGTTTTCAAGAAAATCCCAGGGCACTGTAATACCTCCCTGGTAGTCATGTTTCAACAGAACAGCAAAGTTAGTGAGGCGTGACAGTGCTCTTTTTTCTAAACCTATACTGAACATCCTTAATCAAGCTTTGCTTTTTTAAAAAATAATGGGCCTAATTCTCTTTTGCCTTACAGTATATTCATGCTTGTGTAATTCCATCAGGACATATCCTCAGCTCTGTAAACCAGAGCTCTTCCAACTTCATTTAAACCCCAGCAAGACTGGTAATAGCTGAAGATTTGGACTGCTGATTGCCAAGCTATTCCTGATTTATGCCAGTTCTAAAGAATAGTAGCTTCAAGGTTTTTGGGTTTTTTGGTTGGTTTTTTTTGGGTTTTTGTTTTTGGGTTTTTTTGTTTTGTTTTTTTTTTTTTGCCATTAGATACACACGCTTTACTTCATTTATGTCAAATAATACTCAAAGTACATCCAAGCAACTTCTTTTTCCTGACCTCTTGAACCCTCCCCACTCCTGCTGACCCTTTTATAAAGCTTGCACACCCAGGAAGCACCCACCAATCTCCCCAAAGGCCCTCAGGAGGAATAGGCCAGACCATCAGGGAAAGCTGCCTCATACCACTACACATACATTGCATTTTTTATGCCCTCTAAATTAGATGTGTTCCTCCCCTATGCAGACACACAATGATGTTTTGCCATGGCCAGACTGTGCTATCTCCAAAGATCTCCCAGGAGGAAAGCTTATGGATGCTTCAGCACATCTCTGCCACAACCCAGCAGCGCCAGCAAAGCCTCAGCCATTGCTCTGAGTGGGTCCTGCAAGCTGATTTCACTCTTCTCTCTCTCTTTCCTTCCATCCCATGTTCCACACTCATCAGCCTGAGCAGCAGCAGCAGCTCTGGGAAGAGCAGCAGGCAGGCAAGGAAGGCGGAGAGGAGAGGAGAGACACAGCATGTTTCTTCTCAGCAGTGTCAAACTTGTCTTTGGTAAGGTCCTGGCCAATTTGAAATGCAAGGAGGATGTGAACCAAGACAGAAATGCATTGAAGGGCTGCTGGGTTTGAGTCTGTCTCCATGATCAGAGAGCACACATTTATAGGGGCAGTGCTGGGGTTGTCTGATATTAGACTGACGTTTAAATTAGGTACAGGCTCAGTGAAAACTCTGATTGCACCTGGGACCTCTGAGTGCAGCACAGGGCAAATAAAAAATGATGTCTGTAGCAGTAGATAGAGATGCTGTTACTAACTTTGATACAGCAGTGTGAAACACTGGGTGAAACATCACACAGGCTGACAGATTAGAGATTTCACAGGCATCAGGCACAAGAATAAAGAAAATAAAACTTGAAATGAACTTTCTGTGATAAAAGTAGCCATGGAAGAGGCTTTTACACCTGTAAAAGCTACAATGTGGTTCCCACTACCGTCTGCACCCAATATTCAATGTAGAAATATGAACTGTAGCAATTGAGCTGTAGTTCTGCTATAAAATTTTTATAAACTTGGGCTTTTATGGATCTGTAACACTACAGAACAGAGAGCACGAAGGCTGTTTCAGAGGGAAAGGGCCTAATTGCTGGTTTTGCACTGACTCTCTGCATTCAGAAACATAACTTGGGAACTACACTGTACTACACTGACCACACGTACCTGGAAAAACATTCAGACTTGTTAATTGAGTTCTGAACTATCAGTTATTCCATTGTTTCCTCATCTCCTTCCCAAGGAGCAAGGACAGAAGGAGGAGAGACACGAGGCAGGCACCAGAAACCAAACCAGAGGAGCGTTTGCATATGCTTTATGGACATATTATACTGTATGAAATACTGAGACACCTGTCAGTACATTTCTGGGACTCCCACACAGCAATCCCTCATGGAGGGAACCCCTTCAGCACTCTGGGAGCTCTCACAGTGAAGTCAGTGGCCCACAAAATGCTCCTGTGTTCCCAGTCAGGCAGTGACATCTCCATGGCTCTGAGCCTCTGGGACTGGGACGCGTCTCCCACGTGAAACCCAAACGCACTCAGCTTTCCAAAATGCTTCATTTCTCTTTTGTGTTTGGAGCTTGGCTGCACAAGCCAGAAGAGTTTGGTGTCATCTGTTTTGGAGGAGAAGCCCTGGCACTTGGAATGTTTCCCTTCCTGCAGGATTATTGTCACCATTTATCATCCTGTACACATCTGAGGGTACGAATCCTTGCTCCTCAGCCCACCACTGACATCAACAGAGAGAACACCACACTTTCGTGCAATTGTTCCCTCTCAGCTGCTGCTCATCTTTTAATGGGGATTTGGATGAGCAAATCAGGACTATTTTATGGTGTTCTGCCAGTTGTGACTCATTGGTTTTTCCAGCACTTAAGGCACCAATGTTTGTGTCCTGCAGAGAGAAGCCTTTCCATGCATTTCTCCAGCTCAGAGAGAGCTGCTGAGTCCCTGCTGACACTGAGCAAGGCTGCCCACACCTCCATGCCCACCACAGGGCCTGACAAGAGAGGGAGGACACTGGGTAAGGGCTCAAACCAACATTTATTAATAGTAGGAATTATTAAAAATTAATGCAGTGTTCTTTCTCCATCGTCTCCCCAAATCCTTGGTTTCCCCAAGATGTCAGGGAGTGGGATTCAACGTTACTCTTGATTTTTCAGAGACCACATCCTGAGATGTAAACTCTGATACACTGGAATAAAACTGGTTTATATTAGAGGGGAAAAACAGGCTCAGTTTGGTCTAAATTACCCTCTTGCTTGGTGAAGGAGCACATCAGCACTCCTGCCCAGGAAGGCAGGGGTTCTCTAGGACATTAGCTGTTTTCTGTTGTGGATAAGATATATTTGCTGAAATCTGCTTCATGTTAGGAGCTCTCTCTCACAATGATGTTTCATGAAATCAAGTGTGGGACAGTGCCCTCCCCTCTGCCCACAGTACATTAGGGTTGAACTCGGGGAAATAAAACAGTTCTTGAGAAACACTTGGTGAATCTACATAATTAAAAATCTTTCCTGCTGGGGGTTAATGATTTGGGGAGATTGACTTGATAATGTAATGTAAAATGTCGAAATCAAAGTGTGTATCCAGAAACACTGGTGTAGCTTGGCAATGGGAGACAATTTTAAGTAAACAACCAGAGAAAGTATTTTGCAATTAAATTAAAGATGTTTCCAAACTACTGTACTTTGCCATAAAAAAGCATCATCTTGAAAAGTCAAGTTTCATTTATTTTAATTAGTGCTGTCATGAAGTATTCCATTCAGCAAGCACTGACTAACAAGCCCTTTTCCAGACACCGACTTGAAACCTAAGAATAATAATAAAAAATAACCACAGACCCTTCTCATGTAGAGACAGTTCTCAGGTAGTCGAGATCAGCCTCACTCCAGCTAAGTCACTGTGGCACCCTGATTTCCAGCAGGTGAAAACAGAGGCTTTGCCCTCCCTGATACACCCTTTGGCAGGTGATGTGAAGTCCACTGACATGAGCTGCTTTCAGAAAGACTCAGGTTCAAAGCTGTGTGTGCTGGGATGCATCCCTGGTCCCTTTTGCCCTCCTCACACTCGAGTTATTTAACTGGAGAGGCGTCAGTATCAAACTGATGGAAAGCCAAAGTGATCTTGATCCTCCTTTGAGACTTATTGTTGAATTGCATTATATATAAGCAGAGAAGCTTTTTTATTATTAATGGGATAGAAAATCAGAACCATCAAGGAAAATGATATAATTCCTATTAAGATGGATGAGCTGAAGTTAAGTCTGTGTATTCCTAAAAAGATTGTTCTCTGTGAGTCCTGCAAGAGCGTATTGCCCTCCCAAGGGAAAGAAAACCTCACCCTGGTGGGGAAATGCTGGGGGAAATGCCATGAACTCCTCCTGGGCAGCTGCCCAGCCTGGCAGGCAGCTGTGCAGGCAGTGCCCACCCATGTCCAGGCACGAGGCTGCGGGGGGGTCTGCTCCAGGGTGGTAAATCTGGGGCTGCCACCCCGGGAGCTGCCCTTCCTTAGGATCTCTTGTTTAAATCCTTTTCTCTGTCATCCAGTTTGTTTTCACATCTGCCAAGTATTGCAGCTCCTTCTGCATGTCCAATGAGGGGATTATTTCGCAGGCTTAAATCTCACTCCTAAAAAAAGAAAGTTACACTGATAAATACTTGTTGTCTACACTGGGAGGCTGGTGAGGAATAAATGGAAGTGAGAGCGAAGGGCACTGTCAATTCTGCAGAAATGCCTCCTATTTCACATGGCTCCCATCACTTCCAGAGGGCTCAAAGCAGTCTTTGTGCAGCACAAAGTGCCCTCCCGGGAGCGAGTGAGGAGCAGCTGTTCTGGGCTGCTCCCTTACTTAGGTAAACCCCTGTATATAAAATCCGAATACCCCCTTTTGATTCCATCCTGTTGCCCACATCTAAAACCCCCTGTTCCACCTTAATGCATCCCTTCTCCCTGCTAATGCCCTTCAAATACTCCCAGCCTCTTGCCTCTTCCTCGCCGTTTAGCCGTGCTTTAATCTCACCTCTTTATTCATTCAGCACGAATCAATCTCTCCTGCCCCTAATCAGGGCAGTGCAGCAGCTCTGCCGGGAGCTCCCTGCCGTCCCTGCGCCGCCAATGAGCAGGATCGGGCTCCGGAGCCCGGCAGCAGCTGCAGCCTCCTGCTCTGAGGGATGCTCAGCACCAACCCCAGGGTGTTGTGTTCCCCCCGTGTTGCCCCCACCTACCCCTCCGACACCTCCTGAAGCAAAATCAAAGTCTGTTTTCCTCCTGCTGGCAGCCCTGTGTATTTTATCCCCATTAGTGTCATTTGGGGAAGAATGGCTTTGTAGAGATAATAATAATTTTCATTTCCCCATTCAGAATCTCCTCTTCTGCCTGTGGGTAACTGATTGAGTGCTAGGAACACTCCCTCTTTCCTTCTCACCTTATAATAAGCACCAGCACATCTCTGCCAGTGTTGAACTCAGCAAGTGTGCTCTCTGCACCTTCGAGTGGATCCTAATCCAAACATTATATGGCTGAAAGCATTTGAGTGCTTAAAGGATTCACAGCTTTTCCCTCTGTTCCCCAAGGGCATTACACACAGACCAGCCTGGCAGCAGGTACCTCCCCAGACCTCTGCAGCAGCAGTGAAACCCTGAATAATCTCCATCTAGGCAGACTCTTGCATCTGATTTCCTCTCCACTGCTAATCTGCCATCTTCATCAAAATTGCTACTCTTACATTGTCTTTCACTGCGTTTTTCCCATTCCGTGAAATCTTCATTTGAACAACATCTTTGTCTTTCTTATTCTTGCAGTCAGTATAGGTCATGGTGAGATGGTCCCTGTCTTTGGGCACCCAGGAGCAAGCTGAGCCAAGATTTGGAGCCAAGAGGGAAACTGTCCCAGAGACCAGGGACTTTGTTCTGGTTTATTTTCTTGCTCCTTATGGAAACACAGTAATCTTTCTGCTGTTGAATGCATCCAGCCCAGGGATCCTTCCTGCTCTGCCTGGGTGCTTTGCAGTTGTGGGATTTTGCCTCTCACTGACAGTCTGCATGTGTTAGATGGCGAGGGGGAACTCACAGCTGCACATGCAGGGTAGATGTTACACAGACTCCTCTGAGCCAAACTTTGAGCTCACACCTTCTGGAGTGGTGGCAAGCACTGGATGGATGATTGCTCTGATCACTCCTGCTCTGGTGTAGCTACACTTCCTCAGTTTGATTTGCTTGTGTTTCACCACCACTGGGCTGATTTGGATATTTTCCTTTCTGTTTCTGGTTCCCCATGACACTCCTTTTCTCTCATTTTTTTATTATCTCCATATGGGGGACCTGGCCTTTCCCTTGAACATCTCCTGTGAGTGAGCACATCCTTTCTCATCACAATGCAGCTTCCAGTTATTGACAAACACAAAACAGTTCTGTTCTCCGTCTCCTCTTCTTCTCTTGGGGAGCTTTGGTACCTTTGCTGAGCATATGCTCCTGCTGTTTTACCAGGAAATTTGTGTCTCCTGGTGTCTCCCAAGCAAGCTGCCCTGCTTTCCCACCTCCTCCCAGTTTCCAAGGCAGTGCCATCAAGCCAGCTCCCTCCCCAGTCCACCTCACATTCAGTGTGGATTAACAGGGTGAAATTCCCCAGTTTCTCACAGAGATATGGAAAATGTTCTGCATCAGATATTTATCCCTACACTTAAAATGAACCATTTCTCACTGCTTTAGTAACTGCTGTTCTCACTGCCCAAATAGTACGAAATGACTGTTTTTTCCCTCAGCATGATGGACTGAACTATCTGTGGCAATGTCAGAGATCAGAGGGAGAAGGAGAAGGCTGAAACCAGCAAAGCTGAGCCAGGGCCTCGGCGAGGAAGCTCGGTGATAAAAGAAATTGGTGAGATGACAGCGAGATGAGCTGCAATCTGAGCCCTCCTCATACCTTGTGTTTTTAAACATACACTCAAAACATTTCAGGGCTGGAGATTGTTTTCTCCTTTCTGGAGAATTACTCTGTCCTTCCTTTAGCTGACAGCTATTGGGAAGAATGAAACACTTTGCTTAGCCTCAACCACCTCGCTGAGCATTCCATGGGCTGAGGCACAGCGATGTTTTATCGTAGCTGACACCAATCAAGGCAAATAGACAAAAGTGAGATTTTTGATTTTGGATCCATGAAATGAAGGGAACAACTAAAGTGAATTTGGACTCACAGTTCAAAGGCAGGGGTAAGTAAGTCCCAGGAAAGGGTTTATCTTATCAACACCCCGAGCTTTGGGAGGAATGGGCTGTTTCACAAGGAGCTCTGCAAGCGGCTCTGGCAGGATGAGTGCTTGGTACCATCCCCATCCCTGGGAGTTCATGGCACAGCCAAGGCTGTAGGAAACTGGTGTTAAGGGGGAAAAAAGGGAAAAGAAACCATGACCTTGTCCATCATAAAAGATTGAGCATTTATGAGTCTGGTCCCAAAAGCTCCCCTGGGTTGGCATCAGAGGGAACAGCACAAGAACCGGCCCCATGGGACTGATGGGGAGTGAGCATGGCCTGAAGCAAACGTCTACCCTGACTTCCTCATACAAAAAAAGGGGACAAATTCCTGAAATGAAACGTGGAACTGTTTGAAATTCACAGTTTGTCACAGCCCATTGTGAAGTCAAGAACAGTCCTTCTTTCAAAGGAAATTTCTGTGATGGCATATTAAGAAAAAAAAAGCTACTTTCTAGTAAAACTGGCCTGCTCCTGAGTGAGACTTCAATACTATGAGCCCATTTTCCATGGCTTTGGCATTAAAAATGCAGGGAAGGGCACTTTGTCCACAGTTTGTACAGAAAACAGACATGTTGTCATATCTGGGAATGAAGGGAAATAGGAGACACCTGGAGAAAGGTGTTTCTAGACTCCTTTAGGACATTCCCTAAACATCCACTGAACTCCTCTCCTACAAGGAAAGGCTGAGAGATCAGGGATTGTTCAGCCTGGAGGAGAGGAAGCTTCAGGGTGACCTAATTGTGGCCTTTCAGTACCTGAAGGGGCCCACAATGGAACTGGGAAGGGACTTTTAAAAGGGCCTGAAGTGACAGGACAAGGGGGAATGGCTTCACACTAAAAGAGAGCAGGTTTGGACTGGCTATTAAGAAGAAATTGTTCTCTGTGAGGGTGGGAGGCCCTGGCACGGGGTGCCCTGAGAAGTTGGATGCCTGGAAGTGTCCAAGGCCAAGCTGGACGGGGCTTGGAGCAACGTGGGATGGAGAAAATTGTCCCACTGCAGGGGGTTTGGAACTGGATGAGCTTTAAGGTCCCCTTGCAACCCAAATCCTTCTGTGGCTCTGTGATTCTATGATTTTAATATTGAGAATGTGTTTAGATATGGAAGGAATTTATCCACATATCCACATACTGAAAGAAAAGTCCTGAGAACTACACCCAGCTCGCAGCAGGATCCATTGCTCTGTTTATTACCAAGCCTGTTTGTTTGTTGAATTACATCACTTTCCTTTTTCACTCCTGAAGCATTAATAGCAGGAAAATCAAGCCTCCTACAAATCCCCACACCTTGAATATCCAAACAAACCCACGTCCCAGGCAGAGCTCAGCTTCGCTGCTCTGGGTACGGAGATTTGTTGGAAAGGAAGGAGAAAGCCAGATCTCATTTTGTTTTCTTGCTGTCCTAAATTTCACCCTGTCTCTGAACAGCTTTGCCTCAGCACTTTGAACTTTGTGTAACTCTTGAAAATAAGAGGAAACCACGAAAAGCGCCGTTTCCTTTCGGCAGCCCGGGGCGGGCCCCGCTCCGAGCGCTGCAGCCCGGGCCGGGGGCAGGGAGCGCCGGGCACCGGGGGCATCGCTCGGGATGCCCGGGGTGCTTCCGTGACTTAACAGTGACATCCAGCGGTCACTCGGGTCCCTCTGACACCGGCCTGCCCGGGAAACCTCCTCGCAAAGTCCTTGGTTTTTATTTGAAAGTCGGGATATTTGCGCGTCAGCCGGCGCTGAGCCAGGAGCGAGCTCTTTCCCCCGCTCGGGTTCTAACTCAGCTGCTCAGCTACATTGATCCGTGCCTTCAGCTTTTGGGTTAAACCTCAGAGTATCAAATAATCTTAAAATCACCCTGGTTTGCCTCACTTTTATAACCCCCATGTGTTTGCAGCATCATGAATATTATTCATAATTAAGCTGCTCTGAATGTAAAAATCAAAACCCTACGAAACATCAGACTGCAGAAACTTTTCCTTCTACTAGTTATCACACTAAACACAAAAATAAGCAGTTTATATCTCAAGTTTAACACTACAGGCATATATTTACATGATAATTTGGTTTTCAAAAAAAGTCTAACTGTGAAGTTTAATGATACCAAATGAAGCAGCTTGTCAGTTCATATTTATATTCAATTCTGAGCTTTCACAGTTCCCAGTGTGTTTCTTTAGTATTTTGTTGAAGATATTCTGACAGTCTTTCTCAAAACTGTCTCTAGGAAAAGCAGCATGAAAACCTGCACGGAAACAAAAATCTTCCTACACTCCTGGCTTGGGGTTTGGTTGCTTGAGAAGGAGACCTTCATTTCCTCCATGCTCATGAGGCTGATGCTCAAAGGCTCGAATGTTTGGTGGTTGCTTTTCCTACAAGCCATGAGTGGTTGCACCAAAGCCCTGGAGGAGTCACCAGAGGTTAAAAATACAGAAATCAGAAGCAGGGAAAGCTGCAGCCACCAGAGCGTGGCTGAATGCACACGTGAAGGTCAGGTAGCAGTTTTGGGGCTCCCCTCTCCCCTTTTAGCCCCTTATCCTGGCTGCACACCCTGGAGAGGAGCTGTTTGGTGTTGGTTTCCGAGTGCTGCTCTCAGTGCCAAGACGGATGCAGCCTGCCAAGCCTTCGACCTGCTGGGTTACAGGACCTGCCTTACCACAGGTAGCAGCACCTGAGCCATTACTCATCATCTGGTGCCACACAGTGACAAATAAGGGTCATTTCCCTGCTGACAGGAAGGTCTTACTCCTGCTCTCATCCTAGGTGGGAACACATCACAGAGCCCAGCCTGGCTGCTTCATTTAAAGCAAGATTTCCTCTGTGGTACCCACAAAAGCCATATGCACTCTGAATGAGCCTCCTGTTGCTCTCCAAATCCCTTCTTCCCCCTCACGAGGATAGAAAGAAAGGATGTGCCCAAAAGCACAGGCAGATCCCAACACAGAGCTGTGCAGGATGCTCACTGAGGGCGGGGAGGAAAATCCTGGGGATGAGCCCTGCCTCTCCTATGCAGAACCTCCCACTGCCTTGCATTTTGAATTCAGTACAAAACCTTCATCCCATTGGCGAGCTCAAAACCTCCTCAACCTGCCCCACTCTCAGAGAAGGTGACTTCATGTCACAGGCAGTGCAAGCAACAGCCCCATGTCAGGAGCCAGAAGATGTATGTCTTCTCAACACAAGATGTGGTGGGTCTACAATGACTGCAACTGCCATCACACTAAAAAATATGTCTCCTGCCTTTAGGGTTTTGATGTGAGGTGTTCCTTTCAGTCTCTCCTTAGCTGACAGCTGCATTTCATGGCCTCATGCCCACTCCAGAAACAAAATCAACCTTTTCATCTCAACAGCCAAGAGTGGATGACCTCCCTTGAAGCACCTCCTGATTCATGGGTGTTCATTTGTCCTGATTTGACTCTTCTCTCTCTGTCCCCCTGCAGGAGCCAGGACACAAGCTGACTGGAGCTTGGGTCCATCCCTCTGTGTGGCCTTGGGTGAGTCACTTTGCTCCCTCCTGTGCTTTGCTGTGCAGTGGTGGGGAGGGGACTGCAGAGGTGGAGGAGGTGAAACGACTGGCACAGTGAGTGGGGGTCTCAGCAGTGACTGGCACTGTGCATGGGGGTCTCAGCACGGTCCCTGTCCCCTCGTGTGGCCAGCACTGCCCATCTCTGGGCTGCAGGAGCAGAAGCAGCACCTCCAGCAGTCCCGGCCGCAGGAAGCGCGTGCTGATCCCTGATGGGCTTTCAATGATCCCAAACCCCGCTACTGACTCAGGCGACAGCTAAATTTATCCCAAGGTTAGGGTGACTCTGCTGTACTGGGATCTATTTCAAGTCAAAGCAAGCACTTCAGAATAACAAGTTGCTATACAACTCCAGAGACCGGGCAGCTTCCCCTCTTCTTTTTTTAATGCAAAAGATAACACATTTCCATATTTTGTACGTGCTAATTGTTGGGAACGCTGTCAGATGGTTCAGCAAATTGGAAATGACAACATCAACCTGTTCAATCCATTAAAATCTCTCCAGGATCGTAAGGGACATTGTCAGCCAAGTGATGCTGGCACCCCTGTGGTAAAGCCATCTTGATTCTTATTAATGACTGGCTTCACAAATGAGCAGATTTCCTCAGCGTGCCCTGCTCCATCACATTTTCCAGGAGGGGCATGGGCACAATGTAAGGAAGCCCAGAGGTAAAAGAGAAGACTCTCACCCCAATGCAGACTTAATGAAGAGAATGGATGAGGAAAATTTAAATAGGCCACAGGGCCAAGATAAAAGGCTGGGAATAGCTTTCTCCTTGTCCAAGGACTGCTGCAGGAGTTTAAAGGGAATACAGTGCAGATTCTGGACCAGGTTTTTATAAGAAAGAAGTGGTACCTTTTGCAAAAACTCTTGAGTCCCATCTTCAGGAGAAGCTAAGGAAAACAACAACCCCGAATTTCCAAACCAAGGCAGCAGTAATTCAGCTCTGGGTAGTCACTCAGGGGAGTCAGTGTTTAATACCTCGACCTGGACCTTAGCTCCTTTGTGCAGAAACACAAGCCAGCTCCAGTCCAAAAAGCTGTAGAGATAAGTTAGTGCCATGCTGTGCCCAAGCCAATATATTGTAGTATTTATTTCCACTAGTATTTATTACCTTGGCTGTGGTATCTCCCAAAAGCAGAAAGCATCTGTGTCTAACTTCCACACCAGAATTTTCAACTAGCCAGGACTGAAGGCAGAAAAAACTTGCATCTGTTTCCATCCATCCTGATAGACACATCCAAAATCACTTTGCTTTTGAAAATGCTGTCATGAAGCTGTTAGTTCATTGTAGCTGTGAGATCTTCCGCCCATCCAAGAGCTGAATGTGAAGATCCTGTATCTCACCCAGCTCATCATGAGCAGGGCCCACTCCTCCTCAAAGGACAGTAGCACTGTCATAAAAACCCCAGGATCTCATTGTCCTAATACTGATGGTTCTCTGATACAAAAAAAAAAAATTTTTTTTCACTTCCCTATTATTTCTGCACTCTCCTTGTCTCTGCAATGTTCCAGTGGGTATAAAAGCCTATCAGGATGGATCACATATAGAAACAGCATTAGTTTAAAACAGTGATGGAATAATGGCTATGACACAGGAGAAACACAAGGCTGTTATTTAAGAGCAAAATTCCCATTGTTTTGTGTTTTAGGACTGTGGAACATGTCCCAGGAATGACACATTTTCTCCTTTGATATCCCCAGCTGCTCCACGTTAGTGTCTCATGAGCCAAGCTGTTGCAGGCTGTTAGTATTTCTTTATCTTTCATTTATGCCATCTTGTCTGCTCTCCTGGGCTGCTTCAAGGCAGGCTGACATTGCCAGGGAGATTTACTGCGTGTACTTTGTATACACTTTAATTAGGTCTCTATTCATGCCTCTCACCTGACACTTGCATAAGAAATCACTCATAAAGAGCTCGCACAGGACGCAGATCAATACAGCCTTAGCTGCACCCTGACTTTCAGGCTGAAATTAAGTGCCTGCACTCCCTCAGGCTGTGTCCAGCTCTGCCTTACAGGCTTGGAGACACATGGGTTTCTTCCTGGGGTTTTTTTTGCAGCCAGGCTCAGCATCCTTTGGTCACACAGAGGCAGCAGCTGCCCCAAGCACAGGGTCTCAGCACATCTGGGGTGGGGCATTCCCTATCTCCCCTCATTTTGACACACAGCACCTGCAGCCAAGTAGGGGTGCAAAAATTAAGGCTTTAAACAAGGAATTGTTTCTTTTTGGCACTCCAATTTCACTTTATCAGAGTTCCTGACAGCTTTAAGCTTCAAACAGCTGGTAAGAGTAGCTAAAACATATTACTATTATAATCTTGTCACTTCAATTTTTGCCTGTGTTTCTAATAGAAATCTAAATGATTAGGTGTTTAACTTTCATGCTCCACCAACATGAGGCAGAAAAAGCACAACTGCCTGTATTAAGGTCTAGCACTCTGGAAAGGGCTCTTGTGGAGAGGGGATTGTCTCTCAGCTGTCAGGTTAAATGACTTTTCCTCACCCTGGCTGAGAGGGGCCTCCCATTCCCGGGGTAGATCATCCCCCCAGCAGGCAGGATGGATTATTATTCTGTTTTGGGGTGAATGCTCAGCTTGAGGCAGCACTGTGCCCTTGTGCAGCCCAGCCCAGCCCACTGCTGGCAGCAAGGCTGAGCTGTGAGCTTGCCTCTGCGTGAGTTTACACCCTAATGCCTGCTCTGCTTCCCTTCTTGCAGCCCTGTGAGCACACAGTCTGTGAGGAGAGGGACATCCTAAACTTAACCTCCCAAGTCACAGGGAGGAGAGCCCAGAGCAGTTTTTATTTCCAGGCAGAGGGAGGTGAGAATCTGCAGGAACAGGGTGTCACCAAGTGTGCAAGACACACAGGTATCTACAGAGAAAAACAGCATCTGAGGTGTAATCCCCTCCAGAAAAATAATTTTTTCCATATGAAGTTTATATGGAAAAATTTCAATAAATCCTGAAAAGAGACATGGCCTATCTAAACACAGACTTGCAAAAATACAGGATTATATATGACAGCTGCAGGGCTTTTTCATTTTTCAATTAACAAATGCACAGTAGAGCTCAATTTACTATTTCTGGTTGGGTTTTTTTTTTTGTTTTTTTTTTTTTAAGAAGATACCTGGGTGCATTCATTCAAACATGCTCAGGAGATATCATCAGTCATTTCCTGAGTTTTCCTTCATACTCTTCATTTCATTTTCACGTGTCCTTTTCCTCTCAGCTGTGACATTCAGCTCCAGAGCTCTTTCTCCCGCTTCTCGCCCCCCTGAGAGCCACTTGCACTTCAAGAGTCTTCTTTTGAGAAGGGGGAAACTTCATCAAAGGAAACAATTTTGACAAATGTGGACTGCACTGAAGAACATGACTAAATGGAGGTGGGAAGCCTAACTTCTCACTCCCATTTGGACTCCCTTTTCTTGGACTAAAAACCAAACTCTTTTTTGACTTCAATGAATGGTCCCCACAGGCTGTTCTCCCCTTCTCAGAGACACCCATTGATAAATCCTTTCCACCCAGCAGCATTATTATAATCTGATCTGAAATCACCACACTGCAATCCACAGGATTGCTTCCATGTGATACAAACAGAAGCACTGTAATAAAGAGCAGAAATGAAAGATTAAATTTCTTGCATCTGGGCACTCAAAATCTACATTTGAAGTCTCAACATCAGGAGTCAATTTTGAAATCTTCAAATCCAGAGAACTTTGGGGGGATTCCCATTCTTATGGTACAGAGGGAAGGCACACCCTCAGCACACAAGCACATCCAGTACATAATCTCAAGTTGGAAATTAATTTATAACCAGTATAATAGTTCCATTAATAAGATTAATGCCAGGTACAGCTCTATAGATTATTGAAAAGACAAAGTGGCCTGATCCATGCAGTTAGAACGAGATACCTGCATTTATTAGGATACTCAAATGGTTACATCAAACAGATCAAGGAACTCAATCTCCTCTCATCTCATATTTCTTTCTGGTTTGTACTGCCAATAGCTTTATCACTTTTCTTCTGCCATACATATTCAGGAATAATAAAAAATAAAACCCCTTCTTTCTCCATCTTGGTTCTGATCTAAGTGATATTCAGCATCAGCTTTTTGTGTTGACTCATTTGAATCAGGGAAAGATCCAGAGGTCTGGTGGGTGTGAAACAGGGCAGTACTGGCTCCCCTCGTTTGAGCACTGGACACTTTCCCCCTTCAGACAGAAGCAGAATCCACCACCTCACTTTTCACCAAGGTGTCTGCAGATTGCCCTCCATTAAATAAATGGAGGAGGTCAAATACCAACCCAGGCAGGAGATAACACACTTCCATAATCCAGAAACCCTCATAAATGCCTAAAACAAACCCAAATATCACTCTGCTCAAGCAGAGCATGCAGCTCAGGCCCACGGTGTGCTGCTGCTTTGCCCTGCAGCGGGGCACAGGGGACAGGGCACACAGGGGTGTGCTGAGCCCAGAGAGGTGCCCTGCTGCAGGGCAAAGAGTGATGCTCCTGCCCAGGACCCAGCTCCTGGTCCTGCTGCTGCAGGGCCCAACACACGAGGATGGATGAGGCCACTGGCACCTGGTCAGTGTCCCCTTGCCTGTGCAGCCCCAGGACAGCTCCCTGTTTTCAGCCACACATGAGCCTTCCCTCGCTCTGTTCTGCAGCGTTGCTTCTGTCGTGCAGTGAGTCAAGCACCGAGTGCCACATCACCCTAACAACCATCCTTGGGGAAGGAAATCACTCTGTTCTGCTCTGTTGTACTCACAACCAATTATGAGCCAAGCATCTCAGTCATGAATGTCAAAACAGATAGTGTCTGGTTAAATGATACAAGATAAGAGCAGTTAAGCCATAAGCTGTCATGCACCCAGAAGTGATTGACAGGGAAGCTGTCTCCTGATGGTACCTGGGAATTAGCAGAATGCTTAAGGTGAAGTTATGTCTGCTCAGCAGAGCCCCTGTTGTTCCACATTAGATGTAATTCTGGCAGTGTTGCTGTTCCAACACACTACTTTCTTTTTTTTTTTTTTTTTTTCCCTGACACAGATTGCCATGGTTCTGTATCTTTCTAAAAACGTGTTGGGCCCTCTAACCCGCTGTGATTAATTTTCCAAAAACCAAAGCTACAATTTAGACTAAAGAAACACTCCTTTTTTAATCTCTGTATCCTATGAAGCACATTGTGCTCAGAACCAGGGCTCCCCTTTGAGGGCCGGGTACCCTGGGCTCCCGTGAATGGTGAGCCCAATAAATGCTGTGACTCTCCTTTGATTTCTGTCTGCACAGAGTTTTGGCCGTTGCCAGTGGAGTCCAGCTGTGAGATTAATGTGTCATTCTTGTTATGTCAGAATTACTGGCGTGCTGTTCTGTCATTTTGCTGAGCTGCAGGAGCTGCTGGGCAGCTCTGGATTCTCTCCAGAGGGGATAAAAGGAAGAATCAGGAGAGCTACAGCCAGGGAATCTGCGCTGGAGATGTCGCCGGTGGAGCTCTCAGAGTCACCTGCTTTGTTCTGACAGGTGCTAAAATCATTTCTGCCTCCTCCACTATGGTGAAGATGTTTGCTGAGAGCTTACAGGTGGGAAGGGATGGCCAGGTCAGCCAAAACCAATTTAGCTACACAGCCACCCCAAGGCCTGACCTGTCCTAACACTGCTGGACACATCTTCTTCCCTGCACCCACCAAACCACTGAGCAGGAGGTGGCTGCAGGCTGGCACAGGTCTGTGCTCTGAGCAAGGGGCTCCATCCACACCCTGGGTGTGAGTTACAGACTCACAGAATATCCTGAGCTGGAAGGGACCCATAAAGACCAAAGCCCAACTCCTGGCCCTGTGTAGGATGCCCAAACACCCCCACCCTGTGCCTGAGAGCGTTGTCCAAATGCTCCTTGAACTCTCTCAGGTTGGTGCTGTGACCCTGGAGAGCCTGTGCCAGTGCTCAGCCATCCTCTGGGGAAAGAACCTTTTCCTAATATCCAACTAAACCTGCCCACGATGCCATGAGCAGGTGTCTCAGAAGCAGATGGGTGCAACAGCACAGGAGCAAGAGGATGGGATAGGGGAATGTGAATTTCCACTGTTATCGTGACTTCTAGAATAAGAGTGGAAGAAATAACCAAAAACACCCCAAACCACAGTAGCTGTATGTGGAGTCCTTCCTTCAGCTCTGGAATTTCCACAATCAGCTGTGCTGAGAAGAGTCCCACTTCCAGGCCACGTACCCACCAATTGTATTGCCCCACAGAAATTCAGATTTTTTTTTTTCTGAGTGGAGGGGAAGTTGTAAAGATCTTTGGATGTTTTTCTGCCTAATTATAAAGAAAAGAAATCTTACAAAACAACCAAGAGGGCTGTCAATACAGTTTTACAAACCTGAACTGTAATTTCTTGTGTTCTTATGCCCAATCATTTGCAGCACGTTAGAGACAAACACCTGAACCCCCTGCATATCCAATGCACAACTGGCCAACAAGGCTGGACTATCAGCTCTGATCCTAGATACATTCAATTTTATACAAGAGTTGCTCTAACAGAGCTTTATGAGAACTAAATCCCACTCTGGACATTGCCAGAGCAGCAAACATCTGGGGTCAATTTGCACCTTTCAGACTGAAAGTGAAATTTGATCATTTTGTTGAGACTGTTCTCCCTCGGGCACACAGAGACCCCCAGAGAGTCCCCCAGAAATTGGGGGTGCTGGGAGGAGGCTGAGCTTCTTTATCCTGCTCTTCAACCACAATTCCATGGCACTTGAACCCCCTGAGCAGTTTCAGGAGTTTCCCACCAGTTCCAGGGATGCACAAGCTCCAGTGTCTGATGCTCCCTCACACTTCTCTGTTTCTCCAAGATACATTTGAACTCTGCCCATGGTGCTTGTGGAAAAGGGAGGTATTTGGAGAGCATTTGAGTTCGCTGTGTTTGAAATGTTCTGACTCTGCACAAACTTGTCAGGACTGAGGATTATATTAACCACAAACTCACAGAGGGAAATCTCCCAGCCATGCACACTCGAATGGACTTGCTAAGTACTCAGGCCAGGAACCCTTTCAGTCCAAGTTCATGATTCAATGAACCAGCCCTGAAATGCAATTTCAACCCTGAAAGTGAGATATGCTCTCATTTCACTCCCATATCTGCAGAGCTTGCTTTTCTTTTTTTTTATCCTTTTTTAACTTTTTCTGCCCTGGTGTTTATGCCCTGATTGGGCTTGTTCTCCATTGAAAAGAGTCCTCTACTTGACAAAAGAACACTGGGGGCAGCCTGCAGGTATCTTAGGAGGTCTTGGACATTACCAGAAGGCCTAAGGAGGAACAATTTAGCTGGCAGATAAATCACTGTAAGAAGTGACCTGACATTTCCTTCACGTTTGACCATGTTGCACAGTGAAAATTGACAAAATCCTGCTCCCACTGAAAATATTTTCTCCTGGTTGTGTAGCTGGTTAATCCCTAAAAACACCCAGATTTCCCATCCCATCGTAGGGGAGCTCAGCTGTAGCTGTGTCCTCATTATTCCCAGCTGGCTGGAGTTATTATTCAGCTTTTCTCATTCCCAGCTATTGTTCCAGTTCACCTTAAGCCCCTTACACTAAAAACATCTTGGAGAATGGCAGTGGCACCATTTTCTGGGCAGTTGAGACCTCGAAAGCATGAAAGCCAAACAGGCAGCTGGAGTCAATCTGCAAAAGTCAGCTCAAAATCAATAAGATGATACATTTCAGGTCAGAGGACGCTGAATAGTTATTTTAAAATGCCTTGGGATTAGACAAAATGCACTTCCCATCCCATTCATCTATAATAAGTTGTTGGCAATTTCTGCATGATTGAATTTCATTTCATATCTAGGTTGTATATTAAGGTTCACCTGCACCTGTATTTTTTATTTTTTTTTTTAGTCCACAGATTATTTTGAAATATCTTGGTTGCTTTGTTGGGTTTTTTTAATAAAATAGTATCAGCCAAAGGGCAACTGGAGCAAATAGTTCTCTGGGATGTGCCTCCTGTTGAGGAGCTTTGCTTGTAAATAAAATTATCCTTTTGGGGATGACAGATGAAATACACTGTGTGAGAGGGGAGCCAGGGGATGGGAGATTTTGCAATCCTGGCAGCTTCCCTGAGGTGCAGCAGCAAACCCCAGTTAGTGCCAGCTCTGGGTACCCCAGAAAGGTGTGGGCACCTGCACAAAACAGCACTGGCTGGGGGTGTGGGGGAATAATAACAGCTCACTCCCACAGTAATTTAATTAGCTCCATGATTAATGATTAATGAAGACAAGGTTAGCAGGCTCAGTAAAGAGAAAATGCAGGGGCTTCTTTGTTTAATTCCCCTCCAGTTCCTTTGGGCAGTGTGTGCACACTGGAGGTGAGCTGGCTGAATTTCAGGGATTTTCTCCTGTGTCTTTGCAAAATCTTAACTGAGCCTGGAGTTTAACTGAGCCTGTGCAGGCACAGGGTCCCTGCAGTCTCCAGCCTGGTCCTGCCCACCCCACTGCTCTTCCCTGACCTCGGGAGCAGGGCAGGGCTCAGGTCACAGCTCCTGCACAACATTTGCCATCCAAGCACCGCCACTGTTCCCAAACTCTCTGGGATGCAAACCTGATTTCCTTGTTTACCCTCAGCTTCTGAGTTTCCCACAACAAAAGTCAGCCCATGTTGGGAAAACCCCCACCACCTGGGTGTCTGTTAGTCCCATGCTTTTCCAGGGTCACCCTCTGCTGCAAACAAATCTGTCAGTCTGGGGTTACTGATCATTTCAGTGCATGATTAGTATAATGAGGGGGAAAAAAAAAGAAAAGCAGCATAAAGATATACATTTTGCCTCCAGTAATTCCTCCATCTGTTGATAGGCCTAGCAGGGTGTGATGCTCAGCCTCTACAGATTTCAAATTAAAGGTTTGCCAAGACACTTGACTGAGTTAAAGGCAAATCAAATACAGCAGCTTCAGAAAATTACAACCACCCCATTGTTTCACTTGCACAGTCTCTATTTCAAGCCACCTGATTCTTAAGCAAAGCAAGCTCCAGCTTAGTATTTTAAGAGTATGAGATTCAGAGCATTAATTAGGGGTGGGGCTGCAGGCACATGAAAGGAACACAGTCCCCAGTGGTGGTATAACCAGAGATGTTTATTAAAAGTGTACGTAGATTTTATAATATTTTTTCCATCCCTACATGGGACAACTTGTCTTTCATGGTCAGAGGACCACACTGCAACTCATGGATGCCCAGCATCCTCTCACATAATGAGTTTGGTGTGTCCACGTGCTTTTTAACCAGCATTTGGGTCCCAGGTATGGAAATCATGTACAGACACTTTTTAAATCTTCCAAGTGATATCAATAAATAGTAATCATGTATTTTATACATTAATGGTTATAGGGAGGGTATAAGTTGTCCAAGAGTGATAAAGTAATGCCTTTTCCTGCATAATTAATGACTTAAGAAGTGGCATACAGAGGAATTAGCTCTCACAAACATGCAGGTAGGTGAGCAATTTCCTAAGTGCAATATTGATTTTTAAGATTAACAACATTTTCAGAACCTGTGAACTGCCAAGCGTTTTTGCCAGATGTCCAAATACCTAGCTGTGTAGCTAGAATGAAGACTTAAATAAGTATCTGCGTTGAAATAAATGTCCTATTTCCTGCTCTCTAATCTTGTTTGAAGCTCTGGGAGTCCCACTGTTCTCAACATCAGTTGGTAGTCAACAAGCAAATAAAGCCTATGTTGGATTAGTGGATTTTGTTCCCCCCTTAGGACCTGAACATTTTTTTCTTTTTCTTTAATATTCAGACTGAAACACTTACTGCATAATAACAACAACCTGAGTCAGATGCAAGATGCATAACTGTGAAAAATATGTTCATTGCTTTCCTTGCAGCCTGCCAGGTTGGGAAAGAGAGAGTCTGGCTCCCGTTCAAGCTTTGGGGATTGCATCATAATTTTGAATAAAGCCCAGGATGCACCTGAAACAGGAAAGTCAAGGAGACAGAGGGCTTTATAATCTTAAAAGCACTACTGGAAATACATGAAATGGTCAAAGAAAAAATCAATCAGATGACAGCTGGAATTAGTCTGTGGGAGCTCCTTGCAAGAAGGCCCATGCTGGACACCCAGTGTGCATGGTATGAGCTGGCTCACAGACCTTATCCCTCTCCACAGCCCACCAGAGAGGATGGCAGGGACCAGACTCCCTGTTTGGAGCAACAGAACTGGTGCATCCAAGCCTTTACACCAACCCTTTGCTTTAATCTTCTCTCTTTTCAATGCCAGACCCCCAACTCAGATCTGCACTTCCAAAGATGTGCTGGCTTTACTCAGGAGACAGCTGACAGGAGAAAACATTTCTGGGCTGTGTGGGTGGTTCCAGCCAAGCTCATCTTGATGGCAATGTGCAATTCTGAGAGAAATGTCCCTGCCTTCATTTATATAGAAATAGTTATAGATGTATGCAACCATGTAATGGAGACATGCAGAGATCAGCACAAATTAATGCAAAGTGTGTGTTTATTCTGATACAGGAGAAAAGTTCATCTCAGCTCCACTTCCCCTGTGTGTTATTGATTCTAACTGTGCCCAAGAGCACGTGTCCTGGACAGAGTGCACATGGGCAGGAATTGCTGAGATTTTCCATCTGTAAAGTCCCAATCCCCAGCAGTCTGTGCTCACATTTGGTGACGGAGCCAGACCACACAGCCTCCCAACCAAAAGCCTGGCAAGCCCAGAATCTTCTCCTACATGATTCTTTCTGTGGGTCTTGCTGCTGATTGAACATTATGTGGATTTTCCATTTACTGTCTTGATGAGAAAAGACCTTCAGTGACTTTTCCTACTGGCTGTGAAAAGCCAAAACTCAGCTGTTCATGCTAACGCGGCATCACAACTTCTTTTAAAACTGTCATCATATCAAGTCTTGACACTGGCTTTGGTGGCACTGATGGAATGAGAACAGAATGAGCTCTCAGCAGGTAAATCTGTGGGAATGTGTTCCCCTCTCTGGCTGTGGCAATGACCTTAGAGCCCTGCAGGCTGCCATGCAGGCACAAGCATCTTTCTTCACACCACACGTGAATCTCACATTCTACTCGACTCTTCTGTGAGAGCTGAACCTCAGGTCATTGTCAAGGAGCTGCTGTTCACCCTGCACAGGCCCCTGGGCAGCAGCAGTGCCCATTTCAGCATTAAATAACAGCAGGTGCCACGCTCCCCCTGTGACACCTCCACATCTGCTGGGACAGGAACAGCACCGCTCATGGCTCTGTACTGTGGAGCCAAAGTCCAGCTGCTGAAGGAGAAAGGTTTTCCTTCAGCTGTGTTTGAAGAGAGAAACCTGAACCCTGCCCGTTCTCTGCCCAGGCTCTGGTCCTGGCCAGTGGTCAGAGGTTGAGATCTTCAGAGCAGTTTTCACTCAGTGCCTCTGTTGCACATTTTGTGCTGCTTTGCTCCTCCAGTTCCCTGCTAGATACTGAGACCATTTATGACAGAAGACAGGAAAAACTGGCACAATATAATCTACCTATTTTTAATTTCTCTCAAGACAACTAACCCTATTCCATATGCACAGCCTGCTGACATCTCCTGCCTTTCACTCTTCATTAAACCATCTTGAAGAGCAGATCTCATTCCAAAAAAGCTGTGAAGCTGCTTCTTCCCTGGGTAACACTTCTTTGTTCTGGCTCAGCTTCTAGAAGTTATTTTGATATCCTGCATGCGTTAATTCTCTGCTCAGAGGAAAGGACTCTGAGATATGAGAACTTTAAGCTCACATATTTTACCTTACACACACAGTAGCCAAAGAGTGTGGCTGCCTCAGCTCTTCCTGCTGGTGCACTGTAACAACTTGTTGAGCCACGGTAAATAAATTGTGCTTCCATCCTCTCAATCTGATGCTTCAACTGCCTTTGAAGGTGTCATCTTCCTCCTTTACACAGCTTTGCAGCTTGATTGTTTAATTAATGCAGAATTTAACTTTTCCTGAGGACTTTCAGTGCTCCACATGAACACTGAGCATCTCAAAAGGTCCAGTGAAACAGCATTGCATAGAGGAGATGCCCAGTCAGTCATGGTCAGACCCTTTCCCACATTTCAGAGATGGTGAAATGCACACATCTCTCTAATCTGGTTCATAAAAGGGCTTTTCTGCATCTTTTCTTCTCCTTTCACCACCGACTCCAATGTCTACATGGAGAAAATGGTCAAAAGGGGGGAAATATAGAAAAGGTAACCCATGGAAGAATTCCTGCTGGGCAGGAATATGGGCAGTGGAACAGCCTACCAGGACAACAAGGAACAGGTTCACTCCTAATCTTTACCACCAGCAGGATAGGATACAGAATGTTTCCCAAATCTTTTCTACAGAGCTGCCTTGGGGCCACTGAAGGAATGAAGCCAGGAGCCACAGAGGAGAGGGTTTCCAGCCTTCTGCAGGGATGCATGTGTTCCACAGGGAGCCTTGTGTTTGATCCCTGGTTTAATTCTGAAGATACATCAGCTGAGGTATTGGAAATACCCTCCAGTCTTCTTCCTGTGTGCTGTCATTGAATTGTCTGAATGTCATCCAGACCCATGCAACTGCAGCTGGGTCACCTGTGCAGTGGGACTGCAATGCTGCCTGTGGCCAGGAAATGGTTGCTCATTTACCTGCCTGTTACATTCTCTATGGGACTGTTTTATTTGATGTCAGTTATTCCAGCTGTGCAAATCTTTCCCTGTTATGTCCCTTTTCCTCCCCTGTGTTGAGGGGCCAGCAGCCCTTTACCGTGGTGCTGCTGGCAGGTCACTGAGTTCACAAAGTGCTTCAGTCAGCAGCTTCTGCCTCCAGCAGGAACCTCTTCTGCTCCCCACCGAGCAGCACGGCCCCAGAGCCTCATCCAGCCTTTGAACACCAGAGAGATCAGCATCCTGAGGCTGGATGTTAGCCCAGGCTCCCTCAATAACAACCCAGCGTGAGGCCAGATGAGCTGTCAAGCTGGCTGATGATGCTGTTTTAAATTCACGATAATATATTTTTGTAATTTAATCTCTAAAATGGAAATGCACATTTCAGCTCATGATTTCCAAGTTATCTCCTATTTCCTTTCAGCTTTTCAATGTTGCTGAAATGCCTTGTGCTACAGGCAAAACACACTGATTATGATGGGGCTTTTCTTTCAGCAGCTGCCACTGAGCAATGTCACACACAGAGAAAATGGGAAGTTGACTCTGCCCAGTTGTGTCAAACATTTGAAAAGAAGAGAGGAAAAAGAACTGGTGGTAAAACACAGGTGGTAACCGTGGCTGCTGCATCCTGCTTTAAGGAGGAGTACAGGACGGGTTTTTTAAGGAATTTAAACATGGTAAAGCTCCATGAGGTGAGTAATCTGATAAAAATAAGCCCATCAAAAATGCATTATTTGTTAAGCACGGTGACTAATTGAGCTCTGGCTTTACAGCATCAAGACAAATACATCTGTGGCTCTTTGAAAAGGAAGGGAAGATATGAAACAAATAATTTCTATAATGTGACTAAAAAAATATGGCCAAAACCTTGCTCACACCAATGTAGCAAAGTCTCCCCCTCCCACAACAGGGACAATTTTTTTCTCTGGTCCAAGGGGTGAGTGACACACTGGAATTTCAATTCTGAAACTGAAGCGAGTACATGTACCTCTTGCACATTGTAGCCTTAGGAAAATACCAGTGATTCACACCCTGAGAGACAACTGCAATTCGAGTGAGAGCTGGGGGGCTTCCTAATGATCTGAGGCACATCGTGCAGCACTGTGGGATGCAAGGGTTTCTCTTCAAGGGTGTCCTCTGCCTACAGACACAGATGAAACCCTGCTTGGATCCAAACTGGGAAAAACACAGCAAGACACACAGCCACTCGTTGCCTTCAAATAACAGCTGTCCTGAAGCAGCACAGCTCTGCCTTTCTGCTGTCGAGAGACTTTGCACTCTGCAAGGGCAACCTCCATTAGAAGCTGCTTGTTGTGACAGCCTGGGGAGATGTCTTTGTGGGATCAAAAACGCCCTCTTTGTCTTTGGAGAAGAAGGTTCTCCCTCTCTTTTGCAAGGTAACCTCAGCACTCGATGATCTCACCTCTGTTTTGGGTAAAACCAAACCCCCTCAGTGAGAAGCTGAGCCCAGCAGGTGAACAGCCAGGTACGGGGGACTCATCAGAACCAGCAGCTGAGTGTGACTTTACTCCTGCAACAACAATATTGCACCTGATAGGGGACATTGATTTTCAGTAGATTCAGTACCCTCAGCCCGTCTGGGAGTGGGGAGCTGGAATTTCTTGGTCTAACCATGTGGCCAGAACTTTGCCATTTCTTTGCTGTGAAGAAGGGGCAGGGAATATCACGTAAGGAAAAACTGCCAGTGAAAGCAAAGCTGGGAAGAAACTCTAAACCCAGATTCTCCCTGGGGATAGTGTTTGAGGTGGGTCACTAAACACCCCTGATGGAATCGAACTGTGGGTGAGGGCTGCTGGCTCTGCTCGTGGCCGGGAGCCAGGCTGCCACATCTGCAAACAGAGCCTGCATAAGAGGCATCCTGGCAAGCCCTGCCCCACTGAACCAGTGGCTTTCCAGCTCGCTCCTGGCCTCCACACAGGCACCTACTGCCTGGCAAAGCCGGGGCACAGCTGCTTTTTGCTGTCATGTCTATATCTCTTGGCTGCTGCTCTCCCAGAGCCAAGGCAGCCCCTGCCTCTTCTGTCCTTTGAGCCCATAAATGCTGCTGGCTCAAAGGCAGGAGCACTGAGAGGCTGCTTCCATCCCTGCACAGCTGCATGCTTTGCCTACACCACACATTTTGGAGGAGCAAGAGCCAGTGTGTGCCCCTGAACTGTCACATCCCACAGTTCTTCCTTTCCCCCTGCAGCCCTTTTCCCAACAGCTTGGATGTTTCAAGCTGGGGGACTGGGGAAAAGCTTTCCCCAGAGTGAAAGCAGGAGGACAGATCCCACGGGACAGACATCTGCCAGCCCTGCCTGCAGCGCTGAGCACATCAGTGCCGAGCTGTGCTCGTCGCGCCAGGGCTCGGTGGGAATTAAACCCAGGGGACCCCATCTCCTCTGCTTTGCTTTAACCACTGTGGGAGCTGAAGTTCAAATCTGTGCCACACACTTTGAAATGTGAGGGATTAATTTAGTCCCTCGAAATATCCCTGCCTCCCAAAGTACACAGAGCGAGCGCGGCTCTCATTTAGTGCTGGCACTTGGGGAAGAGGCTGTCATCCTCGCTGCAGGGAGGCAGGGATTGTTTTCAGTCAGGGCAAGCAAGAAAGGTGCATCTGATGTAGAGCAGACAAAAGATGCAATGAAGATGTAACGTTGGGGAGGGAAGGGGATGGAGAAGCGTTCGTGGTGTGGCTTTCAATTAGGTGCCCTATTTTGTTGGCAGGGGTGAGGAGGCGTTTTAATCTGTTCCGTAGGCAGACAGGGATTGCTCAGGACCAGTGCCCTCTGCGAGGATGCTCACATCTCCATACGAAAGCAGAAGAGAGAGGGACTATCAAACAAATGTTAAATCATGAAAGCAGCCACACAAGCCTATTAAAGTCTAAGGGAGCACTGTCACGTCCGCTTTCCCGACCCACAGCCACGCTTTAAACTTCATTTCACAATTTGGGAGATGTTCATCACTCAGCTGCTCCCCCAGACTCCTCTTGCATTAGCAGCTCCCAGATCCAAGGCTTGTTTGCCATTAGCACACAGATATCACAGATTTAGAGTAGATTTGGCCTAGAAGGTGGGGTTTAAGAGTTGGCTGTAACAAGCTTGGTGGAAATTCTAACAGCACGTTCCCCTCATAGAATTCATGTGTTTCATGAGTTGCTCAATTCAGTTCTTGAGATCTGCAAATAAATTCCTTGCCTGCTTCTATTCCCAGCTGCTTTAATGCAGTATTTCTGTGGATTGAATTGGACAGCATGGTTGAACATGGCTTTGTCACCCGCATGGCTTTGGCAGTGCAGCTCCTTCCCATTGCAGAACTCTAACAAGGCAATTTGCCCCCACCAGATGCCCAGGAAAGCTGGGAGATAAGGAGCTGCTAAAAGCAGCTATTTGAGCATGGTTCCGGGCTCCAGCCCAGCAGGGGAGCAGGTCAGGCAGCTGCTGGACAGAGCTGGGCGAGCTGCTGGGGTGAGAGGCATTGGAAAGTGGCCATTCAGCAAAGCCAAGCTCCAGTCTCTGCACCCAGCGCCGTGCCAGGGTCAGGGCAGTGCTCTCTGCCTGCTGCTGTCCGAGATTCCTTTCTCTTTCTGGAGAAAAAGGTGTGTCTTGAAGGAATTCATTTCAGCTCTGCCTTTAGGCCCTCTTTGGTGGTGAGAATCCAGTGATGCTGCGCAAGAAAACAGAAATTCCAAGAGGTTCATAACCTCAAATTATGAGAAGAAAATGAAAATGTACAAAAGTTCCAGGATTTGCAAGTGCTGTCCAAAGGGATGCTGCAGGTATCCTGGTATGTTATCCAGTTTTTGTGCTTTCTCATAAGATAAACTGAAGCACTAATCCACCCTGTGAATTTAACTTGTCTGAAATTTCTCCTTACCTGAGGTTCCTTGCTGTAAAGGTTATACATTAGGAAATGTAATTATAAAGATAATTAATGAAATTCATTATTTAGGAGAGGTGGGGAACCTCCACCTCTGAGAGGGTGAGGAACAAATGGTCTAACAAGGAAGGTTTCTGGCACTGCTGATCCTGCCCTGGTGCAGAAGGGTGGAGGATCATCCTCCTGAATTCTCATTCCACCTTATTTTGTCTCCAGGCACCAGCCTGAGAGGGGACTTCCCAGGAACAAGTAATATGTTTTTAAGGAGCACTAGGACATCCTCTATATTCAAAGAGAGCATGTCCCAGGACCTGTTATTTCTGCTCCCACCCAGTTCTTGGATTGGGCATACTGCACACCACTGGAGCATTTCCTTTCCTGACAAGCAGCAGAGGAAGAGGCAGAGGGAGCAGGAGCAGGCAGGGATCCACTGAAGGCCACACTCCTCTGGCAGAGCCCACAGCTTCTCTCTCCTGACATTTATATTGGCTCCACTGCAACACCACACTCCGAGCATGGGATTCACCCTGCCGAGCTTTAAATGCCTACAGTGATTTTTCTCTTCCCAAATTTGCTCAGATGAATTATACCTTGGAAGAAAAGCTTTCTCCCTGTTTCCTGTCCAGGGAGTACAGCCAAGGGCTAAACAGCACAGCACTGGAAGACACACTGAGGCAGGCAGGATGGGTCCCTGCTGCCCAGTTCTGCCTGGGAACACTCTGCCTCTACTGTAATCCATGGAATAAAATTATGTTTCCTCATGGCAAAAGCATCTAACTTAAAGGATGCACAAATCACTTTGGAGCAGCAGAATCCATAAAAACTCGTTATCAGTGTCATGTTGACTGGAAATTGAACTCTGGTGTGAGTTTTCTGATGCCTAATGAGAGCTAAACTAACATTTCAAAGGCTTTGCCAGCAAGCTGGTATAAAAAACTGCAGAAACTAAATAAATCTAAGAGTGTCCCCCTCAGCCAAATTTGACCAAAGTCAGCCCCTGGGTTCAAAATGCTCACAAGCACACAAAGCACCATGGTGTTGGTTTGATTTCCACTAAAACCAAATGGAAATGAGATTCTGACTCTGCTGAAGTCAATCACATCCCTGTGCCCGGGAGTTTCCTCAGAGCAAACCTGAAACTATTTCTTTCCACAACAAGAGGATGTTGCCAACTAAGCTCTTTGGAATTGTAAACGCTTCCCCATCATGCTTTATTTTCCCATAATCTTGAGTGCTCATAAACCTATTGCCTTAATTTTAATAAGATTACATACAGTTTGGTATAAATGCCTTCTATCCATCACTATATTAGAGAAAAGAGAAACAATAATAACTTAATTATCTCTTATGCAGAAACTAATTATAATTCTCTGGATTCATAATCAATACTTTAAAGCTGTTCTATCTCAGAGAACAGTTTGTCAATATTTTATATACTGTTAATAATTCATGGGTTTATTACACAATCAAACAGGAATCCAACTGCAGAAGGTCTCAGCACAAGAGGAGACAGCAGAGGGAAGGATGAAATGGAAGAATGCAGAACTTTTAGTGCACGAGGTGAGGGGGAGGTGGACAGCTGCTCACACACACACACCACACCACTAGCTTGCTCCACCTCTGATCCACGAGGGTAAGGCTGTGTTTGTACGACAGGAGGGTTGGTTAGAGGAAAGAAATACACCAAAAATCCCCACTGAAAGAGCCATTTAGGAGGGGAAACAGCATCTGTCAAATGTGATGTCAAAAATTACTATTTCCACTGGGATTGTGCATTTGGGAGCATAGGAGAGAAGGGATGAGGAGTGCCCCATTTGAGAGGCAACCAGCACTGTCCTGGCTCAGCTGTATCATCAGCTCTGTCCTAAAACATGCAGAGACATAAATTGCAGTCTCCTTTTTTAATATCCTCCTGTCTTGAGCCAAACACTTGTCCAACCCTTGTCCTTTGTTACTGCAGTGCTGCAAATGTTGACTGTGCTGTCCAAATGCCTGAGCCCAAATCCCCCAGGATGATTCAGTCTCTCAGAAACCCCTGCAGGGATCACCTCATGAGGTGCAAAAACTGCCAAAAACCAGAGACACGTGCAAGCACAGTCTCTGTGATGTGAGAAGAACAAAATGAAATATTAATTACGATGATCTAATCGGCATTTGAAAGAACTCATCGTCACCTTTTGAAGAAGAGAGAACCCAAAAAATGTAGGAACAAAGAGCTCCTCAGGTCAGCCTGAACATTTGCTGTCCCATGCGTGGGAAAACACCCTCGCTGAAAATAAGATGTTACAGTCATGAGGACTTGGAAGCAAAAAGGGAAAGTGTTGGCGGTGATCCTGAGCAATTAGGGACAGCTGCCTGTGGGCTACAAGTGTGCTGTGGGAGCATGCAGGAATCCTCACAGAGAGGTGATCAAGGAGTATTCCTGCCTCCAAAAGTCTAAGCTGGTGCAGCAGTGGAGTCAAGGCTTCCTTACCAAAGGGAAGCCCAGCAGTGAAGCAGCAAATGCCCTTGTTGGCCAGAGAGTGTGACTGTCATCCTCACAGTGCTGCTGCAGCGTCCAGCACACAAAACCATCCTCTCCATCAGTTTTATAGGTTTATAAATTTTAATGAGTAACAGTACTGGGCTTTCATGGCAAGGTTCTGGTAGCAGGTGGTGCTGCAAGGGTGACTCCTGGGAGAAGCTGCCAGAAGCTCCCCGTGTCCCACAGAGCCAACAACGCTGGCCAAGACAGCCCCGCCACTGCCGAGGGATGGCTGGCAGCACCTCTGGGGTAACAGACTGAACCAGGGGAAAAAGCTGTTGTGCAACAGCAGCTGGAGAAAGGAGTGAGAATTTGTGAGTGAAACAGCCCTGAAGACACTGAGATCAGTGAAGAAGGAGGAGGAAAAGGTGCTCCAGGCACCAGAGCGGAGATTCCCCTGCGGGCTGTGGTGCAGCCCATGGGGAGGCAGCTGTGCCCCTGCAGCCCTGGAGGCCCATGGGGGAGCAGAAATCCACCTGCAGGCCCCAGAGAACCCCACACCAGAGCAGGTGGATGTCTGAAGGAGACTCTGACCCACCACAGCGTGAGTGCTCTGTATTTTTTGTCTCTCTTAGCATTTGTATTTCTCTTCATGAGGAGCAGTTCTGGTAGGTCTGTAGTTCAGGTTGGGACAGGGCAGTTCTCACTGCACAGTGACATTTTTGTTTTGATTACATTTTTGGTTTAATATCATTATCAACTTTTTATAAGTGTCTATAAAATTGGTGCAGGATAGTAAAAGTCTCCGGAGTAAGTAAATGGACATTGTGCTAAATGAGTTCTGCCTTTGATGCTATTATCTCTAAATCAGCATAGATTATTCAGGCTAGGGGCTTTTAGAATTGTAAGTGGCTGAGATCATTTCTCAGTTCATCATCCTATTACCCATAATGAGAAAATACTTCTAAATATGAAGATTACTCTCCCAAAAGATCCCTTGTGAACAATTCCCCAGGCACTGACAATATTTATTAACTCTTTTCTTTCTGCATGGAAGGGACTGAGAGAAACTCAAAATACTCAAGGATTCTCCTGAAACATCCAGCAACTCTGAATTTGCTATCACTCTCCTGAGACCCCTTTGGCTCTGCACTCCCATCTCTAACAGGACTTGTTTAGCTTCCACCTCCGTGGCTTCTTCTCTGCAGTTATGTAAATCCGGCTGCTGGGGCTGAACCTGGAGTGCAATAAAGCCTTTTATAACTTCATTTCATTATTTTTGAGTGGCTCTGTTTATGCTGGTATTAAGTTTCCATTTCATCAAGCATAAGTTTTGCTGTCTCTCCAGCCAATGATTTCTACTTGCAAGCTTGAAAAAATTACAGCTCCCTTCCCTGCCCAAATTGGGAACACCCTCACCATAACAGTGATGAAGCTTCCCTGTCATTCCTTCATTTTTCCACACCTCTACTGACTCGTTTCCTCACTGTATGGGTAGAATTACTGGGTTTATTTATGGGGATGCACATTTCTAAGAACCTGTTTAATGCAGAGTCTCATGAGACAGTTTTTATGTAATATAAACTTCTTATTCCAGCTCTGGAGTAACAGATTCCTTTTACCTTGCACTGACAATCACACAGCTCTCTAAAACAGCACCTTCTTTTTCAAGGGGGCAAAGTGAGATTTCAGCATACCACACCTAGGAGCTGATCCCATCTGGGAAGGCTGCTGCTCCTGCTCAGTCCCATTGTATTTCCATTTCAGGATTAAGGAGGTGATTAAAAGGCTCCACACGGTCATGAATGTCCCTTGCAACACCATTTAACATCAGCTTCTGCTAACTGCATTAGAGAATTCCCCTCTAATGTCCATTTACTCAGGCGGTAAAAATCAAACCAGCTACAAAAGGTCAAGGTCTGGCTGAGGTAGGAGTGATTGGGCATCTCAGAGGAGGTTTCATAAAATCTTGTGCATTTCACTGCAAAAATCACCATGCTCAGGTTGGCCAAATCAGAGCCATATTTTCATTTGTGTAAACCATACTTCTGTAAATCACAGATAGAACATCTTTTCCTTTTACAACAGAGCAGGAAGCAAATGCAAATGAGGTTTTATTCTCCAGGTGAACTGGGATATTTTGCATGTTATAGAAAGAGCAACTGCTACCTCCAACTTCTTCCCTGCTTTGCCACTGTTTTCTTAACCTGTTTTCATTGAAAATTACCTGTGCTGATTTAATTATTTATTACAATTTGTGGGGGGTAGTGAGGTATTGTCAGAGATCTGCATCTGCAAACAGCACATGATGTTTGCAAATGTTTTATTTCAGAATTGTTTGAACAACTGTACGGGCAAACACCAGCCTGGGTGTTAACAAGCAGCTCTTTTGTGGCAGTTTAGGACAGGCTTTCCTTGTATCATTACAAAAGTTGAAAGAGTCTCTTGTTAGCACCATGTCATACCAGAAGCCTGAGGTTTACTTGCTGGAATCATTTAGTGATGTTAAACATGGGTAGCAAGAGTTTACAAAAAAAGGAAGGCTGACAGCTGGTGTGAAGGGTGAATTATTTGACAATTACTTCCTGCGTGATCTTTACGCTTTCATGCACTGAAAAATACCCTTTTTCAGTATTTTCTGTCAGCTGCTGGAGGAGACAACACCATGGGTTAGAAGGACCCTCATCCAAGCCAGTTTGACAGCCACATTCATCAAAAATAGATACTGGTTATTTGTCCAGTCTTTCATTTTTTCATCATGAGATAATTTTCCAGCAGTCTCTCCATGCAGCTCCACAACTACAGCTGAAACACACTGCAAAATGTCAACACTTAGAAAAATGTCCCTGGAACAATCAGTGGCTTCCAGATCTGCTGCCCCACAGTTTTGCACACATATGGACATGTGATGATGAGCAGTTTGTGCGTTATGAAATTCAGGTTTTAAATCAGATGTTGGGGTTTTAACACAGCTGGTTTACTCCATGCTGTCTTGTCATACAAAGTCTTGGAAATTCTGGGAATTTTTTTTGGCGAAATGTATTTTCTTTGCTTAGGCAGGGATGGATAAATCAACAGGGCCACCCATCTTGGCTTCCTTGACAGAGTCAGAGCTCAGGCCATGCTTGTGACACCATAAGTGCTGTTGTCAACCACTGTGGGGACAAAAACAACCACCCTGACTGTGCATTAGTCAGAATTTAAGAGGCACTGCTGTGCTGTGATGATTTGCTAATTTAAATAGCTAATGCCATGGCATGAGCTTTATCCCCATGTTAAGCAGCTGAAAGCCCTTGACGTGGTTCTGACCAAACTGCTCTTCTTTTCTGGGTTTTTAAAACCTCACCTCAGTGCTGAGCTTGGCTCCAGGGAGGGGCAGGTGTAGTAAGGAGGGGAGGTCAGAGCTGTTTGGGGGAAAAGGTGTGGCCAGGCAGATCCAGGACAACCCTTGGAGCTCTGCTGGGATGTGTTTGCTCAGCCAACAGAGCAGCTGGAGGCTCCAGAGGGGCCTGGAGTGCCAGCAGAGATCCAAAGCTGGCTGCTGCTGCAGGAACGTTTCCTTGGTAGGTGCTGTGCATTGCATTGGATGCCAGAGCTTGGGTTTTGTTTTTTTCTTGTGTAAAAAGCACCTCTATAAATAGTAAAAGTCCATTTATTTACACTTGCCTGACATATGAGATGACAGATGTCCCAGAGGTCCCAGGGTGGGACTGGACAGAATATAGTCCTGCTGCATCCCTGCAAAGAGTCCTCACATTAACCTGAGATTACTTTTTTCTGAGCCATGTTACTGTTGCTTTCTGAATTTAGGGTTATATATAAATCAGCCAATTTCAGCTGCATTTAAGAGACAATGTTATTTCACTTTTCCTGTGTCTTGAAACCTCCCACAAAGCAAATTAACTACTCTTAAAATAACAACAATAATAAAATAAGTAGCCTACGCATTTTCCCAAACAAATGTTTTTTATAATTTCAGAATGTCTTGTTTAATGACCATGGTCCAGCCATTTAAAAGATAGTCTTTCAGGAAAGATGTCTTCATCCTAAAGAATATTTTAAATTGATTTTTCTATTTTTCATTAGGATTCACCTCAAGAAAAGCAAAGACTGCTTTTAAGATAGACAGCCTCCCAACATGTGCTGCCAAAATCTGTGCTTGTCACTTTTTTGGTGGAAATAGCTATTTTAGAACTGTTTATATATTATCAAAATTAGGTTCCAAAATGAGCTGCAGTATCTATTAAAAAGGGGGATAATATTATTTTAGAGAAACTAATTGGAAATTTGTTTTTAGCTGAAGTAGTTATTATTTCCATTATGACAAGCTGCAAGCAGATGAAATTCACCTTTATCTTTTCCAGCCTGGTGTCTCACACTGTTTATTCAAACTGAAATTAAAACCTGACAAAATCCCAGTGAGACATTTTGCACCAGCTAAAGATTATTCTTCTGAAAAAGAACTTTTGTTCAACAATTTCATTATGTTGTTACAAACATATTTATAATAAAAGGGGGACACATCAATTAAAATATATCTGGCCTTGCATATCTCCCCCAAACCTTAATAAAGAAACAGCTTAAGATTGTACTTTTCTAAGGAAACTGAATTTTTAAGAGGACATGACCACCTTTAGACAGAGTGGAGGTGTGGTGCAGCACCAGGAAAACCCCTGGGAACACGGATGCTCTGCCAGCTTTGGGAACCAGCTGGGTCCTCACAGTGCTGTGTAAGGGCAGAGTCCAGCCAGCACATGCAAGAGAAGGGCAGAAAATAAGGCAGAAAACTCTGTCTGCATCAGGCTGCCTTCAACCTGCCCTGCCAACCTGCAGCTCTGTGCCCAGGGGAAAAAAAAGAATGTCCTGCTTGGACTTGCACAGAGGAAAAGGGGCAATGTGGATGCTGCACTTTGCACAATTAAAAATAACACAAAGCAGCTGGGTGTCAGCTTTGCCAAGGGCTGCACACACAGGGGGTGTCCTTGGGTGGATTTAAAGCTCTGAGTCCTGTCCCCATGTGAGGAGTGCCCCAATAAAGCCACTGGATCCACAGAGTGGTGTTGGGAAAGCTCTGCCTGCACATGGAAGCAGTGGGGTGAAAAATTGTTTTCTACTCTAATAACTAAAGGATATTAAAAGGGATAAGGTCACAGGGTGCAGGCTACTTTTCATATTTTGAAGAAATTTTTATGGAAGTGTAAAATGATAATTGCATGGGGAAAGGGTGGTTAATAATTTTCCCTATTAATTCAAATGCACAAAAGTTAATTGCAGTTTGGCAGTCTGAGATATACAAATTAGGAGAGTTTAATTCTGCTAATCCTCAGTTTAAGTTGCAGGGTATTGAATATAAATATGATTGTCTCACAAAGGGATGAATCCTGCCTCCACCAAAGCTGTAGGAGCTTTCCCATTGGCTTCAGATGGAGCTGGGCTCAGTCCCACGTGTCTGGGTTAGCTGTGCATGGATGAGAGGACTGACTCAGGGAAAGGGAGGCTAACATGATTTTTCTCTCAGAATATGGGCCAAAAATTCCTTGGAGATCCTGAAAAACTTTGGAAAACTTCCCCAGCCCCTCTATTCAATTCATGCAGCTGTTTTTGGCTACTCGCATGCACTGTGGAGGAAGTTGAGTTCGCTGTGATTTTCCATTTCCCACTTTGGTCTGACTGCTCAAAGAGCCGGTGCCAAAAATCCCTAAAACTCAAGGGCTGTACACAACCTGTGCCATTTCATGTTCAACAGCCTGCAATGGGCCACCTGCTTGACCAAACTCTCCCCCTTCCCTGAACGCTGTTGCCACCACTTGTTTTATACAGCTCCTTTGAGGCCATGTCAGACTTTAGCCCCTTCCTCCTGTGAGAAAAGATATCAGAAAAGATATCAGGGAGATCAGAAGAAAGCCAAGCAAATTTACAGGCAGAGGCTGGATATTCTAGGTGAAAATGTTGCTGTTGGCTTCAGTGGATGCAGGATGAGGAATGATGCAGTTCAGGCCTCTGCCCCTGAGCTCGTGCGTGTTTTGGAGGCAATTCTTGTCTTGAACACCTCTAAAATAACAACAAAGCTATTTATCCATCTTTGCAAAGTACTTGCACACCTATATGGCTGAGAAGTATAATTTAAGGTTGACCAAGTGAGAAGGATTTAATTTCTTACAGTGTGATATATCTGGGCCAAGCAGCCTGCCATCATTTGATTTGAATTCATGTGTACAAACGACATGACATAAATAATACAATGATCAGTCCAATCACAAATGTATATTGCTTGAAAATACCCATTTGGCTTGAAATATTGCAAGAAAATCAACCCAGGATCTCTACAGACTTCAATAAGAACACAAGTTACCAAACACACCTGATGTGAGCCAAACCTCCTCATTCTGAGTTCAGTTATCACTGATCTTTCAGCCATTATTCACCACTTTAAGGGGAAAAGCTGAACCAAAAGTGTTTTCAAAACTCGTATACTATTTCCAAACACTTCTCCTGCCTTCCTGGTGATGATTATTATATGATGTTCTAATTAATCACATTAATTTGCATCTCCCACTATGAGAGCACATGAGCACCTGAGCAAATTTACCTCTCTGGATTGCTTCCCTCAGTCACTGTTGAGGCTGCAACACTATTTTCCCCCTGCACCTTCAAAAATTCAGAAACAGAGATGCCCTGTGATTCTGAGTGAAATAATTTTGATGTCACAAGAAATGTCATTAAAACCACTGCAGTCTTTTAATAAGCTCCTTCTTGGGAGAATGGATTTTCAGCCTCTTTGCATCAGCGCTCGGCAGAGTAACTACAGGGAAGCTTTGTGCCCGTGTCCCTGTTACAAAATCCATTTCCCAAGGGTTTATAATTACAACATGCCTATAAAAATTTACTTAAGTCTGAAGCTCAGGATATAGTTTCTCAGATGGGGAGGAAATATTGCTGGCTGAACTTGGTTTAAATCAATTTTGAGTTTCAAGAATACAAAAATAATAAGGTTTGTGGGGTTTATATGCTTTTTCAGTGGTTCTGTAATTCAGAAAGAAATCACTTTGTAGAATAAAGTGTCATGTTTGTTTATAAAGCAGAGCAGGAGAAAAAATAACGCAGATAAAACTTTTTATAGTGGCTAGTGAAAATTCTAAGAACTTCATTTTCTCCAAGAATTTCCCTATAGTGCCCTCAGACCAAAGCCTTGCCCTGAATAGATATGATAATGCATTTTGCAAGAACTCAGTGGGCTGCAGAGAGCTCTTTTAAGCAGCTGGAGAAATAAGGGATGGTGGTTCCTACATAAGAGGAAGACTAATTCGCTTTGTCCCCATATCCTGGACAGCAGAGGAATCATGGATGGGCAAAGGTGCAGAAGGCATTGCTGAGACACCCTGGGCCTGTGGCTGGGCACAGGACAGAGATGTGTTCAGTCAAAACTGGCTTGTGCTTAGCTAATTCCAGCAGGCATCTCCTCATTTCCACACTACAGCACTGACAGGGAAAGCAGAATGTGCCCTTATAAAGATTGCTAATAAAAACATCAATAACTGGGCTGCACACTGTTGAGAGTTCCCATTTATACTGGCATTGCCAAATGTCTTGCAATATTTAGCCTTTGGCATTTATCAATAAAGAATGGAATGGTGCTGCTAAACTGAAATATTGGCAACACGAGCAAAGCCCAGCAAACACCAACGGGAAAAAAAGAAAAAAGACAGAAAACAAACCCTATAAATCTTAGTGTAATATTTTTAATTTTGTTTGGAATTCACAATCAAGTCAGTTTTATCCAATTAAGTGCTATTCAGTCTGTCTTTGTCAGCTCTTCCCCGTTAGACAAAATGTTCCACTTCTCAATATTCCACTTCTGTGTCAAATTGACAGGGTTATTTTTCACGTGGCAAGCTGAGATTAAGGTGATATTAAACCACTTTGCATACAACAACCAAAAGCATGCTACAACCAAAAAAAAGAAAAACCTAACTGTTTTCTTCTGCTGGTGTCATTTAGGATGCCCTTCCTAGCTAATCTGGTGGGTTCCTGAATATATACAGCTCTCCTTGCCCCAGGGAATACTGACCTGATATTGCAGGTTTGGAAAGCGTGTTTGGGCCCCTAATCATAGCACTCTCTTTTTTCCATTAGCAGCTTTCAGCATAAAGCAGCAAGATAGAGCCAGTCTTAGGTAACCTCATGCAGTGCAGGGCCCCCCCCAAAATATTGCAAAATATGGCAAAATATTGCAAAATTTGCCACAGGTGAGCTTCTTCCCTGCAGTTCAAGGGAAGGAAAGGAAGTGTTTTTAACTAGTTCAGTTAAATTATAAATTTTAAGCCCAGCACTAGGACTTCTTTAAAGTCAATCTATATAAGGAAATTTCCTCTATGTGTGTTATTTCCACCTTGCAATGGATCAAGTATGTTACTCCAATAAAACAACTGAATAAATGATTTAAGAAAAAAAAAAACCAAAAAACCTTTTGAAGGAACGCAGCTATAAATGTATTTGTCTTTCCTTCAACTTCAGGCTTTTAGTATTACTGATTCAGATTCCATATGTAAAGGAATATATTGAGTGCTTGCGTGGGTATAAGAGGAAGTATGTATATCTTCCACGCCTGGCTGAAATCCAAATGTGTTCCTAAATCTCAAAGAAATTCTGCCCATCTGACATCCTGGTAGTGTAGGAGCCTGGAACTGTGGGGGAAAGGGTGGGCTCTAAGGAGCAGACAGGGCTGTGCAGGGAGATGCAGTGATAAATTTGATGAGGATGGTTTATTCCAATGTAAAGGCTGTCCAGGAGTTTGAAAGCTCCATTTCTGTAGCAGCTCTGGAAATCCTAGTTGGACATGAGACAGATCTCTGCATAATGCAGTCTTGGCTTTCTGCTGTTGTACCACGTTTGGTTTCCTGTCAGTATCCTATCTGTTCAGTCACGGCTCTGGGAAGAGGTGCTCTCTGGTGCTAAAAGGCATTAGAGATGAGATTTGTCCGTAAATTTAGGCTGAAACAATCAGGACTTGACTGTGCAACCACAGCTCCTGCAACAACCCAAGAAAAGAAAAGACACGGGAGCATCGTCTCGGAACTAATCAGCTGCTATCATCCCACGGCAATAAACGCTCAATACACCACCAAACTTCACTGTTTGTCTACCATCTCTTTTCAATATTTTCTTTTTAAATGTCATGGAAAGCTAAGCAGTCTGATTTTTCTGAGTGACCCTCTAAAAATGCACTTTTCTTCCTCAATAAGAAACTTCTCGTGATCACTCCTGTGCTTCCCTTCTTCTACAGTTTAGTTGGCAAAACAAAAGCAATATTCCCCCATATTAAAGCACTGCTATGCAATGGCCCATTGCAGGAGAATTAAGGAAAAAAAATTTAAAAAGACCTGTAAGAAGGGTGGCCAGACAACAGATACACTTCCCAAATGAGGAAAAATGAGATTCTCACTGGCCTTTTTCCCAGGGCAGGCCTAAGCCTGTAGCTTTTCCCATTCTTTTACAATATTACTTCACTGCTTTTATTCACCTTTTAGACCTTGCAGCTTCTTAGCCAGTATTGCATAAGGTCAGGGAGGTTCATCTGTTCAGCTCTTCTCTGCTGTACAAAACTTTCAGACAGTGACTTTTTTTCCTTTCTCATACTCAGGTAACTTCATAATGAAACGTTAACTTGGAACCCATAAATCCAGTTACTTTCAAATAAGTTTCAGATGGGCATCAAAACTTTAAGGGACATATTAAAAAAGAAATGGATTTTTTCTGGGTTTGTCCAGTAGCATCCAGGACTCATAAAACTACATTAAATATCAGCTTCACTTTTCACAATATTGCAGTGATGAAGAACTAGCTCAAAATTGATTTATTGATCTCTAAAAAGACAGATATATAAGGTTATTAAGTTAATATGTCAATATGTGCAAAATGTATTACTTGGGCTTGTTAACGTTCCTGTGTTGGTTAACAGTGGATATGAAAAGGACAAGGCAGACCCCTGCCCTCCAAACAACCTGCTCACAGACAAGAATTCAGCACAATGCCTTTTCTGGAAGGTACCTACTTCTAGGATGGACTCAGTGAGAAGCACCAGTTGATGTTTATTTCCTTCCAAAATAAAGTCTTGTATTTAGGCCATGTTCCATAATTTGTACTCAATTTTTCCAACCTCAGTGTTTACAGTTTTACCAGGACCTTTCATAGACTTCCACTCACTGAAGTATAGTGTCTGAATTATTTGGTTAATACCTTTTCCTGTGAAGTCACATGCAAGAATAATGAATGTTCAATGTTTGCAAATCAGCCATGAGCTAAAATATGGATTTAAGGAAATATAAATAGACATATATATTCAGAGAAAAGTGTTTCACTTCACAGATGCAAACTAAATCCAGGGATTTTTTCAGTCAGAGAAAACAAGGTTTTTGTGGTCCTTCATCTTGAATCCTTTAGAGTTTTCAGTGATTTATTCACACACAGAGTTTCTGTCACAGTGGGTTTGCTTTTGTCACATCACCTCGATTTTGCTAATGAGTCGCTAATGAGAGGTCAATTACTTATGGAAATTAGAAAAACATTCATTGAGGAACTGCACTGAGGCAAAGTGTGCTACACCATAATGTTTTTATATAAATCATTACAGCATTAATGAATATTTTACTCTTTTTCATGTTACAGCTTATTTCCCCAACCTATAAAATGGCCTTAAGATGATTTTGAAATGAACATAACTGCCCTAAAAATAATGACATAAAAATAATTTATGATGACCACAGAATATCTTTTTTGCTTTTGCTATTAATGGTTTGCTCAGCCATCAGCATCTTGCTGTGAAACCTTCAGCTGATCAGAACAGCAGTGTCAGGAACACCAGGTTTGCTGTGCAGAGTCAGAGCCCTGATCTGACACCTAGCCCAGCTCCATTTTCAGGCACTACATGGTAGAAAAAGGACCTCCTGTACAGCACCTGGCTGGATTGACCCAAACTGGTGCTTGCAAACTGTCCTTCTGAGCCCAGGTACCCAGCACTGCAGCAAAACACCCAGAGCCTGCAGCACTTCATCCTGACCCCACTGCTGCTGAACTCTGCCTGCCTTTCTCATTAAAGACCATCAAGAACTGGCAGCAGGTAAGAAGTTAAAATATTCCCTTCACAATCCACCTTCTTTCTGGGCACCTATATTGTGTTCTCTAAAGGTCTCAAATGAATGGTAAAGAAGCAGAAGAAACGAGGCAGAAAGAAATCCAGGGACCAAGATGGATAGTGGGTTAGTTGCAGTACCACACAATTAAATTGAGAGGCCAGGGATATAATTCACTGCTGAAATTCAGCTTTGCGCTGTTGTAAGTTATTATTTCAGAGCAGAAGCTGAAATGGCCAGAGAGGGGAAAGTGTACACGCAGAAGTATAATTGGACTTCAGTATTTCATATTGATACCCTGAGATTTCCACTGCTAAGCACTGTTTCAGAGTCTGACCAGGGTAACACTGCAGTGTAAGATCTCCCACATTCAGGCCATTGGATTATCCTGTTCCCCCTGCAGGCACTGTAAATCAAAAGCAAAAGACATCCTGTTATGTTCTAGAGGACAGTTTTGTTGGCCTTTCTTTTCAAACACATTCTGAACACACGTTTTTTTATGTGAGTCTCATTTACTTCAGCTTTACTGTCTTGAATACAGATTTAAATTGGGGGGAGTGAAGGAAAGTAAAAAAAAAAAAAGCAGACCTTGAAACCAAGCAGTTATCCACTGACAAGAAATCTGGCAGCTGGCTGAATCAAAAAATGAAGGCATCATCACATAGATGTGATTTTCTCAGCTTCTAAAGAATTGCAAGGGTTTTGTCCCTTTGAACCAGGCTCGGTCTGGATGTGGGTGAAACCCCTGCAGTTATTAATCAGAACCCACCACTGTGGTGCAAAGAAATCCATCGTGTGTATTAAGGGGTTGGTCCAAAGTACAGAGCTGCCACTTCCTCTTAATATCACACTGGGTGGCACTCATTTTACGTCTCTAATTCCTCCTCCTTCCCTTCCTTCCTCCTTGGAAATATAAACATGTGAACAGCAACGAGGTATCTGAGTACTAATCAGAAGCAATGTAGTTCTGCACAGATCAGCTCCATGATGGAATAAAGAAATGAGCATGGATCTAAGTACCTTCTCTTCATATCATAGCCTTTGTGTTGTTTTCAGGAGCATTTTTGTCAGGCAGTGATGAAAGGCTGAGAACAAAGTGAACAAAATTTCTTTTTACTGCAAAAAAATTCTCAGCTGCTTTGCTATATCAAAACGTTGTCTCTTTAAACAAATCGCATGGTTAAAAATGCCAAGTTATAATTCAGCAACTAACTCTGAAAATGACAATTTAATCAATCAGAACCAACCCTCCTGAAAAAGAGAAGTGGGGAAAAAAAAAAAAAAGAAAAAATCTTAAAGCTTGCATGCAATGCGAGTGGTTGAAACTATAAAAATGTTCAATCACTGTAGAACAAGCCTGCAGCATCAATGTTTATTAAAGTCAGGGGAGCCATTTATTGACCTGGGAAACAGCAAAGCACCAGCAGCACTGCTGGATTGCATTTTTATAGTTAACAAACGGAAGGCGATCCTTTCCTTTTCTCTTTTAATTGTGATTCCATCAAATCCAAAAAGTTAAAAGCCTCCCGATTTTTAAAGGAAAGCAAAGAGAAGGATGCTCCACACCGTTCTACAGTCATTCTCTTTGCTCTGACTCCTAACATGGGAATACATCAATTAATTTCAAATATTTAGGCTTCTCCACATGCCAGCAGAATTCTCCACAGACCAGCATGTGTTCCCTCTACCACTTCAGCTCATGGCAGAATACATGGAGCTACCATTATGAGGCTGGTTCTTTCTGTAATCAAAAAGGAATTACTCTATTTATTCATACAAAGGTCACCCTGCCAGTGGACCAGCCAAAAGCACTCAGAACGAATTGTCCTCTCCCAAACTGACACCAGGCATTTTCTCCAAAGACACGGCTTGGTTGTTCTGGAGATTTTGTAACTGTTTTGCCACAGGCACATTTTTAAAATACACCTTTCCACGCTGCATTAATTGTGAACCACCCAAGGCTATTAAAAGGTAAGAGTCAGCAACGTGAACTGTGCTTACACATCCGTGTTACCCAAATTACAGGAGTCTGGCTCCTGCTGCGTTCTTTCCATATGGTCCCCATCCACAGGAAAACCTGAGGTCAGCAGGGATTTAAAACACTCTGTGTGTGTCAGCTGCCACCCAGACCGGTGTCAGTGCCTGAAAAGAGGGCTCCAAAAGCGAAGAGGATGAGTCAGTGAGGATGAGCGTGAAGGAGAGCTGGAGCTGGCCCGTGTCCTCTGTGGATGAGGTGCGCAGCGGGATGAGCAGCACATCAAAGGGGATGAATATTGTAACAAATCCCCCGGCAGCCAGCACCTCAGCAGCTGCCAATACACCGCATGCATTAGCGGCTCAGGGCGGGGTGGGAGCGGGAGAGATGAAAAACGAGTCCTCCGCTTGAAAACGGCATCTCTGCCACGCGGAGGATCCCACGTTCTCTCTGGAGGGAGCCCAGGGTACCAATCTGCTCTTCTGATCCCAGCCAGCTGCACGCAGCACTTCACACCTTCCTTTCAGGTTTGCAAACAGACCTCCGGCAGCTCCACTTCTCATTTCCTTGTCCTCGTTCATAGAGAAAAACCCATAATATCCCTACTTAAAACACAATGGAGGAGTTTGACACAAATTAATGACTCACCTGTCATACTATAAGAATTTTGATATTTGCAAGGGGGGGGAAAGGCTTCAGGTATTCCGAGAGCTGTAAAAAGCTGCTTTGGAATTCAAAGACAGCTCAGAAGAAATCAAATCAACTGATAGGTTGCTGTAAGGTTAGAGATACCCATTTTGCACTAAAATCACACTACTACGAGAATATGAATAAATAAAAGGTTATGGGAAAAGTAAGCCACGAGTTCCCTTGAATTAGATCCCACTGGAGTGAAATTACTTCACAGCTGCCACATGTGTTGCTCCAAGAGAGATTACTCCTTAAATAATGTTAATGACAACTTTGATTTGACTTCTATAATTACTAGATGGAGAAGAGACCACATTTCCTAGGAAGAAACATCTTTTATCTGCTTGTTTAATGTACAATCTTTGATGAGATGGAACTCCCTTCCCCCGAGTTATCTCCCTGAGTATTTTTGTTTTGAAAAAGAAATGGATTTCCAGGTTGAAAATGGAGCTGCTGTGCAGCACTCAGAGCTGTGGGAGAGGTGTCTAATTGTCACTTACAGTAACCCTAAATTCTTCTCTAAACACAGAGAGATTCTTCTTCTCTCCTAACTCTCTTCACCCTCACTCCACTTTACAAGCAGGCGTATTTGCAGGGCTGGATTATTCTCTGAGTTGCCTCCACCACCACCAGTAAATCATAAAAATTTCTCCTACAATCAATGGAGTGTCTTCACATTTACCAGACAGTATAATCTGGTCCACAAGGCAGCTGATAGTTATCTATAACCTCCCCATCCAATTCAAGTGATGGGAGATGTAACCCAAAAATTTCCTCCAGACTTTTTTACTGCCAAAATAGATCACATTCTGTGGCAGCCTTTTTACAATCTCCACTTCTCTAAATAAATATCACAGAACCTATACTGCTTTTACTGCAAAATGCTTCTCCCTGCCTGTATCGAGGCTGGTTTTTAGCTGATGGGCCAACAGAGGCAGCAACTCCGTGCAAACTCAGGGTGCAGCACCAAGACACGGGGTGTAATGGGGACCAGGGAGCACCAGAAATAATCTTCATGGTTAGAAAAGGTGGAAACCCCTTGCACTCTCCCCATCCCAGTCAGACACTGCAGGGTGATGAAGATTTCAGCTCCCAGACAGCTGGGGGTATGATGCTCCTTCCCATCAAAGGAATAGGGGAGCTGTTATGTGCAGTGCCCAAATCCCAACCAGGCTGTAAGCAGAGTCTGCTGAGGAATTGTTGGGCTGGGACATTCTGCAGGGTGGAGGGACAGAAACAGCTCTCGCAAAGGCCACCAAGCGAAGCCAAGCACTACCACAGCTCAGTGGCTGCAGAAGTGCTGAGGAGAGCACAGTGTTTCGAAGAAATCATTCCTGGACTGTAAATGAACCAAAACTGCTCAGAAAAGCCCTGACATTGAAGGTCATGCAATTAAACATAGGGCTCTGATTTGCAGTGATCAACAAAAAGTGAATGCATTATTAAAATGCATGGCAAATAGAATGTAACACCAAAAATGGACAGATTTTGGCTGTACTGTGCCATTATATTAATTAATAGCTTTCTCCTATTGATTTGTTCACTAAGATTCAAACATGTTCATTCTTTGATGAACATTTGTATTCAGAAAATGGCAAATTTCTTCCCAGTCTTCTTTTGTTGGGAAGGGAAGATAGCTGTTAATAAGAAAGGGAAAAGAGGAGCTAAACAGCACAGCTCCCACACTCACAATGTGACTTTATCACGGGGGCCTTGCACTTCAGAGCAGCTTCAACTCATTTACAGAGCCCGGGAATGAAGGTGCCTTCCCTATATGAAAATTAAATATTTTCCTGCAGTGTTATGACTTTGCCTTGAAGCATTTGTGGCTCCATGTTTCATTGGCATTTGTGGTCATTTTAGTCCACTGAGCTTAAATGTGTAATAAGGGTGCCAGGATGTGGATAATTCTGCCTCCTTTCCCACTGCAATCAGGTTTTGTCCTTCATTATACCTTTCTCTCGAGTCTATTAGAGCATAAATCTTTACAGAGTTCTTCAAGCTTTGACCTGCATCTTGCAAATACAGGAACTTTTCTCCCTAAATTGTCTTTTGAAGCGCACCAGTTCATTAAAGTTTTGAACACTGAACCCTCACTCTTATTGCTTTATCACCCAGTTTATGTGCCAAACGTCAAAACAGGCATCAGAAATCTGATTTATGAGGATATATAGAGAAATTGTGGTACATGCCTGTGACTGGGAGTCAGCTGGCAATTCCCCATCAGGATTTCCTTCTCAGCTCCCAATGCCCAGCATGGCAGTCCAACAACAGTGCTGCCAACATTGAATTCATAAATCACGATTGGGGACTAACAAAGCTTTGAGGCTTTTTGTACCAGTACTATCTTTGAATTAGTGTGCTTTACAGTTTTAATCACATTTCAGCATTTTGCGATTTTTAACTTTTTTTTTTTTTGCAAATGAAAGTCAGTGCTGATTGTAAAAAAACAAAAGCTTAACAAGCCACACAGTCTCCAAATGCCAGTGTGAGATGTATTTTATACTCTTTTTTGATGTATCAGAAAATTATGGATGAAGCTGTGAGCCGGCAGCACTAAAACACCACACAAGCAAGGGTAAGGCATGCCAGGCTCCCCTACTGATTTACCATTTTACACCGAAGCGGATTTATGTCGTGCTCAACCCGCACAACCGTAAAGTTGTTCTATTTATCGCCGGTTTTGCATCACCGGCGCATCCCCGGCTCCGTGGGCAGGGTGCCGTGCCCGCGGCCGCCCCCGGCCGAGGGTGGAGCCGCGGTGCCGCCTCCGCCCGCTCCTCCCGCGGCGTGCGCGGCCTCGGCGCTAGGCGAGCGCGGGGATCCGCCGCGGCCTGCGGGCCGCCATGGCCGGGGAGGGGAAAACCAAGCTGTCCAAGAACCTGCT
>VXAC01008451.1:1626021-1691313 GCA_013399225.1 Rhipidura dahli
TGGCTGGGTGTCCCCGGCACACGCGGCCGGGCTGGCTGGCTGGCTGGGTGTCCCCGGCACACGCGGCCGGGCTGGCTGGCTGGGTGTCCCCGGCACACGCGGCCGGCCCGCAGCCCTCGGTGTGGGACATTCCCGTGCCCATCGCCGGCCACGCGGCGCCAGCCCTGGATTTCACCGCCCACTCTCTAAATACAGATCTGTTCATCCACGGTCAGCTCCCCGGCCCTCCCGGGCTTGCTGGGCTGCTCCCCCGGCCGGACATCGCTGCTGCCGGCACCGGAGCGCTCCAGCACTGCGGAGGCTGCAAACTGCGGGGTTCGGGGCAGGAGAGCAGCTTCGTGATTGCAGCCAAGTCTGGCCTCAAGAGCCAAATGCAGCGCACCTTTGGGGAGTGCTTTCGTTCCACCTCGCTCCTCTGCTGCTGGGCTGCTTACTGGGAATTTAAAGAAAAACATTTCCCACCACCCGCACACTGAAATGAAAATATCAACGCCGCTTGCTTTGCTTGGGGGTGGAGCTTTTAGTGTTGAGGAGGGAAAAAAGTTTCGGTTTTGGTGTGTTTGTTTTTACCCCTGTTTACATTGCTGGCTAAGGAAACCCCCGCCTGTACGGGGATTAATATCCAGTATTAACCCCCTTTCCCAACTCATAAATACCAGGGATCTCAGTAAGATCCCGATGTGCCTGTTACTCTCGGAGTTGTGAATCTCGTGTCACCAGTGTGAAATTAGTCTCTGCTCCCTGGCTAATGGATTCTGCTTCACGCCGTGTACTACAGCTCCTAATTCAGCAGAGTACGTTCTCCTCTGATTGATGGTCCTTTTTGCTGGAAAACAGCCAGTTCCCTTTTTTTTTTTTTTTTTAATGTTAATATTCAATTTTTTAAACTGACTATGATGGGGCCTTTGTGGCTTCTTGCTTGTGGTGTTTTATTTAGCTATTTTTCCCCCCCACGTATTTATATGAGGCTATATTTCACATTCTGGCTGAAAAGAGTTAGCTGACTTCAGTTCAATTTTTCATGTAAAGTGCATTCTGCTACAGTTGGGTGATGGAATATTTACCCAAATTAACAGATGCTGCTAAATCTAAAACTTGTTCATAGAAGGAACAAAATACATCTTGCCTTGCTCTCCAAAGGGAGTAGGTGTTGAACTGAGTCAGCCAGCAATGTGTGACACAGTCAGACTCCCATAACCTGGATGGCAGCATCACTATTCTTCCTTATTTTTATCTAATACACTTCTAAAATGAAATTTCTATTTCTGTCGTTTGCCAGTTTGCTAACCCCCTGGAGATTTCAAAAGCAGGTTTTTAGATTGTTTTTCTGCAGAAGGCCATGGAGAACTAGGCAGGTGGATGTGCTGCCATGACATTTGCAGGTTCACAGTCCAGGCAGTAATAACCAGCTTTGAAGAGATCAGTAGGTTTTGAAAAGGTCATACACAGATCTTGCACTTAGCACTTTGTTTCTGCAGATCTTCCTGTTTACAAATGTTTTAATTAAGCCTTTAGCAGCTGCCTCTGCAGGTAGTGATCCAATGTATTGCCAGAATTCAGCAGGTGGGTGAAGTGGCACCCACGGTTGACATGTGGTTGATGGTGTTGGAAGGACCATTTGCACTAAATACTGGGCCACATGGAGACAAACTTTTAGGTCTTGCACCATTTGATCAAGGTACTTGGGGAAATTCACCCAAACAGCCCCTCAGCTACTGACTTACACATTCTGTGTCTACCACAATGGATATATTTTTAATTCATCAGTGTGTGTTTACATTTCAGATAAACCTGATCACATAATTTTTATCTAGGTTTTTTCTGTAGTAATCTTTAGGAACATAATCTTTAAAATGGACTGTGAAATGATTATTTAATTGGCTTCTTATAGCAGAATTTCTTGTCTTGAGATTTCTGACTGGCTAACCAATTTCCTTGAGCAATATGTTTTTCCACATGATAGATTCACTTATTTTCCTCAAGAAGATACTGTAATTTTAATTGGAAAGCTTTGACATATTTTGAATCAACTCAGAAAACAGCAGTCAATTTTTCTTTCATTAAAGATGTTGTACAACGGATGCAAATAGAAATGGAAATGGAAAATGAGCCATTAGCTCTATTGGCTTGAATTTTTGAGTTTGGTTTGGTTGGGTATTTTATAAAGAACGAAAAGATGAGTGGGTTGTATATAATACATACATTACACATCTGTATTACCTATCTATTTTTACAGGACTGAGTGTGAACTGTACTGCTAGACTTGGCCTCTGTCCAGGAGTTAGGTTGGTGTAAATGTAGACCTCTGACAGCTACAGTTACTCAAGCACTTGCTATAGATCCTAAGGAAGGTTCCAACTTTTAGCGGGGTAGGACTATACAGATCATTACCATAAAATTTTCAAGCATTCTGGTTTTTTCCAGCATGTTTCATTGACATTGTTGAGACTTAATTGTCACTCAGTTCAGGCACCTGACTTGAGACAAATGGAAATTAAAGTGCTGTTTCACAGGCCTCTGGCCTGTGGTTCTGTGCTCTCAGCAGTTTTTTATAGGCCGTGGCAGATGTCTTCTTCTACTCCCAGCTGTTGAGAGGTTACTGTTTCTACCTGCCTGTTCCCATCCTCTGACAGAGGTTATCACCGAGGAAGCAAGTGACCAGGAGCGCCCTTGTATGAGGAAAAAATAGCAGTCTTGCCCTAAACTTCATTACTGATCTTGGTTGTTTTGGCAGACTGTTCCTGCAGTGAGTTAACAGGTGCTTAAATACACTCCTGGACCAGAACTTTGGTGGGTCAGTGAGAAATGAAGAGCTGAGAGCATCTTTAGCACAGCGAGAGACAGAAGACTTTTCCTCATGGTCTGGTTTCAAAGTCTGACGTTTTTCCACTTCCAAAGGCAGGTTTGCACCTTCAGAGCTACAAATGCAACCCAGTTCATTAAATCTGAGAAAAGAAGAGGATGGCTGAAAGTATTGATATTTCACAAAATGGTCAGCCTGGTATGACCTACCTCTAGCTCTGAGCTCCAGTGCTGTTTGTAGGGGTGGACTTGGTTCCTGATGTGCAGCAATATCTTCAACACAATTATCCTTCTCTCTGGCCTTTGCTGAAACATTAGGAAAAACCTTAGCAAAGTTCAGGAATTGTGACAGCTCCAATCCATCAAAACTAGCCAGGAGAGGTCTGTTTCTTTGTATGTAAGTACAGGTGTGACTGACTGTTGCCTTTCAGGAGATAGCTGTGATCAGTAGCTCTTTCAGTTTTCCATTGTCTGTTTGCCCAAATTTTGACCAAACTCAGAGAAAAGAATCACAAAAAGTATATACTTTTTATCAGCTGCTGAACATTATGTAATGGATAATCACCATCATGTAATTATTGCATGTTCAGAAGATAACTCATGATGCAGAAACTGAAGCTGTGTATTTGTGTCTTTCTTTGTAGTTCATGCAAAGGGGGTTGGATTCACAAACTAAAAAACAACTAGAAGAAGAAGAAAAGAAGATAATTAGTGAAGAACACTGGTATCTTGATGTACCAGATCTAAAGGAAAAAGAGTAAGCTTGTAATATTTTGTACTTTTTATCATCATTGGATTGTTTTGAAATGGAAATAGCATATTCATATTTTTTCCTGTAAGATAAGTATTATAAATAACCAGTTAATAGAAGCAAAAATAGTGACAGATTGGCATTACAACTTTATTACTTATTTTTAGGACTGTTTTTGAGGTTGCGTAGTGTATTTTGACCTACTTTCAGTTCTTGTGTATGTTGTTTTCTTTCACTCTCACATTCTTCTAGATCCATGTAATTAGTTTCAGTGAGGGTCCAATTCATTCATTGCTGCTTTTTCCCTTCATTTGAAAAAAGAAGTTTGAAACCTTGTGTTAGTAAATTCAGCTCCAGTCACGTGCTTAAGTCGATTCAGGACAGTTCTGTCCTCTTGTGTCCAGCTCATTTCAAATCCTGGTTTTGAAATAGGAGACAAAAATGAAGAAAGACATAGCTAATAAGGAAAAAATCTCCTGCTCTTTAGAAAGTTGCTTTAAATAGCAGGAGAGCTACTTTTGAAATTGCTTGGGTTTCATCCTTTCAAAAGTGGAAAAAATTTCCACTGAGGGAGAACATACATAATTTTGAAAAAGCTGGGACCCAAGGAATTAACTGGAATTGAATAAGGCCATTGATAAACTCTTTTCCCTTACTCTTGGTGGATATGACAAAAAGGTATTTGAGCTTCAGTTGCAGCAAGGAGTGTTCAAGCTGGACATTGGGAGAATTTTTGTAACAATAAGCTATTGAAGCTCTGGAGTAGATTGCCTGAGGAGACACTGGATTCTTCATCATGGGAAGTCTTTTGAGGACAGGTTAGCTGGACCTCTGCTGTTCATGGCACATGTGTATCTAACACAGCCTTGAGGCAGGACAACGAGCTTAATCTCTTCAGCTTAAGTTCTGTGATCATGAGAGCTTGTTTTACATGGGAGATGAAGAGGGTGAGGGAACAGATACATGTGTGTGAGGAAAAGGATGGAACAATCCATGGAAGGACTTTTATCCCATATGTGTATTATGAATGCCTCAGGGTCATGTTTCTTTTCTCACTCCATGCTCATTAAAAGAGGACAAAAAAGGAGGGAGAAGGGGAAATCTGTCTCTGCTGAACAGAGAATGACACAGTGTTTTATATCCTGACAGACTCAGCTAATGCCAGGGCTAACAGCACAATGAAAAATTAATTAGAAGCTTTTGCTGGTATAGTAGTGCCACCTGGGGAGTGATATTTATGTGGTATTTTTATTCTGGCAAAAGTATTCATGTAGGTGGAATCATACCAGCAAAGAGTGCTTTTTGTCAGGAGAGTTAATTTTGCTTGTGGAACTAGCACAGCTTTACTGGAAAAAAGTATTCCTTTGCACTCTAAGCTCCTTGTACTGAAAGATTTATTAGAGCAATTAAACAGAAAGTAGTTGATGGTTTAAAACACACTGTGGCTTTGTTTATTTGTGTGGGGGGAAGGCAGCAAATCCTTTTTGCATTTATTTAATTTGATTATTTTAAAGTGCACTGTTTGACAACATGCTGGGTTTGGGGTTTCATGCAGGAGCTGTATAATAGAAGAGAGAAGCTTTCTACGATGTGAGGATCTCGTTTATGGCAGAATGTCCTTCAAAGGATTCAATCCAGAAATTGAGGTACCATTTCAGTGTCCTGGTTTGAGGTGCTCTCACACTGGGATTGAAGCCCTTGGGGATGGGGATTTGAGTGTTCACACTGCATCCTTAGTGGCCTTTGCAGCACCTTCCATAAACCCTCCTATGTACAGGAGCTCCATCATTCAACCTATAATGCTGATCAGTGCAGCATTTGGTAAATAGAATCTTTTTACATGCCTGTACTGATGGTCAGTAATTGCATGACTCCTGCAGATTTTCCCTCCCTGAAGTGAGGAAACCATCCCACATGCTGCTCACCAAGACAAAAGCTCACGTTTCCTCCTGACATTTAATGCAGAGTCCAATCTACAAACATTCGACCCTATTTATTCAACACTTAGCTGTGTAGGTAAGGGCTTAGAGTTCCAAAGTAAAAATGCTGGGCAAGAGAGTCTTTAATTTCTTTCTGGCATGATTCATGCTGATAGAATTACCCAGGGACAGTAATAAAAAGGTTACCACTGAACTGAAGCAGGAGGATGAAGGTGTAAAGACTAAAGAGCTTTGCACAAGGCATGCAAGGTGATTTACTAGGGGATTCTTTTAGGTATTTTGAACTTGCTGTCCCTGTGACTCAGCATATGATTGCTTCATGGCTTTTACTGTAAATCCTTGAAGATATTCTTCCTTCTTAACAAAACTGTTTCAAGGTCTAGCATCGCAGTGAAAAATTAATTATGATCTAACTCTGTGGTCTCCTGGAGATGTTTGGAGTGCCCTTTAGAATGTTTGAGTAGCACAATACACTGAAAACACTATTCTCTCTGTTGCCTCTTTTCCCAAAGGCAAATAAGCTCAGCTTAGCAAGGCATGTTGCGTTTTCTTCATGAGTTTTCATAACAATAGCCTAACCAGGAACAGCAAATATCTATTAAATTTGATTCTTACCTTTTATGCTCTTCTCCTAGTGAATTTCAGCACAGTTGCCATTGTGTCGTGTTTAAGCTGTTTCTTACTTAATTTTCAGAAGTTAATGATCCAAATGAACTCTAAGTGCAAGGAAGAAGAAATTGAAGAGGATGATAAAATGGAGGCTGATGTGTCAGATGAAGAAATGGCCAGAAGGTAAGTTACATTTTATGACATAATCAGTACTAGCTAGGAATATGATATGTTAGTGTATTATGTGTGGAGAAATAAAACCCAAAAAGGAAACAAACAAAATAACAAAAGCCCACAACGGATATGGTAGTGTCCCAGGTAGATTTTCCAGGAATGCTGGTTTATATTCACTGGAATCTCCATTGCTTTTGAGGGTAGAATGACTTGTAGGGGTTTTCTGCCCTTTGATATCCAGGTGTTCCATACTAATTCCTTCCTTGTTCCCAGTTGCTGACACATTGAAACTATCAGAGTGAATAATAATGTAATAACTCATGTAGTACTTGTGCTTCTCCAAGCTTTTAATGGCCACCACTTAAACTGATAATTAGGTGTAGGATATGCTCCATGACTTTTCCTCTGATTTTACTAAAAGATGTAATTTTTTTTATTCTCTCTACAGATATGAGACATTAGTAGGAACAATAGGGAAGAAATTTTTGAGAAAAAGAGACCAACGTGTACTCAAGGATGATGACGAAGATGAAGATGATGAAGAGGGGAGTAGTAACACAAGACCTAGTAAAAGAGCTAAGAAAATGTTCTTGAAACCTCAGGATTAATGTCAACTGCACAAGTGGAGCCTGTTACCTAACGCCTACCAGAGTACCAAGAACTGGAGATTGTTTGGAGATTTTGCTATTTAATGTAAAGGGTGGATTTGTAAATCTGTTCTATTCTCATTGAAATTTCTACCATCCACAGGACAGACCTTTCTCAAAGTGGGTGTGTGTACAATGGATGTTGTACATCCTTTCCTCTCTGCACAGCTTTTCATGAGGGGGGCATTCATCCCATCAGTCTCTTTAAATGTTGTGTATAGTTAAATTGAGTGTTGCATGCAATCAAAAGCAACATTATTTACACTTTAGGATAACATCTGAAGTATTTGGAGCAAAGATGAGCTGTGTCCAATTCAGTAAGGCAGTTCAGCTTTCACTGTTTGCTTTTATTATGAAAATGAAACCTGCGCTCTCTTCAAATTGAAAAAAGGCAGCAGCAGAAACATGCTTGGTTTGTGGACCTTTTTACTGTGCTAAAAATAAGATGGGAGAAGAACAGAGAGATAAAATCCACTTTATTGAATTTTATTTTTTATAAAGTTTATTTAAAAATAGAGGATTTTGTAGTGAAACTTTTTTTATACAGCAAGCCAAATATTGGGTGACGTTTACAGTTTGACATCTGAGCAGATTGTGAGTCTTAGTTTCTGCCTTCCAAAAGAAGTTTGCTAATTTTGCCTCTTTTTCAGCAAAAAAATCCAATCTTATAATTATGGAAGTCTGTCATAAAAGCATAATAACAGTCTCAGAAACATACTTGAAGGCTGAATAAAAACTGGGGGCTTTTGTGGTTAATGATTGTGGATTAGCTTATTTAATGTAAAAAAATTATGCTTTACACAGGCTGATACAAGGAGTGATCCTGTTTTGTGCTGGCCACAGATGTTCCCCAACATTAGCTGAGTGCACTGATTTATTTAGCATGTGATGAAGCCATCTGAAGTAGTATTAGGATGGAAACACCATTCTCTTTAGTCAGTTGGTGCTCCTGGGTCTGTTAAAAAATGTCAGTTTGGTCTTGTCTAAAATCAGCAGTTCTCTGTGTATGGCCTTTCAACAAGAACTGTTGCTATTCCTGCATTTCCTCAGGATGTCCAAGTTACTCATCCTCAATGCTGGCTCACTGGAGAAAGAGGAATTTGTTAATTGAAGCAAGGAGTGGCCATTCTGCCACGGGCACGAGGCTTTTTTTTGTTCTTTAACAGCTCAGTGAAGCAAGACATGAAACTCAATTTTTTAAAGAAGGACACACTCTGCTGTATTTTGCATGTGATATATGAACTATAATCCAACTATAATCCATATATCAGGAGCACCTAATTAGATATTCAAGATGGATCACACATGGAAAGAGAAATATACTTTTAACCTAGTAAGGGGACTTTGTGCAGGTGGAAAGGCTGTGATTCATGATCTGAGATAGTTTTTCAGAGCTAATTAAATGCTACTGGTTCAATTACTTAAAACCTGATCCTATATCACTGCTAGCTGAAAAGAAGTTAATGATGGCAAGACATTTTTCTTCCCATGGAAGATGTGACCTGAGCTAAGAAATGATTTATTGTTGGTCATCACAAGAAAAACTTGGAATATATCCCATTATTCTTTCTTGCTTATTAGTAGGAAAATGATTCCTCTCTCTCTGAACACATTTTGTTGAATGGAGAGTGAATTTCTGCATAGCTGTGCTGAATAGTTGAGGGGTAAAGTGTGTACTGGTGAACCACCAGCAGCCAGGAGATGTCACTGCAATTGCATGTCTGAGAGACCATGGATTGGGGAAGTTGCCAGTGCTGCCATGTAAAGAAGCTTTTGGGTTATTTTGATAGCAACAGAGGCTCATGTGAATTCCATGTGGAGTCCTCCTTTGTCAGGGTTCTGCAGAGAACTCTCCTGCATTGCAAGGTTCTGTTCAGTCCAATGGGGGATAATTCTCATGAGTTGAAGGGCATTCTGCCTCCTTCATTTCGTGTCATTTCCTGAGGGATAGCTGCACATGTGAGTGGCATGGGGCATGGATAAGCACATGAGAAGGTGAAGAGCTTCCTAGAAAATCCATGATTCTGAAATTGGGACAGAGGAAGGGTAGTTGTGTTTCCTAAGCACGCCCAGCACCAACTGTGAAGAAAAGGTAGACTTCATTGTTTTTAAATCTGGGGGCTTTGCTGTTCACATTCAGCTGGTGGCTTGGTGCTACAGTAAGACCAGCTACTTATTTTTAGCACCATCTTTTATTCATGGGGAGTTTGCAAAATGTGCCTTCAAAAGCACCATCCACAGTGTGTGATTATGAGCAAGACAAAAGCAAAACTCAGCCCTGTGTGACTTTTAAAATGTACTTTAAGTACAGAGTTACAAGCAGACACGGTGGGATCTTCTGAAATACCTGTCTGCATTTCCAGTGGTATAAATACATATATATATGTATGGATTTAAGGCTGACTCGAGCTTCCTACCTGAGGTAGAAACATTCTGCTGTATAAAATCTGTGCTTGAACTACTCTTGACAGAGATGTAAGTGTAGCAGTGAAATATTCATAAGGCAAACCTGCATTAATTCAGACTTTCTTGGCTCTGACACAGACTCCAGTGCATTTTATGTGCAAGTTCCTAAGCTGCAGGACTTTCCCACACGGTCATGTTTCTAAATAAAAAGCATTTCTTCTTTGAAAACAGAAGCAAGTTGGGTAAGTAGTGGCTTTTTTACAGAAAATGTCTACCTGCAAAATAGAGCTGGTAAAGTGTTTAGCAGGCACCAGAAGTGTTTGTGCCTGTGACCCTGAGGCTCCTAAGTGTGGTGGTAGGTGGTGCTCACTGACAGCTCACATATGTCTGTCTGTCCCTTGGCATGGGAAGTTTGGTCCCTCCCTTTGGCAGGCTGGTGGTGCTTATTTTGTAATAACTGCTGAAGTACTGAACAACTTCGTCTTTCTTGCTGATGTTTCTCTTTTGTTTCTATTCTGCTTAGTATTGGTTCTTAAAAGGTCCTGGACCAGAGTCCAACTGAAGTGAGCCATCCAGTGTGAATTTAGTAATGCTTGAGCTAATTAAACTTTGGTTCTTGGGGAGGGGCAGGATGTTCAGTGGTGCTGTGGAGTTTGGACCGTGTTTCTTGTGCTCCGTGTCTTGTTCTCTAATGAGACACCCCATTATGCAATGCTACAGCCAGGGGTGGCTGTCATTGCCATTGGGCATTGCCTGTGTGTGCAATGGGGAGCTGGGCTGGCATTCTGGGACTTCATCCAGCATTCAGACTTTAAAAGAAATGGTCTTGTCTTTCTCTTAATTGGAATGCCATACTTTTAAATTGTATTTGGAATTAGATGAGGCTGGGGGCGGAGGGGGGCGGTTTCTAAGCATTTGTTTTGCTTCATTTGAACAACAGTCCAGAACTAAAACTGCAAAATCACTTAGGCTCACATTAAACCTTTCTCAGAGAGTGCTAATAAAGCATGGTGGTGGGGAAGGATGTCAGTCATCCCACAGTTCCCTTCCACATGTGAATTCAAGCTTCTGTGAGAGCTGGTGCTTTTTAAGGTCTTGGTTGGTTGTTTTCTTTTCAGGCTGGGAGAACATCAGCTTCTACAATACTGCCTCGCTAATGGAACCCCAGCATGGGGCCTCGGGGTTTGTTTGGTTTTGTTTGGTGTTTACACCATTCTCATCTCAAACCTCTGAGGCATTTTGGGCCTGGCATTCACACCTCAATAACCTGCTTTCATCAGCTTGTGGGGAGCTTTAGTTAAACTGTGAAACTGTTCCTTAGCTGTATGTGTTGACATTTCTTTGTGTGATTTCATGTTGCACAGTGAGGACCTGCTTATAATTGTCACATCAAGATGAAAACTCCCTCTTAAAGAATGGTTATTAACAGATGGGAGTCAGGGGGATGGTTGGAGCCTCAGTCACCAGCAACTCTGTAGATCTTTGGTAAGAACCAAACAGTAGAAGGAGTACCTGGGTGAGTTCTATCACTGCAGCCCCAGTTAAATGCTGACAGGAGGCCGTGGCTGCCTGAGAAACCCTTGCATACCAAAATCCAAGCAATTATCTGGGAGCAACAGCAGGAAAACCTCTAGGGAAGTTGGGAGGCAAGACAAGAAAACAGCTGTGATTGATGGCACAGAGAAATGTGGTTTGGTGAGCTGGGTCAATGCACATGGGAATCCCATGGGACAGAATGGAGGTGGAGAGTGTTGTGAAGCTTGTAATGTTCCCTGGGGTCTCGAGGAACACCTTGTCATGATCAATCATTTAGAAAGGGGTAAAAACCCTTAATGGGACATTAATATGAGGGAATAACCTGAACACAAATTACTGAACAAATTCTGCAATTCCATTTTTAGTAGAAAAGCTGTATTCTAGCCTCAGTAGGATCTTTTAGTGTCCCCTGTCACCTCTGGCTTGGCTCTCAGTTCCTTATCCTGTGCAACTCTCTGTGCACCCAGGCCATGAGCTGCTACCATGGCCAGTCACACAAGGAGCTGGCACACACCACGACCAGCCCAGAGCTGCTGGCTGCCAAGCCCAGGCAGAGATGACTCCTGGGTCTCCTCTTCAGTGACCATCTTCCTCAGCCTACAACCTCTTCACCCAGGTACCTGCAGGAGCTCACCATCTCCAACACCACTGCTGCATCTGTTCAATATTGGCCTGTTTAGTTCAAGAAGTGACAGGTAATTGTTTCCAAGGAACAGGTGACAGCTGGCTGGATGACAGGAAATGGCCTCCACTTATGTCAGGGAAGGTTTCATAGTATCTAGGAATTTCCTAGATACTAGGAAATTTTTTTTTCACTGGGTTGTAAAGGACTGGAAGACTGCCAAGGGCAGTGGTGGAGTCACCATCCCTGGAAGTGACACCTGGGGACAGAGTTTAATGGTGAACATGGTGGTGGTGCTGGGTTCATTGTTGAAATCAATGATCTTAAAGGGCCTTTCCAACCTCAGTGACCCTGTGATCCTAAGAAGTTTGAGGTGGGAAGGGTTGGCCAGCAGATCAGTAGCATGACTGACCAGCCCTCACCTGGCAGATGGTGTGTGCAGGAGTCAGTGCAGCTGGGGGCAGCTGTACCTAAAACAACTTGTTATGTCTTTATTTTCCTTTTATTTATTTTCAGATGTACACTTACAGCATTTGTGAGATTAATGATCAGACAATGTCTTTCAGCAAAAACACATTATTCAGTGGGAGGAATCAACATTTGACCAATACTCAGGCTTATTACAGCTGGGGAGAGAGAGTGTTTTTTGGTATTTCTGCTATTTTTTGATGCGTTTAAGAATGTTTCCCCTTTCTTAGTTGTTTTGTTGGTTGGGCTTTTTGCAGAGAAGCGTGGTAGGAGGAACAGCATTTTCTGAAAAATGGGGAAACATGATTGCAAAATCAAAGAAAAAGTTTCCTTTAGATTTGGCTGGCTCCTTGGGTTGTTTTTTCACTTTGAAACACTAATGGCATTAAAGTTCCTGGGCTGTGGTACCCATTCAGGACAGTCCTATGGACTCTCATGTTTGCAGGACAGAATTAAGGGTATAGCGGGCTTAGCTTCATAAACAAATATAATGCAATGCTAAAAATACAGAATTTCCACCCCATTTGGGACAAAAGTAAATCTAAGCCAGCTGTGACATTTAAGCACCAGTCACAGTTTATAGTATGATTACATCTCAGAAACAAAGCTTAGTAGTTTGCTCCTTAGAGCCCATCAGACACAGTAACACTGCAATATACAGAATTTTCATCACCAGAAGAATAGGTACATACCAAAAATTACTTGGGGCAGTTTACTGCAGTAATGGCCGGAGGGATGCACATGATGATAATTTTCATTTCGTACTATGGCTTGTCTAAGGATGATGGTGAAAGAATTATGCCTCCTAATGCTCCTTTCCAAGATGACAATATTTTACTCATATTAAAGGTAGAGGAATGAGATGAGCTGTGAGCGGTTGGATCTTGTGAAAAATGAAGTTTTAAATGTGTACTTCATTGTCTAAATGCTCACAGATGACTTGTCTCCCTATAATAACCTTAGAAAATGTGTTGGCAGCATATCACAATTAATAATCCATACTCATGTGCTACAGGCAGTCCAAAATTCCCCAGACATATTTCTTACCCAAGCTTATAACCAGATTCAAATCAAATCCTACATGTGTGCCAAAAATTGAATGGCAGTCATCTCGCAGCAAATAATTTTACCTAACTGACTCAAGAGTCTTAAATTCCTGATTTTTCCCAAAGTGAAATTCACTTTAATCTCATATTAATGTATATATCCTTCAGTCACCTGCAAAAGAATCCCATAACCTTGCAGTAGGGACTGCACAGACAGTGGGGGATGCTGTACACACGTAGCATTACTGTAGCTTTTCCTGGTCATCTAGATTGTGTAAGATCCTTTAACATTAATGGGGACAAGTTTTCTCTCTAGGGTGATGTTGAATTTCTCTTTGAGGGTTTTTTCCACCTCTTCATCTTCAAGAGTTACAAATTCTACCAGATCCATGTTTTCCTTGTAGTTGTACGTGGTCTCAGTGAGCGTCCACCCAATTAGCGCTCGGAATCCGTCGGTGGTCTGGAGGGTGCAGATGGACTTCTTTGTGAAGAGGGAGTCTGGAGAGGTCTGGAGGTATGTGCACTGGAAACGGAAATCTTCCACAGTCCGTGGCTCAAGGCTGAACATATAAACTTTGCGACACTCTTTTTTCTCCAGCAGGTCAGAGTTGCAGAAGCTCTGGTTGGGGATGTATTGTTTCCGTCTCATTTTCTCCAGGTACCAGACGCCGTTCATTTCCGTGAAGCGGAAGACTCCAGGAGCCTGGGGCTGGTCTTTCCCTGACACAAGCTCCATGGGCTGCCACATCTGGTAGGACACCCCGAAGCCTCCATCCACGATGTAGGCTTTGCCGTCGATGACAACCTTTACCACGAGGTGGGTCATGAGGGTGGCGTAGGCGTTCTGGTGGGGGTTGAACACGTACGCCCCCAGGAAGCTGGTGTCGTAGCCCAGGCCCCTCAGCACCCAGCCCAGCAGCTGGTTGTTCTCCATGCACCAGCCACCCCGCTTCCTCCGCACGATCTTGTTGTAAACCTGCTCCAACTCCAAAGTAATTTTCTCCCCGCAGTGGATGCTGAGGTTTTCGAAGGGAACAGCACGGATGTGGTGCTGGAATATATCGGTTAAGGTTTCCAAATCTTGTTTTTCAGTGGAGCCTTTATAGCCTGTTCTTGCGAAATACTCTTCAAGGTTCATCTCACCTGTAAAGGAAGGAATTGTGTTTTGGTTTCTTTTACATCTGTGATTTATGATGCTGTGAAAAGCTGCCCTGGCTCTGCCGGCAAAGATTCTTTAATCTACTGAACCTCATCAGAACAGCTTTTAAAGGAAACAAGTATTCCTATCAAATGGCTCCCTGAGCAAAGAGCAGGGCACGTGAGGGTTTGCTTTGGTCTTAGAGTCATCCCTGTGGCAAACAGCTGATGCCATTTCAGTTTCATACGAGGCAGCTGTGAGATGGGGATTTGCTGTACTTGCATTGTAACAGCAGGGTGAAGAAGAAATACAAAATCACGCTGGGGAGTGTGTACAAGGGTTCCTGCAAAATGGTCTAAAACCACTGTTGAGTGACAGGATTGTGGCTGGGGAAGCAATGTCATCTGCCAGTGGGAGGGAGGACAGTCTGAGCCAGGATTCCCATGTTCTTTTCATGACTCTGCCACTGATGGACGTGGCAGTAAATGAATCGCTCGTTCAGTGCATGTCGCTCTTCCACTGCCTACAAAAAGTTAACATCATACTCCTGCATGTTTTGTGACGTGTCAAGTTTTATTCAGATAATTATAACTGAATAAACTCTGACATTTGAAACAGTCACAGACCACTGAGTCTTGTGTCTGCTCTGAGTGTTGTAGAAACTCATTTTGGTGTTGGAATAATGGATCTGACTGGAGGTGAGTGGCCTAAAAGACAAAGAGCTCATCTCCATTCCCTCCTGGGGCACCTTGAAAATGGACAGGGGCTGCTTTATATCTCTCTAATCCCAGCCTTTCACAAAACTCCCTAATTCTTAAACTCAGCAGTGAACTGTTGAATGTTTACTGCAAACTAGGATTTCTCAGGATGATTCTCAGTGGCAGATTCATGCTGTGCATATTCATGCTGTAGAGGCAGCTGTTCCAAGAGAATGGAGAGCAGCAGCAAAAACTACACATTACCTCCTACAGAGAGGAATTAACTTCCAGTGATATCTAAGCATTGTTGGAGGATATTCTTAATGTAATATTTGGTAAGTGTAACATAAAAGTTACACTTTTATGCCAAAATACAGCATTTTTTTCTTTTGATCTGCAGAACCTGAGTATATCTGATCCTATCACTCTGACTGTGAATGCTAAATAGATCATACCAGCATAAAACTGGTTCTTGAGTTTATATTATTTGTAATTTCTTTCTGCAGCTCCATAATATGCTTGATCAGCATTAGATCTGGACTGCAGGAGATGAAAGCTCCCGTTCTTTTGAATTGTGAGCAGACCAGATGAAAAGGCACGTACTGAAAAGGCAGCCCCACAAATGTGGCTATGATTTATGCAGAGAAAAACATCAGCAGAAGAACTTTACAGGTGCAAATGAAGGTGTTCATACAAAAATATTCCTCACCAGGACTATACACAGTATCAGCAATTCTGCTGTTAATGTTATTTGTCTTCCATTATCCTAATACACCAGCACATGGACTTTCTGGGTTACACAACCCAGTTTGTAATTTTTTTAAAGTTGTTTTTAAAGAGCTGTGATTTTATTCCCTTAAAGCAGAATCTATTGATTATTAGAATGAACTTTTGCTTCCTTTGCACTTGCAATACTTTTAAATAGATTTAAGTATCTAAAAGCACGGCTTCCAACAAGAAGTTGCAGTTCTAAATTTGTATCTACTATTGTATCTAAACAAAAGAATCTATCTCATAGTGAAATGAAGCTTCTCCTGAAGAGTGAAAGTAGAAGAATTGAAATTGCATATCAGTGTTTTTCCCTCTTTAAGAGCCCCTTTATAGCAGGTGGTATTTTAGCAACACATTTTTAGAACATTTTTCCTAGAGAATGTTGCTTATGTTATTGTCCATGACCTTTACCATCATAAAGAAACCAGGGGGTTTGTATCTTTGTTTGGAGGGGTTTTTTAAGAAAATAAACTTACCTCTTATAAGATCCCTTTTTATTTATTGAGGTATTCAGTTTCTGGGTGGTTTATTACAGGGGCAGCAGTCAGTGACGCCAGGAGTGGATACAGATTGTCAGGGTTGTCTTTCTAAGCTCTGTTGGCCCTTGCTCCTGAATCTTAAATCCCAAGAAAGGGCAAAGTCCACCCAAAATGAATTCACATTTTTGGACTTCACTGATCCGTGAGCAAATTAAACTTTGTTTCTTCTCTATCAGTAGATGTTTAAGTCTTCCCCTGGTTAAGACCAGAATGAACTCGTTTTCCATGTACAATAATTACAGTAGGCTGTTGCAAATGGCATTGTAACATTTTAAAATTAAATATTGGTATTTTGCAAACCAGCACTTTGTGGTGGAGGATGTTCATCTGTGCTCTGGTGGGTGCACTGAGGTGCCCAAGGTGTTGCAGGCTGTGTGGATGAACAAATGACCCTTCTCTGCCCACAGAGGTTCTTCCTCAATCTGCTCAGCTCCTCAGATGCAGCAGGGAGTTTCTGTGGAGCTGCCACACCCAATGAATGCCATGGCAAATATTTATTTGCATTTCTGCTCTGAACTTGGCCTCCTGCATCCTCAAAGTGCTGCAGTGCTGTTTATTTCATTCTCTCCTGGACAAGCATGTCTCCCCTTCCTTTGATAGATATGGAATATCAGAGGAGGTCTCTGGGGAAAGCAAAGAACACATTACACTGCACCTGGGGAAGCACCTGAGTTTTAGGCACATCAGGTGCTCTGTAGATCAATGTGGTTGACTAAAACAAGCATCAGAGTCTTTTCCTTGGCTGAAGACTGATGTTCTTCTGTCGCCCTCTTTCATGGCACATCCTGTACAGTACCACAGGTATCACAAGGTAAAAGGCTCTGTGTTATGGATATCCTGCTGTCAAACCACGCTGGTGGCATGTCCTCACTTGCCAGGGTTTTCTTTTGCATCCACAATATCACTTTTTAAGGCAGCTTTTGTGCAGAATGCTGCTTGTAATAAATATGAACAGTTTTGTCAATAATACTGTCATGTCCTCTTGACATCACATGAAGCCTTGGTCCCAAAAGTTTGGATTATAGTTTGCAAAGGTTGATCTAACTTTGATTTGTTTTCCAGTTTTGATACCAAATCCCTGATTTTTAGAATCCGTTGAATTATCTCATCTTCTATGGATTTTATTTTGAATTCAGAGACACAGATAAATCAGACTCAGAAAAAATGGGTACTCAAAATTAGAGAGATTTTGGGAGGTTTTAAGTACCCTTGGGTAAACACCTTTCTTTAAACCAATTTCAGAAAAGGGAACAGGACTTGAGTCTCAGCTTTTCATAAGCTAATCAGCACCTAATGGTGGCTTGTTTTGAGAAAGTCTTAACTTTTCTTTTTTCTACAAAGTCTTTAAAAAGACAAATTCAGCTCAACTTTAAGACTGTTAAGGGAAGTGAATAATTTCTAAAAGTCACTGAGGAGATTGGAAATAATACCAAAAAAAGGTTAGAGGGCATTCATGTTAAATGGTAACACAACCTCTCCTTCTGCATCATTTTGGTCTCATTTGCCACAAAACATAACTGCAATAAAATGAGTTCTTGAGAAGGTGAACAAAAAGTTAAGGAGTCAAAAAGCAATTTGCAATATGAGCAAAACAGAGCTAATAAGATGTCTTGGTTTCTAAAGAAGGAGAGGTTTAATAAAAAATATGCAATCAATATATAAAGTTAATTAGCAATGTACTTGAATTTACCAAGCTTTGTGACTAGCTTGAGTTAAAAATGAGATTAATGTAATTAATTTTAATTTTAGAACTTTCCTGTTGGCTATTTAAAGATCCATTCAGCACAGTGTTACAGTTGGATCTTATCCACCATATTAGGTGGCAAGCCACGAACATTTACTGGTACAAGTTTGTTCTCCAGTGCTATATTGAATTTATCTTTCAGTGTCTTCTCAACCTCTTCATCTGTAAGGGTTGTGATGTTCACCAGGTCTGTGTCCTCCAGGTAGTTGTACTTCATCTCAGTGAAGGTCCATCCAACTAAGGCAAGAAGCCCGTTGGTGGTCTGGAGAGTGCAGATTGACTTCTTCTGCAGTATGTTGTCTGGAGACACTTGGAGGTACGTGTTTAGCTCCTGGAAGTCGTCTATCTGTCGTGGCTCAAGGGTAAATCTGTATATTTTTCTGATACTCCCCAGATCTGGAGTATCACGTGAGTCAGTAGGAGCTGGCTCAGGAATGTAATGCTTCCTTTTGACTTTCTCAAAGTACCAGGTGCCGTTGTCTTCCGTGAAGCGGAAAATGCCGGGGACCTGGGGTTGGTCCTTCCCAGAAATCAGCTTCAGTGGCTGCCACATCTGGTAGGCACCTCCAAACCCAGCATCCACTATGTGGGTCTCACCCTCGATCACCACCTTCAGGAGGATGTGGTTCATCTCAGCAGTGTATCCCTTCTCTGCTGGTTCATAGCTGTGTGCACCAAGAATACACACGTCATACCCTAATTCTTTCAAGGCCCAAAACAGGAGGTTGTTGACTTCCAGGCACCACCCACCACGTTTCTTTCTCACAATCTTATTGTAAGTAGATTGCAAATTCAGTTCGATGGCCTCCCCGCAGTGCATGCTGAGGTTCTCAAAAGGAATGGACCGGATGTGATGCTGGAAAATGGATATCAAGGTTTGCAAGTCTGCATCCTTATGGGGCTTGTTGTAAGATATTCTTCCAAAATACTCCTGAATGTTCATTTTGCCTGTGGGAGCAGAAAAGTAGCCAATTACTGCTGTGTGGCTGTCAAGGGGTTCACTCCTGTTTCCGTAGCACAGGTTAACCAGCCTGCAAATGTAGTCTGGGCCATTTTTATGGGGATCTAAAGGAATTTTAAGTATTTCTTTAAAAAAAGACAAGGACAGGAACAGGTGGCAATAATGCTTTCCCTCCCTCAGGGGGTGCCTTCAAACCTGGTGGGTGTCTTTCCCATGGGAAGACACAGCACACATCATAACAGCATCTCTGACCACAGAGGAGGATCCCACATGACAAAAGTTTTCTAAAATCAAGAAACAACAGGTTTGCAGAAAAGCTGCCATACCATCTAGGCACAAAAGTCACAGCAAGTTCTTATTGTTTCTTTTACCTAACCAGGTAAGCAATTCTTTCTTTATCCCACAGGTAATTTAACTGGAAGGTTTTGCATTCATGGATTCAGTTAACTGGGATTAACATCTCAGTGTGTCACCCTTTCAGACAGGTTTCCATGTGAAGCAGGTAGTTGTTTTCTTAATCTCTTAAATTGCCCTGGGGAGTTTACACAGGGCTTTGGCTGTGAAAGGAAGGAACTTTAATTTTTCTAACCTAAGGATGAAAGAAATCGATCTAAAAGTATATACAAGGCATATTCATAATCTTTTGGTTTCTTTGACCATCTTTTACAAACCAAAGGCTTTAGTTTCAGCTCAAATTATTGGAATAATTTAGTGTCTTTGTATCTCTGATCCCCTTTCCTTTCATTAGCAGAAAGACACTGGCACTGGCACTGGTTGTGTAGCCAGGATACAAAAAGTTCCCTGTAAGACTTCTAATCCATTGACTCATCTGGTCTCTGAAAGGAATTCTTTTGTCTTTAGTTTAGATTTAATTCAGCTTTTTTTCCATGCAAGGATATTTGTTGTTCAGAACAATTGACAATCTGTTAAAGGCTATGTTAATTTCCAACAAGTCTGAGGATCTCTTGCTTCCTGCAAATGGTTCAATGCTCCCTGGGAGGATTTTCCAAAAATGCTTTGATGTGGATGAGATGGGAGAAATTCCCTTCCATTGAATATTCTCAGGTTTGGTCCAACTGCTCTCCCCAGCAGTTTGACCCCATGTCCATGCCAGAAGCTTGTGAAAGTTCCACCTCAAATCCATAGATGGAAGTGCCCCCACCCCAGCAGCTGAGCACATCCAGTGGCCTAATCTCTAGACTTTAACCCCAGTCTTGATGCCAGCAGCACAACTCACGTGACTTGGTTGTGTTGCTCCTGATCTGCACTGGTACCAACATTCAGACTGGCTAATGCACACCCACAGGAAAATGTGAGAGAATAGAGGATTATCCCAATATGGGAATTAGAAATAAACATTTTCACTTCAAAAGGACCCAAAGAGGCTACATGAAAAAACAGTAATGTCTCTTTGATACTGCATTTTATGGTTTTTTCCATCCTTTTTTAGGACAAGGGCACTCATCTCTGGCAGTATCTCCTTGGAAACACTTGTAGAAAGCCATTTCCTTCCCAACACATAGCACACGTTTGCTGGCAGGCTCACCCTGTGGTCCTCTGCCTCGTTTTTCTTTCTATTCCCACTTTCAGCAATTTTGCATAGGAAGACAGAAACATCTTTTCCCTGTGAGGATGTCGAGCTGAACCTCTGTGACCAACAAGAGTCCAGAGGAGTCCATCAGCCTGGTGGGTCTGAAATTTGCCTTCCTGCAAAACCAGATCAGTCCCTGCCCTGGGCCAGCAGCAGAAGACCCAATGCCCTGTCTGTAACCCATCATATGGGAAAAGTGCAGGATAAAACCAGCTGTCCTCATCCAGCCACGAGCAACCTCCCCATGGAGAGCCCCCATGGGGACCTAGCAATTGAGGCTTCAGGAAAACATACTGGGAAAGCATTTTGGGGAATTCCCTGCCCGTGCCTCAGTTTCCCCAGCTGCCCCTTCTCCGGCTTCATCAATTTAAAATCAGCCTCAGAGACAGCCTTGCTCTGGCTGCAAAATGTGCTCCGATCTCAATGAATACTTAAAGAGCTTTAAGTATAATAAAGCTGCACTACAACATCACTGACATTAGGGAGCATCCACATAAATCAGCGTTTACTCCCTCGCCTTCCTGGAGGCAGATTTTTCCTTGGCACGGCTGTTCCCGCTGTGCGAGAGGTGAGGCTGCAGCAGTTTGCAAGCCCTCTCCCGGGGGACAGTTCGCCTTCCAAAACCGAGTTGCCAAAAATCCCGAGCCCCAGTCCGGATCTCAGCCTTGTTCACTTGTGCCCCTGCAGCAGCTGAGCTTTGCTCAGCGCTCCTGCAGCTTCGTGGGCACTGAGATTCAGATGTTAGTTCTGCCTGCCTGAAAATGTCCCCCAGGACCGCTGAGTCCTTTCGTAATTTCGTGAATACAGGGATCAGTTCTTCTCTGCTAAAAACCATGAAAGACTTCCAAGCCTGGATTCTCTTGCACGTGCCTGCATTGTTTCCTTGACTCTAAGGCACACCGTGAGTCAGCTGCTGCGTTTTTCACACACTCTGGCTCAGCATAAAGGGCTCGTTTAACTCTCAAACACTCGACGTTGCCCTCGCAAAACGCCCTTGCGACCCTCGCCATCAGCCCCGGGCTTGCTGCGGTCTGTGCTTTGCTCACACGCCCGCAGCACCGTGCCCTGGGTGTGCACGCTGGCGGGGCTCGGCTCTCCGAAGGGGCTGACGCAAAGCTGCGGGATGAAGTTAAAGATCAGCGCTTACCTCGCAAGCGCTCAGCTCAGCCTTTCCACTCCGGGCCGTTCCAAAGTTCCCAGGAAAAGCCGCACTAGGAACTGCTGCTCTTAAAGGTCCAGGCTGCCTTTACTGCCTGTCAGGGACAGCCTGATCGTCCGGCAGAGCAGCCGGGAGGGGGAGAGAGTTTCTTCTTTCATAGTAGTTTATATTCTGATGGTTTTATTGGTTTATTTGTATTGGCATAGGTGTGGAAAGCCCTGTCATTGTGTTAGGTGCTCTACGGAGAGCCTGAAAATGATCCAGTCCCCAAACTGCTGATAGTATTGAGGAGATTCTAATCTTCCACGTCACTGAATGAGAACTGAAGCCCTCCAGGAGTGCAAAGCGTGGGTATCATGAGCAACTTTTGTGAGTGGTTCTAACCTATACACCCATCCTTACCCTACAGGTCACCCAGGGGCTTCAGTCTCCGGGGCACCTTGGTGGGTGCTCCCATGCTAAAGCAGCAAAGCAATCGTGCAGTTTTGGTACAGATTTTACATCGTTGGCATTGATGTGGTCTGGATCCTTGTAGGAAGTGACTTATGATAGACAAAGAGTAATCCAGGGCAGGGAGTCACTGATTTATTGGTGGGGATGGCAACTGTTGAATTAATCACACCACACTGATCCATTCCTCGTGGCTGACACCAGCCCCTGCAAAGCAACAAGGTCAGGTTCACCAAGTCACGTAGTTATTTAAATTCCCCTGGGTTTGAAGAGAAGCCCTGTCCTTCAGCAGGGAAGATGCTGTTCCTGGAGAGCTCTGAGCCTGCTGTGCCTTTAAGGACTTGCCTCCAAAGTTAGTGATAAGGAAAAAAACAAACAACTGCAATCTGAGACGAAAAGCCTCCTTTTTTTTTTTTTTCTTTTTTTTTCTTTTTTTCTCTCTCTTCCCTTCCAACAGCAAGTTCCATAGTGTTGCTCAGCAATACGATGTAGGTGAGCAGGGCAGGAGGCAGGAGGAGGCTGAGCTGTGCCGTGGAGGGGCAGCACCCGAGCAGCGCCGGGCACACGCTCCGGGAGTTGAGTCAGTGGAAAGAAAAGCGGCTTTCCCTCTTGCTGCCCTCCACACGCTGGACCTCGGGGGCAAGGGACGTAACAGCCAGCTCTGGTCTCAAAGGTCTGTGATTTTATCGGTCTGTACTCGTTCCCCTGAGCCTATGGAGCAGCACAAAGTGCAAGAAACACCCTGGCACAGGGAGAGAGGAGTGGGCACAGCCCTTCTTAGGTGTTTCCTATGTTTGTTCCCACAAAAGATGGGGATTCTTGGCTCTGCCTGGATCTTCTCCTGCCCCACAGCTCTGCAAGACCTGCCTGGACTTTTTACCTGCATCCCAATGCTTTGTCCCTGCTGTCCCACTGAGTTTAGCTCCTTTAGCTCTCCCACTAATGTGGAGACTACAGAAAAACACAGATCATAAACAAGCCAGATCATCAGACAATTTCTTCTGACCATCTGTGTTGCAAGCTGCTGGTCCTCACCATAAGAAGTTCCTCTTTGTTTTCCAACCACATTTCATTTCTCACAGGATGGAGAGCCTCATGTGCTATAAAGGACTATTGCACACCTGCAGCCAAGCACATGTAGGTGAATTTGACTCTGGGAAGACAGGGGTTTTCTGGAGCTTGCTGTGTCTCTATGAAATACATTTAGAACATGAAGAATAGCAGCAGCTTTTATTAAATCCAAATTGCTAGTTATAGAAAGCTGCACATACTGCGTAACAAGTGAAAAAGGTTCAGGGAGTTATTGTGTTTTTAAAAGCCTTAGCTGGAAAATTCTAGCACATACAAATAATCAGGATGACTTCAGTGATTAATGACTTATTTTTACTTTGGGAATACATGCTGTAATTTGGGGGGGAAAAATCTGAATAATTCTAGTTCACAATGCTTTAATTTTTTTTATTTAATTGTAATTCACTTATAAAATTTGCTTAATTATAAGTGCATAGTTGTAATGCTTCCACGATTTGTACATAAAGGAACATCAAGCATCTTCTCAAAGGGCAAAGTGGTCACATTTGAGTAATTTCTCCAACTAGAAATCTTAGCCATTAGGTATATGATTAAGGTTCATAATTTCTCCTTATATCAATATAATTAGTATCACTGCAAACACATCCTCAGTAGAACACATACATTTCAGAAAAACAATTCTGTGCATGTGTTTGAGTTCAGCCATAATAATTAATGTGCAATAACACCCAGAGTCTGATGAGAGGAACATGTATTCCCAGCAGTCTGCTGCTGAGTGTGAGCAAACAGAATGCTCAGGAGATGCTCCCAGTTCAAAGAGATGCTGCTCTTTGGTTATGTCACCAAGAGAACAGGAGCTGTGCAGAGCCTGAAACAACACAGAGTTGTCACTAACGTTTCTTATCATCAGTTCTAGGTCATAAATAGCCTGTCCTCAAGTACCCTCATGGTGAATTCACACAGGTGTGGGATGGCCTGACTGCCACGTGAGAGGGTGTTGTGGAGGTGAGAGCAAAAGGAACAGGCTTATGGCTTAACTGGAGAAACTCAGCACAGGATGTGGTTTTGGCTATTAAATTCCCAAAATAATATAGTGTTCATTTAAGAAGCAGGTATGATTTTCCCCACGTGGCAGCACCAGGTAATAAAGACATACAGCTCCATCATTCTGCCCAGCTACACTGGGTGTGTTTAGAAAAGCTTTTAAGAGATGAAAGGAGTAGGGAATGGGCAGAGTCTGCTTCCTGCTAAGCACAGACAGAAGGGCAATGATTTGATTGAGCTAGGCAGAAATTATTTGTACCCAAACCAAAAAGAGATGCAGGAATAGTTGTGAAAATCCATTTCTTTTTCAGGTTCGTGCTAGAATGTTCTGCCTTTCATTGGTGTAGATGGAAGGAGAAAGATTAACCTTTAGATGCTTGTCAGAAAGAGAGGGGAGAATTGCCTGTAATGCCACTGAATTGGATTGTAATTCAGGCAGTGAGTTAGAACAGAGACAACCTGCTCGTATTGACGGGTACAAATTTCTTGTCTAGTGTTATATTGAATTTCTCCTTCAGTGTTTTCTCCATTTCTTCATCTGCAATGATTCTGATTTCCACAAGGTCCGTATTGTCCCTATAATTGTACTTCATCTCCGTGAGTTTCCACCCCACCAGTGCCCGGATGCCGTCGGCCGTCTGCAGGCTGCAGATGGACTTGGTCACAAAGAGCGAGTCAGGCGCTGTCTGCAGGTGGGCATTGCAGCCCCTGAACTCCTCAATGTCTCGTGGCTGAAGGGTAAAGAGGTAAACCCGACGGCAAACTTCATTTTCCACAGTTTGGGAAGCGGAGGTGCTTTGGTTGAGAACGCACTGCTTCCTTTTCACCTTCTCCAGGTACCAGGTCCCGCTCTCCTCCTGGAAACGAAAGACCCCGGGGGTCTGCGGCTGATCTGTCCCCGAAATCAGCTCCATTGGCTGCCATAGCTGGTAGGCCATCCCAAACCCCCCATCCACAATGTAGGATTTGCCATCAAGCTCCACTTGCAGCAGCAGATGATCGATTTCATCTGGATAGGCATCGAGCTCTGGGACATAAACTTTTGCTCCCAGAAGGGTGACGTCGTAGCCAAGAGTTTTCAGGACCCAAGACAGAAGGTAGTTGTTTTCCATGCACCAGCCCCCACGTTTCTTCCTCACTATCTTGTTGTAGGTCGCCTCCAGGTCCAGCTCAATGCTCTCCCCACAGTGGATGCTGAGGTTTTCAAAAGGGACAGCTTGGATGTGGTGCTGGAATATGTCTGACATGGTAGCCAGGTCCGGCTTATTGTGGGAGCCCCGGTAAGAAATTCTGGCAAAATACTCCTGGATGTCCATGCTGCCTCTGAGAGAAGGGTGGGAAAAAAATAATAGGCTGTGTCAGAAGTGGTGGAAGGCTCTTCCCCATCCCTTATAACGGGGTGCTCGGAAGAGGAGCGGGGTTTGGCTAATGTCTGTATCAAAGGCAGCTGAGTAATAGTGCTGAGAGAAGCCAATGGGACGCTGCTGATGAGCACAAATGTTATTTTTATTTGCCTCTTTTACAGCTGTGACGAGAGGCTCCAGCTGTGCTAAGCACATTTCAGCAGAGTTCCTGCCCAGCAAAGCTACAAATCTCCGTAGGAAGGAACAAAAGCAGCAGCAGCAATGTTTCTCTGCTAGAAATTATAGGAACTGAGACTCTCCAGATCTGAACTGCTTTGCTCGTGGTTTGACTCAGCAAAGCAGAAGCAGAAAACAAACCCTCCCACTCTTGCAGAGCGATCCAGAGCCTTCTCTGCAACCAAATCTGAAGCAAATCTGTCCTGCCATGGCATTTCAGTCATTTAGGCAGCCTGGCACGGGCTGGCCTCACCTGCTCCTGCTCTCCATGCTGGTGGTAGCAGATGTGACCTGGAGTGCAGAAGGCTTTTTTAGGACAAAAAAGGCTGTGGGAGGCTTTTTGCTGCACCTGCTGTGAGCTGCCTCCCCACAGCACAGCTTAGCTCCCCAACCCTGCTAATCACAGTCCTACCACAGCAACAGGAGGAAACCAAGGTTTGGGCCTAAACTACAAGGGCATCACATTTTCTGAGATCATTTTTGGGGATGCAGTTGCTCCTTCTGCTCATGGTCTTCCTGCAGGTGGGTGGCTGCCCGTGGGCAAGGGAGCAGGCATTGCCCTCCCCTGGGATGGCAGAGGGCTCAGTGCCAGGCTGTTTCACAAACACGGGGGTGGAAGGCAGCTTGAGCCCTCACAGCCCCTGATGGAAGGAATGGGATTTTGATGGAGCCAAGTACTTTTGTTATTTTTCCCCAGGCACTGCTAAATTTCAGACATCTGTAAGTATGGAGCAATGTTGTTCAGATTTTCGACCCGAGAGGTCCAAAAATGCTTTCAAAGTTCCTGTATGCAACTCCCAAAGTAAAATCAAAGGAAAAATATCCAACTGTTCCAACAGGATTATATTCCCAATCTGATGAAAAATGGCATACCCAAAATAGTATGGGAATTTTGGAAAGGTACTTTCAGTACCTTAAACAAAACAATGAAAATGAAAAATTCCCATTTGGTGTAATATCCTGGCAGAAGCAGAGGGTGCCGTGGTTTGGGTCCCCACAGGACCTTTAGGATAGAAGCTTTACAGAACTGTAACTATTGATGGCATCGTGGCCACCACCATCTGAGCAGGCCTGAGGGAGCCACGATGGGGTTAAGAGATCTGAGTCAAGGGGTTCTCTTTGTTCAGCTTTTGGCTGTTCCCAGGATTTTCCCGGAACTACAACTCTATTCATTTCTGGAAACTTGGCACAAGCTTTGTTCTTGCCATGTGAATTTTAAACCAGCATCACCAGCAATGAGCTGTTTTTTCCCTTTTACTCCTTTCCTTTCCCTCCACCACAGCAAGCAGAACATGTGCAGTAACTTTTTACTTACAGGGGTGTGGGGTTTGTCTGTCTGTCCATCTCTGGAGGGTGTTTACAGGGCTGTTTCAATGGGGTTGCTGAAATGAGGCAGATGGCAGAAATGCCTGAGTTGCTTGAGGCTCACAACTGAGTAAATAAACCAGCATACCTACAACACCGAGCAGCTGAGCACTCCCTGCTCTGCCCTTACACCATTTCTGCTGTTTGTCTCCAGACGGATTGAACTTCCTGGTCAGAGAGCACTCAGCTACCAAGATCTGGGGGTTAAGAAAAAGGCTTACCTGGAAAATCAGTGCGAGTGCCAGTGTAACTCCGGGGCTTGGGGGTGGCTCTAGGCTAAAGCAGGTGGCGTGGCTGGCTGTTCTCTACTTAGCACAGCCAGGGCTTGAGGACTGCTCTCCAGCTGCTCTTCTGGACAATGTCCTTTCCTTCAACTTGCTTTCACCCGCCTCTGTCAGATTGCAAAAGCTGAAAAAAAAAAAAAAAAAACCAAACCAAAAGGTGGAGCATGAGAGCTGGAGTGAGCCAGCAAAGCCAGCAGCAGTGTGAAAACCTGGCTGTTGTTAGAGCAGAGGCTGCTTCACATTTTCACTTGTTTGATGCTGTCTGCAGGGGCCTGCTCAGGCTGTCACCAGAAGGGTATGTTTTTGTTTCAGTAGCTTGCTGGATGCACTGGGGTGATGTAGTTTTTCTTCTCCCAGCCATTAGATTGCTATTTGTTTGGGAACGTGGGGAGGGAAAGCTTGCGTGCGTTCAGTCTGAGGGGGGCTTTGCACTCTTCCTGAAAAACAGCAAGAGTTCAGCACAGTAACCTGCACCTGCAACCTGCTTACCCCAGGCTGCCTTTGCTCTGTTTGATTTCCATGTGGTTTTTATTACAGCAAATCTCATGGGAGGTAAGAAAGCAGTGGGCCAGCAGTGCATCTCCTTTGGTCTTTGCCCACAGGAATCCCCTGCAGATGTTCTTGGTGGTGAAGATGCTCTTAGCACAGTGATGACCATGAAGCACTAACACCTAGGGAGCTCCATCCTCTCAGGGTGTCTCACACTGCCTTTGGATCTCCCAGCTTTGCTTGCATTTTGTCAAGTCTCATTCATTCTCCAACATCTGCAGCTGGATCTTCCCTGTTAGTTCCCAGCAGCAGTTCCAGCCCTTCACGTTTAGTGTCAACACCAAGTTCCACTCAAACACTGATTTATTGGGATAATTAACAGAGATAATAAATCAGCTGAAACTAAGATGTCTGTGATTAACCCATTACACAGCTCCACTCCCATATCAAAATTTGGCTCTTTATCATTCCATCAGTGGCTGGTGTGTGACCCCACAACAGAGAGCCCGTGCCCAAGCCAAGGGATGCTGAAAGGAAAGGAGAACCTGCTCTTGTCAGGCTCATCTGGGCAGATACAGATCAGTACAAAGAGCAAGTTCATACTCCTGGCTGGACCTTGCTGACATGGAATAATTCCTCCTCTTCCCCCAGACCCTCATTTTCACAGGGAGAAGCCAAAAGTCAGGCAGGCAGATCCCAGTCCTGATGGGAACCATCCTGAAATTCCATGGGCCCATCTCTGTAGAACATGTGAGGAGACCCATCCCTGCTCCTTGTCCAGAGTTATTTGGGAGCACAGATGGTGCCAGAACTGAACACTTGCCATGTTCACTTGTGTGAACTGGCTCAGGGTCTGTTCCAGAGAACTTTGGGGTCCTTTTTAACACAGGTGTTCTCTAACCCAGCAGGAGTAAAGCCCATTTTCCCTGGTACTTTGATACTTGGCTTTTCTCAACTCCTCTCCCTAAAACCTACCAGACATTGAGCATTTTCTTTGGTGTCTTTCAGATTCTCATCCCAATTTAGATGTCCTGCATGACTCTCCATTTTCTTCATGCACATTTTACAGCCAAGCCACTGAAACCACGAGCCCCCACCCTCCCCAGGTGTGCCCGAGGTCAGCACAGGGCAAAGCTCAGTCAGGGAGTGCTGAAGGTAAGGAAAGGCTGATCTCAGTCCCCAAGCCTTGCTGGAATCTGTTCAGTGCCGTGCCAGATCATCAGGGCTAATTCCAGCTGGGGCAATACTGCAGTCACAGCTGTGGGAATGGCCACAAAGTGCCCTCACCTGTCCCCAGGAGCCACCAAGGGCTGGGGCACACCAGCACAGGGTGAATGTGCCAATGGGAATGTCCTTGGAAAGGACACTGCTGTCCACCTGGACACTGAAACACCATTTCCCACCCTTGGCAGGACCTGGAGCTGGCTGAGCTTTATCCAGAAGATCCTCAATGTAATTGCACTCACTTTTATATAAATTTAAACTGCTGACAACATTAAATTTAATACTGAAATCCTTCTCTCATCCTAAGTCTCCCGAGAGGCCTCATCAAATATCCCTCCCTCTCTGCTTTAGTGGAGTCTTAGATGCTGCAGTATTTGCTTGGGGAAATAAAAGCATTGGGTGAGGTAAAAGTCAAATGTCTGCTCCCTTCTATAATCACCTCTCTGGCACACTGTATAAAAAAGCAAGGTATATTATTATATATATTATATTATATTATATTTACTATACTTGCTATATTTTATTACATTACATTATGTTTAGTATACAAACTATATATATAGAGAGACTTTTAAAGTAATACAGCAATTGAGGTGTGGATTTAGTATAAACTCTTAAACTCTTACACAAGGTCAGATCCTACTGGACTCTGACAGGAAGGAAACACTGCACACCCTGAGCCAAGTGTCTGGCTCTTGCCTTTCATTTCCAAAGGGAATTTAATGGATGCAGGCTGCCCTAATCCAAGACTGGTAATAATATTCACACCTATAAACATATTCATGAGGCAGACCTCCCTCATTTCTTGTCTCCTTTACCCAATTGCAGATATCAAAGCTGTGGCTCCGTATCTTTCTGGATTTGAATCCTCAGCATCCTCCATGTGCAGTCAGGTGTTGTCCATCCCACTGGCCAAAGGCTGAGCCTGCAGCTCCAGCAGAAACTTCTCCCCATGGGACTGCAGAAGGGAGCAGCTGTGCTGGACATTTCTTGGCTTTTTCTCAGTGAAGAAGAGAACAAATCTCACTTGCAGGGTTTCCACTGTCTGGTGCAACTTTCTGAGAGCTGGTGGGTGTCAAAAGTGCTCTCCTCTGCTTATTTTACCCTGCCAAGATGAGGTTTTTCACACAAACCAACTCTGAAGGTGCTAATGCAGACTGAGGAGACCACGTTGGTCTGCAGATCCTTCCAGCTCTGAGGGTTTCAGCCTAAATCTCTTACAGGTAAATGGTCATAATTCAGTTAAATTCCATTACAAGGGGACCAACTGGCTTTTCTACATGAATGGCTTTATCTCACAGAGGTTTTGAAGGAAAAATAGAATGGCTTAGGGCTTTCTCATCAAAAAAGCTCCTCTAAAACCAAACTGTTGCTTCAGTGCAAAAACTCTTATGGACTTCAGTGGGAATCTGGATCAGTCGTTGTTCAGGCAATCAGCCTGGAAGCATGCAAAGCAGGAACAATTACATGAGTTCTGTCATTCCCATTACTCAGGTTTTATAATTTTTTTGGAGGTAGGTGAGGAAGGAAACCTTTTATCTCGGTGAAGAGTGGGAAACAGAGTGTTACAGTGACAGCAAAGGGGAATAAAAGCAACCGTGCCTTTGGAAAACACTTTTTCATTATAATGTACTAACACACATCACAGAAATAATATATGTTTGTGATGACAAAGTATTCCCACCACTCCACTGCTGAATTTGGTGTACAGCTGGGGAAAAGAAAAGAGAGATGCTCTGGATTAAAAATGCTCTCCCAGACTTACTTTTACTGAGGTTTTATTGTCTTTCTGCCCTGCAATGCACTCAGGGGTCCCTGGTGTGACTCCCCAGTGGCACTGCAGGGACTTGTGCACACCTAAATAACCTTTTCACAGGTTTTTTCTGCCTGCTCCTTGTGTTTGCAGCTGGTATGAGCAGCACAAAGCAATGTGCACCATGTATAGGTGCATGGAAAAGAAGAGAGGTGAAGTTTTCACACGTGGAGCAGGAGGGGAGCAAAAGGAGCTGGGAGGAGTTGTCCATGGATTTGCTGCCTGGCACACTGCACTTTGGTGTCTGAGGAGGGATGGGAGGAGAAATGAGTCCTCCAGGAGTTTGGGAGGGGCTGGAAACTGGGAAGCAGATTTTAGATGTGGTCAGTGCAGGGAGTCATATTCTGGAGTGCAGCTGGGGGGAAGAAATTCCATGTGAATTGTCATAGCTGGGGGGGATCTAAAATCACTTCTGCATTGGGAGCTGAGTGAATCTTGTAAAAAAAATTCAAGTTGCTCAATCTGGTGAGAAACCCAGCATCCAGGAATCCAGCTAAGCCAAGAAGTATCCCTTTCCCAAAAACCAGCTCCACACCTGCTGTGCTGATCCACACAGTACCCACAATATTATTACTTTTTTTTTCTAGCAAGGAGCAATTTGATCCTTGATCACACAAACTACTGAATGGCCTTTGCTGTGAGATGATGAACCTGATTAATTAACACATCACCCCTGGGCATTTTCATCCCAGAAGGTAAAAGGCAAGTAATTCCCTTGCAGTGGTCATGGTACTTCCTTTTCCCCATCACACCCAGAGCAGTGTTTCCTCTCAGGCAGATGCTGAGGATTCTGGCATGATGGAAGATTGTCATCCACCTTCCAAACCTGGATTTAATGGGAGCTGTGGTGTGAAATTCTGGTCAAACAGTCCTTGAAAAGTAACCACCTGCTTCTTAAGCATCTGGAGGCACATCTCTTCTGCTCCTCTATTTAAAATAAATAGAGCTGTCAGGGAGAAAAGCCTGTGGTTCAGCCACGTCCCTCTGAGACCAAACCAAGCACTAGATTTGTCAATTCACACTAATGCTATTTTTAATTGCTTTCTCAGCAGTTGTGCTGGGACCTGCTCAGCGCCAGGCGCTGCACCTTGTGTTCCAGTGCAGACCCTGCCATCCCCTGGGCCACACAAACAGACTCAAACATGATGTTGACAAATTCATTGTTGTCTCTGGGGCTGCAGGCTGAGACCCTGAACCCGGGGTGGTGATGGAATAAAGTGCCTTCAGCTCAGGACAGCTTCCTGCTAAAATATCCGAGCTGTGCAAACCCTTTGGGAAATTTCCAAGATGCAGCAGGACTCAGCAGCCAGCCAGGCCAGCAAAGCACCTGCAATGCCTTTCCTCATTTTCCAGCTTCCATGAGTGGCACCAGGTGCTCTCCAGCTCTGCAGGGGAGATGGAGTGAGCAGGTCTGTAAATCCTTCAGTGAACACCATCCCCTTCATCCCCCATGAAAGCACTGAGCAACCTCACCACATCATCTGTCTTTTGCCAGGTCCTTAACCAATTTGCAATTTTTCCTCTATTCCCTGCCTATGTCAGCATAGCTAATAAATTTCCAGACAGTATTGTATCAAAATCTTTACTGAAATGCAGCGCCTGAAGTCCCTCCACACATTCCTTCCTTCTAGAAACTCTCACACCTAATCACAGAAACCCAGTAGTTAATTTGTGCTACCATTTTTAATAAACTCCCCTTCTGTGGTTATTGCTCACAACAGTCAGAGGCAGCCACAGCACCTGACGTGCCCGAATCTGTCTCTCCCCTTACGCATCTATCCGAGGGATATTCTCCAGCGGCATCCCAAATCAGACAGTGAGAATGTATATTCTGCTCTCAGCTAATAATTGAGAGACTAAACCTGCCTGGCTGCTGGGGACTCAAGGGAAGGGCTTGGAAATTGGCTGAGAGCTTCCTTCTCAACTTTTGTCAAAGCAGCTCCTGAATGTTTCATCATACGAAAATTTGCCTGCATATTTATGTGGCCACAGAGATGCCTGGGTTAAATCTGCAGAATCAATTCACCAACTGCAGCAGTTCTCTGTCCCTGTTGTTACTCCAGCTAATCCACCTGATTGGCTTTTCATCACTCTGCACAATGAAAACATAAATAGACAATGTCCTGCCCCATCCTCCTTGGAGAAAGAGGGTTTTTTAATCCTTTGCTAATTAATGTACCGTTAATGGGGTTCAGCCCCAGCAGGGTGCTTGGGCAGGACTGCAGAATTGAAGCCCAGCCTGGCCAAGTGGGCATGACTGTGGCCAGGCTGCCTGGCTGATACTCACAACCTAGAGAAAAATCGGGTTTATTTAAACAGCCATCAGTCAGTCAGTAACCTGAAGTGGAAAACACTCAATCAGCATCACAAAACCAGTCAGTTCCTACTGCTGCCAAGCACAAATCCAAATCCTGCTTTGGTTCAAGATGCAAACCCAGCTGGCATTCCCTCTTTATTTCCATTTTTCCCTCGGTGTCTGTCTGGCACTGAGGCAGAGCTGCTGCCACACCACATATTCCAGCCACGGAACAGGGTTCATTTTGCTTTCCACTCTCTGGGGACCAGCTTGTACTTTGGAAGCTGCACATCATTTTATTAGTTCTATTCCCAGGCTCCAAAACGTCAAGTTTCTTTTATTTGAATGCACTACAATTTAGTACCATCAGCAAACTCTGCTGAAGCAGGGAGAAATGCAGACCCAGGAAAGATCCCTGCAGAAATCATCCCTCAGCCCTTCCACAGCTGCTGCACTTTGCTCTCTGTCAGCTCCACAGCACTCTGATCCACACAATCTACCCTCACTCGTAGCCCACCTCTTTCCCTGGCTTCTGATTTATTTTTTTTTTTTGTGCTATATGTTTAAAATGCTGTTTGTTTTTTGTTTTTTGTTTTTTTTTTAATACTTGCTTATTGTTTCCACTGGTAGCACCTTTGTGGAACACCAGTGCTCACTAGATGTCACTGTGATTTTACTCCACCTCCAGCCCTACTGAACTGTCATGATCCCTGGCCTTTAGAGAGCTTCTTTAAAATCCTTCTGAACAATTCTTTAATGAGCAGAAAACTGCCCAGCTGCTATCCCAACAGAGGGTTTCCTGGGCTGGGAAGGGAGAACCAGCTTTGGCTGAGTTTTTTGGGGCAGCTGTTGGCTCTGGTGTGTGGATAACACAAACCCAGGCAGCTTTGGAGGCCAGCACTGACACAGGTGTGTGTGCACACGAGGTGTGTGTGGCTGCACACCTGGGCTGGTGCTCAGCATGTGGCAGTCCTGGTAATTCTGTGTGAGTTACTGAGCCCCTCTGTGCTGTGTGCAGCCCCCCAGAGCTCTGGCTGTGTGTGGCTCACTGGGGCTGGGATATCCATAAAGTTCTTCTGCAGATTTCCCTGGAGCTTTGATGCCCAAATGCCTTTAAAATTTTGTTGTTGTTCCTTAATAATCACCTCACTCCTCTCCCAAACACAGAGCTCAGGTTCCCTCACTATCATCTAAGCACTCCCATCTCCTTTCTTTCCATCCCATCATCCCATTCCTACTTTAACAGCAGTTAATGCCACAAGTTTTATAACTCAGAAAACTCTGCAAAAGTATCTTGCCTCTTTCTCTTATCTTAAAAGATTTTACAGAATACATTTCTTCAAGGCCAGTGCAAATCCACACTCCCTATTTCCTGAATTGTTGATTTCTCCATTGTACTCATCCTTTGGGATATGGCAATTTAAATATTATAGACCACACTCCTGCATGGGCACACATGGGATTTAGGCTTTTTTTTTTTTTTTTTTTTTTAATTGGAAAAAATCCACTGCTGAAATTAGTGAAAATGCCTGCTTAAAAAGCATTTGTCTCCATCTGATGACATTATCCAGATCAGCAGAATAAGACTTCACTCTGCACTCCAGTCCCACTGGGGAATATGCCAAAATCAGGTCTTTTGAGATAAATCAGTTACCGGGTGTGCAGCGCTGGCAGCTGAGCCCGAGGAACCAAAGCTCTTTGCTGGCATCTTTTGGTGAGCAGGGAGAAAGGACCAAGGGCCACGGCCGTGCTCAGGTCCCTGCAGGGGCTGGGGATGGGTGGCAGAGCCTGGAGAGCTTCAGAGGCAGGAAAATGAGTGTTCTGTGGAGCAGCTCCAGGCAGGATGGTGTGAGAGCTGCCAGGGGGTTTGTGTGCTGGGTTGAGATGTGAAGCCAGTTGAGATTTCTGTGACAATCTCTTGCCCTTTAAACTCATCCCCACTGACTCTGTCTCCTTCTGCTCCGGGGTCAGCAGGGTTTTAAAGGCTCGTGGGTGCTGCCAAGCAAGGGGTGGGCTGCCTGGGCAGGGGGCAGTGCCACAAATAAAAACACCTTCTGGCTTGCTGCTTTCACCCAAATTACACTTCCTGTCCACACCTAGGAATCCCAACACCTTGGCTGCTTGGATACATCTGGAATCAACATCACCTCAGTTTTGATGAGCCATGCAGGGTTCATTAAAGAGAGCCTAAATGAGCAGGAATGCTTCTGGACAAGCATTTTTTTTCCTGTGGAGCCACCAGAGGATATTTGTTGGTCATGACATCAAAGACCTTTTGTCTTCTGTGTCAGCCACAGCCTAAAAATTTCTCAATTTCCTTTGAATACTGTTAATTAGCTGGAGTGACACAGTTCCCTCTTCAGAAAAGCTCCTCCATGTCTCACTCAACAACACACAGCCACATTTTGTCTGAGTAACAGCAACAGACAAATTAAAATTTTGCCACTGAATTTAGGCAAATGTTGGGACTGTGCTGCTCAATTCACCCTGACTGGCACTTTATGCAAATTATAGCCCCCATAAACAGATCTCAATTATTAACATGACTTGGGACCTCGTTACATCATTACAGCCACATCTCTGTTAGATCAGTAAAGACAAAAGTCTGTTAATTGGAGACTCACTAGCCCTGGGAAGAAGCTGATACAGAGCCACTGGTGCTTTACCTGGGGCAGGAGGAGTGGGTTTGGGGTGTGCTGGATGCAGCCCCTGGGCTGTGCACTCACCCCTTGGCACACTCAGGGTCCCAAGTGTCCATGGTGGGCACATGGAATCATTCCCTCTCTCATTGCATTCCTCTGCCAGGAGCAGCTCTGGAAGGTCTTTCCTCGAGATAACTGCTAGAAAAGGTAAGGAGGGACAGAGAAAACAAAGGTCTAAAGCAACAAAGTAATGAAAATAACACCCTGGATTTGCTTTCATACATAGAGCAGGCTCCTCTTAAGAAGCTGCATTCATTTTTCTACTCATTTTGGAGAGCCACAGATTACCTGGAGCCTGACTGTGCATGCATAAAATGTACTGAAACAGTTCAATTACAGGTGTGACAACTTTAAGCCCCATTTAAACACAGGCAACTCCCTGAACATAGAAAGTGTCTCCAGGTCATTGACTTACTTCAACGTAATTCAACTCAATCAGGAGCCCTTGCAGCAAAACCCAGCATAAACCATTGTCAGTCCAAAGTGAGGGATTGCATATTAAGAGTTAGCACACATCTTGTTTAATTTCATCAGCTGGAAAACAGATTAATACTGCACGGAAAACAGTTCAGAACAAGGCTGAAGTTATGTAGAACACCCTTACATAAACATTACTGTAAATCATATTTTTGAACAGATTTAATCTTTGTTTACCCAAAAACACCCCAGAAGACTAACTTGAACAATACAGGGCTGTGAATTCATAGCACAGATTAGTTAAAGCAGATGGTGAGCCTGTGTGGATGTGCTCCATCAGAGGAAACGTGGTCATAATTGGATTTATTTTAATTCACTTACGTTTTGACTACAGGAGAAATGTGGGCAGAGTTCCTCCTGCAGACAAGCCCTGAGGTCAGGACTTCCAGGGAGCCTTGCTCTCAACTCCATTTTGAAAATTGGACTTGAATGCAAAAATAACATTAAGTGTTTGTAAAGGAAAGTGAATCCCCGGTCTGAAAATGTTGATTCATGGTCAGATCTTGCCTCCTTCATCCACTGTGACGGGCACTTGGTGCAAGTGGCCTTGAGTGAAGTATGGACCCCCAAGAGCAGATCTCACTGATCAAAGTGTTCTGCACAGCCCAGGCTGGTGGGGCTGCAGGACAGCACATTGCTCACCTGCAGCGGGCTCAGCTCTCCCTCCCTGGGCAGCAGAGGAAGGGGACAGGTTCCCATGGGGAGCTGCCACTCCTGCCAGGCAGCCCAGAGCCAGGGCAAGGCAGAAGGAGCCTTCTCCAGCCACATCCTCTGCCATGGATGTGCTGCATTCCCACCTCTGCAGCCAGCTCCATTCAGGGATTTTCTCTCTACCTCTTTATTTGTAGGGTTCTTGTATTCCCACATAGCCTGTCTGCTGCCTGGATGGCACCCAACCATCATTTTTCCTGCTCAAAGGAAGACTGCTTGCCTTTTCCTCCTAGAAGGGTGCTGGTGGTCTGAGCCCTGACTGTGCTGAGCATTCGTGCTTTTGTTGGGATCACCCCAGCACGAAAGGGGAAGGGGCTCATTTCTCTGTGTACTGAGCTGTAAAGGGTGTAAATACACCCAGTAATTCAGGCCTATTGCTGTGCAAACACATGATAACTGCAGCTCTCATTTCCTGATGAATTATACATGACAGGCCACCCCCTGTTACTAGCTGGACACCTTGACCGTGCTGAAACCTGTCAACTGCACCATGACAAGCCTCAGTTTCCCTTGTCATTTCTCACTTTCAGACTGCCCCAGCAAGCCAAGAGTGCTGTCCAGCTGCCCAGCTGCCCACAGTGACCCATAGCCAGGTCAGCTGGATGACCATGGGAGCAGGTGGTGCGTGGGAAGGAATGACCTGCCTGGCCACACACCTCTGGTGTTTCCTATTTCATTGAAAATGGCTCTGTGTGTGCTGATTTCTGAATCCGAGGAGTGCTGGCTGGGTGAGGCTCTCAGCAGGCTGTGGCTGCTGCTGAGGCATGGAGAGCACAGCAGCAGAAACACAGCACTGCCACACGTGCCAGCCTGGCTCAGGCACTCTGGAATTACTGCTGATTCGTTCAAGCAGAACCCAAACACAATTTCACTCATTCATCACGAAATCAAAGCCTGTTTCCCCACTCCAGGCACACAGCAGTGGGAAAAGACCAAGCTGGCATCTGTGCTCAGCCTTAATGAGGGCAACCCTTGCCTAAGCCTGCCCTGGGGGAAGCAGCTGCCACCAGCCCTCCAGCACACCAGTGCTGCTTCCTTTCTGCAGTGGTTTCCTTCAAACCTTTCCTCAGCCACTCTTACCCACCACTGCTGATGCAGGCTGGCAGTAGCCTGTTCCTGCAGGCTGCCCAAACTGCATGTCCAAACTCAAATCACATCAGTGTTCCCTGTCTAAGTAGCAGTTCTAGCACCCACCCCAGGTCTTCCAGCTCCACTCAGGATTTCCTTCTGGGTTTGCTAATTAACACACAGTGCCACATTGTGTTCCTTGCAAATTGGCTTTTCAAAATATTTCTGTAATTGTCCCGAATTTCTCTCACCAGGCATCTGCAAGCAAATCTTCCTGAGGTGTGTTTGAGCACCCAGCCAGGCTGTGGGTGCTGGTGGGTGCATCACCCACAGAGAGCCAGGCACTGGGACACCGGGGACTGCTCTAAAGGAAAGCAGGATTTGGGGTACAAAAGGCCACTTTGGTGGCATCACCCATTTTTGGCGTCTCTAAAGCATCACAGGTGCTGGGTAAGACCAGGAAGGTGGGACAGGACTGCTTGGACTGCTGCACAAATCAAAGCAGTTCCAGCAATATTGTCCTTGAGCAAGATGGGAAGGTCTCTGAATTCAGGTCTGTTGGTCTTGAAAGGCTCATTTCCATCTCTGTTCTGTGCACAGCCGGCTGAAATGCCCAGAGCAGAGGCTCTCTCACCTCCATCGCCTCAGAGAAGCCCCAGCAGCCACTAGATGTCACCAGGATTTTACTTCCCTGGTAGTCTGTGCCCAGCTGGGACCATAAGAAAATAAGAGGAAAATAAGTAATCATTAATAATAAAAGATAACCCACCTGTTACCATGAACACAGGGCTCAGAGAAGTGACCCAGACTCCTGATTTCGTGTGTCCCATCTCTGGGGGGATTTAGACAGAGCACCTGTACACATGGATATGACTTTTGTCTCTTGATGTCAGGAGGATAGTCTGATATCTTAAAAATCGAGTTTCTCCAGCTAGGCATCAGGCTAAACCTTAATGCACTTATGGGAGCCCTGTTTAATTATCCAGCCTTGTTATCTGTAAGGTTATCCCCACCTGTTTGGTGTTCCTGCCTGGAAAGGAGCAGCTAAGGGAGAGCAGCACCACTTGGAAATTAAAGTGGACAAGGGAAGATTTGGGGATGAGATGGGCCAAACGGCTCCAGGCACAAACAAATCAGCAAAGCCACTTCTGGGAATTCCTCCATCCTCAAATTGTGTGAAGCCCTAGGAAAACAAAGAGCCCCAGTAATCAGCACAGCTGACACGTTCATTTCCATTAACCCTCACTGTTAAACATTAACCTGGAACCACACCATTCATAATCCAGGGGATAAAGATTAGATATTGTGCTTGTAACCCCAGGAAGATCCACTTTATCTCTCACCTCACAGGCACAAAATCACATAAAGTCAGCCCCAGGCAGAGGTGGGATTTTGGCAATCCACCAGCAGCTCAGTGAGCACTGGAGCCTGACTGCAGTGTCCCACCTTCCACACCTGTGCCAGTGGAAAATGCAGGAAACCTGCCCAGAAATGTGCTCAAACACCTGATGCACAGAGCAAGGGGGGTGTGCAAATCCTGCCAGGCCCCTCCTGGAGTCTCCCAGGCAGCAGCACAGCCCACACCAAAGCCTAAAAACCCCTCTTTGCTTTTGGTGATGATGTCCCCCATTAACACCAAGGTGCTTCATCAGGTGTGTGCCAATGAGACATAGAACCTACAGTCTGACTTTTAAGATACTTAAATACTGAATTGAACAGAATTCATTGGGTTCTTTTCTTAAAAACCCTGGTCTTCAGCTGTTGGGGTTTTTTAACACAGATATTTTCATCATCCTCCCCCTGTGGCCAAACACTGGCACAAGCCCTAATGCCTGCCTGTTCCTCTCTGGCTGTTGAATTCTCAGTCCAGTTCATCCTTGTCCTGTTGTTCTGCTTCTTTGGGTCCAAGAGATGTTTGTGCAAGTCCATCCCCCTCACATACACCAGAGCCCAGCAGAAGGAGCTGAGGTATTGACAGTTCATGCAGTAATTCCACACATCCCTGGGAGACTGGCTTTGGATAGGCCCTGAAAGGCAGAAATTACTGCAAATAGGGGTCTCTTTCTGAATACATTCCCCTCAAGATTTCCACAGTGGGGTGGAAGTGTCCATACCCCCATCAGACCCAGATCCATCCCATTTCTCTGCTCACATCCAGGGTTTATACCCCACAGCAAGAATTACTGGAGATACCCACATCTGCTAAAAGGATTATTCTGGGCTGCCTACAGCACATATTCTTTCAATCTTAAGCTCACTGTCATCCAAGAAAAATCAAACAAAACAGTTTTTGCAGCACTGTCTGAAGACAGCTTTATAAAATAAGTCCAGGGTTATTTTCATTTTTGCGTCATGACACATAACATATTAATACAAAAGAAAATATGCCTGGCTTGTAACTTCAGCCAAAGATGACAAGTCCAAAATGATCTCAACTTAGAAATATTACTACCCAGATTATTGGTCTGAGGTTTGGTTTATGATCACTTCTTCCAGCAGTGCTGCTACACTTGGAATTATTTGCAGGTTTTCTGTTTTCTGTAGAAAGAAGGTGAAACAGGATATGTATTTCATGGTGACTTCTTGCACAAATATAAAAGAGCATAAGTTACTTACTTTAATTTCTTTCATGTGAGAATTTCTGTAACTTTTTCTCTTTGTATCCTGCTGCTGGTTCAGTTTCTTCTGAGAGTAAAACCTGAATAATACCCAGCAGGACTGGCCAGAGCTCACTTCCATAAGGAAGGCAGAAATAAGTGTATATCTGTCTTTCATGCCACATTTTCCATAATCCTCTTCTCTTGCTTCCCACACCACCCTGCTCAGCATGGAAGAGATCCCCAAAGGCAGGTGGGGAAGATGATGCTGTACCCTCTGCCCACCCAGAGACACAGGTTCCACCTGTGATAATCCCCCACAGGACCACAAGGTCTCTGCTCAGAACACAGACAACTACTCCAAAATCCCCACATTTGCCTCTTTTTGTTTGATTGGTTTTTGGTTGGTTGGCTGGTTTTGGGGTTTTTTTTTGGTGGGTTTTTTGTTTTGTTTTGTTTAAAACAGGCAGGTATATCCAGCCAGGCTATGGTCTCTTAAGAGGTGGAAAAACCCTGCCCTTTCATTCCTAATGTCTCACGAGAGGTGATGGATGTTGATGCCACCCCCGAGTGAGAGTGGCCACTGTCCCAAGCTGTGACACTTCCAGTGGCACCAGAAGCCCCAGGAGTTGGTGCCCTCAGCAGTCTGTGAGCTCTGATTCACAGCCAGCACTTTAAAAAAGTACAGCTGCAAATGGCACATATGGGTAACTCTTTCTCTGGTAAATCACCCTGCCCAAAGCCTCGTTTCTCAGTGCCAGGTGCATTTGGAGGCCAAATTTTCCATGACAACCTCAGTCCCTTGAACAAGCTGCCCCCTAAAGCAAGTGCCAAGTGAGTGGTGGCTGCTGTAGAGGACCTGCCACTGCCATGAAAAATGCACTGGAGCAAGGCAGCCTGCCACCTCTCAGCCTTGTTAGTTTAAAACCACTTATTTAACTTGACTCTTTGCATTAAGCCCAGCACTTTGGATGCCCTGATGGATTTTATGATACTTTCTCGCTGCTGCGTTTGATGGCCCTATTTGTGATTCAGCAAATAGCACCCAAGTAATCAATATTCTGTCTGGGTGGACATTTTATTTATCTACAGAGCCACCACATGAATTCAGTTGGTTTGCTGGAGGTCAAACACTTTTCATCTTCTCCATGAGCCATGGAAAATTGAAAGATTTAAACCCCCTTTGAATTCCTTTGATTAACTCAGTGAAAATATCACGCTCTTTTTTTCAAACTCAGAAGCAGAATTATCTTTACTATAAATCTACCTCGTTTTGACACATTGATCTCTGCATAATGTGTAACATCAAGTGTTGAGGCACAGACTGGAAGCAGAGGAAGAATTATGAATGGTGCTGTTAGCAATTATCTCCTGTACATACACACTTCCTTTGGGTCGGTTTAAAAAAACCCAGCAAAGCATAAAATTGATAAGAGCTGTATAATTGGCTGTGAGGGAACAAGGTCTGGGATCCTCTCATTTGGGAATTGCACAAAGTACCTGTCCTGAATTATCCCATCAGTGTTCCACACTTCCCTCAGTGTCATCCCTGCAGATGGACCAAATCCAAGAGCCTGCAGTGCCACTGCTTCCACCACACTGTTTAAAAAGCAAGAGAAATCCACTGTGTTTCAGGGATGTGGAGGAAAGGAGAAGCTGAAGACCAGATTTCAGCTGCTTCACACCCTCCTCGTGCAGCTCCACACTGCCACGGCTTGCAGGGCCAAAAGGGTCAGGGAAACCCAGTGACTAAACCAACTGAATAATGAAAATAATGCCCTGGATCTCTCTCATATGCTTTTCCTGCAGACTTCACTGACTGTTTTATTAATTTGTAAATTTTTTGTGTTAAATTTTTAAGGCTGCTTAACTGATCCAAATCTTTGTGCATGAAAGTTGCATCATTTTAAACAAAAGCATGACTTAAACCCTATTTCATCAAACAGGGAAATCCTTATACTGACACACTTTTATCAGTTTTAGTGACTTCTTCCTAGTTATTGCATTTGACCTGGAACTGGTTAAGATTAATTAAAATAAGCCACTTTCTCAATACACTGTGACTTGCATTCATTTAGCTAAATTAATGTGAAAAGTGGAATCAGATTAAACAAGAGCAAATCCTTCATGCTGGCAGGACTTAATAGCAATTCCTGGTGTGATTTAGACACTGCTGCCCATGACCACAGAAATTTCAAATACACTTAATCATCTTATCCTTAGTTTAATCACCTTATCCTTTATGCAAGCAAGAACTGACTTCTTCCAGTACAATCAGCCTGAGCAACTGGACAAAACATCCATAAGTTGTCCCTGGATGGTTTTCAGGGATGCTGAGCTGAGATCATGGGAGTTCTGTGGGGTCAGGATGTGGGATAGCAAGAGCAGATGGGATCCTACCCCCTGCCTTTAAACCACTGCAGAGCTCAGACCCTTTCCTACTTCTCTTTGTAAACAGCCTTCTCATCCTTCTGTTTTAATACATCCAGTTTGTTGTAAATTTTTTTTAGCCTGTATTTCCTCCACTGGTCTAAAGGAATGGCACAGGCACAGTGTCAGAAGTCCTATGAGGATAAAGCTGGATCAATGCACACTGCAGCTCCATCTTAGAAATAGATGAGATTGGATTGAAATTATTTGCTAGCAGAAACCTCTTTAGCAATGTATTTTCCTGCAGACATTTATATATTATTCAATAAGTCTTTCCAGTAACATGCTTGGTGCCAATGAAAAAAGGAATACAAGTCATGCAGGTAAACCAGAGGAGTCAGAAGCTGATGGGTGAGGAAATCATGGTGGATGAGCTAGGTGGTTTCAGTGGAATTCTTTAGTTCTTCCTTCATTTGAAAATGAGCTTTTAGGCAACTTGGATGGATTTTTCCCAAGTGCTGACACATGTTTTAACCCTTGGATCCCACAAGGAGGTGGGTGTGTGCACATCCCCAAAACACCATCCCGTGACCCTGCACCTTTGGGCTCATCTCTACTCTCTTCTCATTCAAACTTGATATATTTTCAGGAAGCAGCAGTGCTTTTGTCCCTGGTTTACAGGAGTTATGTGTTGCCAGGATCTGTCAGGGGGTTTGGTTTTGTTCCTGCCCTGCTGCCTGGGCAAGCACCCACCTCCCACACCAGTGGACAGCCAGCCATTTCCTCACAGCCATCACAAGCAGTTTCCATCACAAATGACACCTAAGAAAATAAGGGCATCGAATCCTTGCCTTCAGCAGGAGAGCAAAATCAGCTCTTGGCTTTGGTGCCACAGCTGTAGCCCTGTGTGGCCCCGCTGCCCGTGCAAACACCTCTGGTTTGCACTCTGGTGCTGGGGAGGGGTCTCACTGGAGCACAGAAGTTGGAGATATTAAATGCATTTGTCAACACCACAGCAGTAAGAGGAGGCTGCCACAGGGTCAAAGGAGAAGTGTCCGAAATAAAGGTAAACAAGGTGGCAGGGAGCAGCAAAGGTGGTCACAGCCATGCAGGATGCAGCCCCCGGCTCTCTGGGAATGGCATCACTTCAATGAGCTTTTTTATGTCCTTAAAAAGCTCGAGTGAATGAGTTTCTCTTTCCAACCAACTGCCAGGTGTCCTGGGAGTATTTCCTCCTGATTTGTCTCAGACTGAGACACCAGGTAATAACAATTTGTTTGCTATCAACCATCTGATGCAGAGGCAGCGCCGTGCAAGAACACCAGGGCTTTTCCTTCTGTCAGACCCCGAGCTGAAAAGAGTCAACGTGCCTCTATCCAATTTGGCCATGAAAATGCTGCTGAGGTATTCACAGCAGCCCTGGCCTGAGAGCAATTTGGCTCTGAAGACCTTCAGCAGCGTTTCTGGCCACCTGATTTCCTGCAACTGGGACGAGATGACTGGCTGGCGGTCAAAGAGGGGGAAAAGCAAGGCAGGATTAAAGCAGCTCGTGGGTGGTGATAAGTCTCATCTCAGCGAGCAGAACAAGGTGACCTTCCTCTCAGTAGCCTGAATCATGTTCTGACAATGTTTGGGGGCTGACTTTTTTTAAAGGTACGATCCTTTACCATGTTGAAATACTTTTCCACTGAACTTTTAAAAACCTTTCCTGGTGACCTGGCTCAGGGCTCCATGAATCATCAGATGTTCAATCAATCAATCATCGACTTTTGTTTTCTGTAAAATAGGTATTGATGGTGTATGGTATTCATTTCTTGGCACCTTACACTAGAATTTCATCAAAGCAAAATGCTGATGCAATTAGCAAAGGATATCAGTTTGTGCAGCAATTCACATTATCCCTTAAAGCTTCATTAGCCTCAGAAGCTCAGGCACTGGAGGGAAAATGTGGAGAAGTGCTCTGTTACCTTCTGCAGCTCAGCCCATCTGCGCTGCTGCAGTGCTCCCACATTAGGCTGCCCTTTGCAGATGGACATGGGAGCTGTAGCAGCATCCTCAGCACAGGGACTTCAGCTGCCTCCATCTCCCCTGCTCAGCCTGAGGACCCACTCATTCGTTTTGCAAGAGTCAAAGCTCTTGTGTGGGACTGAAAACGTTTCAACAGCCAGAGTCACAGCAGCCTGGGGCATTATTTGCAAGGAAAAAAAAATATACAAACAACTAAAATTCATCTTTCCTGTCCCAGAGACGGTCTGGAGCTCCTGCTGATGGGTGATGCTCTGCTGCTGTGCCAGTGTGCCCTGACCAACTGGTGCTTCTCCTTTTGTTCCCTACAAACACTCCTGAGGTCAACAAGTCATAATTGCCCCATTATTCCACAGAAAAGCCACCAACGTCAGCAGGAAGCAGCTGCTGGTGGGATGGAAACCTCACTTAGCAGCCCTTTTGCTGGGAAGGTAATTTGGTCTTTAAAACTCTGAACACAACCACCTCTTTATACCCTTTTCACTGCACTTACCAGTAAATATTTAATCTCCACGGTTTTGGTGTAGGTTTTTTTTCTCCTTCAGCTGAATAACTTTTATTATGTGGATCCACGTTGTCGTCTGTCTCTGCAGTTTTGAATACAAGCCTTGCCCTTGACAGCACAGCACAATTAAAGCCTCCAGGTCACAGCTTTCAAAACACCTGATATTGTTGGTTTTTTCTTTCTGGAAAGAATAAATAACATTAACCTCTCTTTTAGTGTGGAGGAAAGCATGAAAAGGAACAGGCTTTCAGAGGCATGTCAAAAAGACTGGTGTTGGGCTGGGAGGATTCTAAACCCACTGACTCATTTGCGCAGCTTGACACAACAATTAACTCATCTCCCAATTAGCTGAATAATTGAAGTGCATCATCAGATTTCCTGTCACATCGAGGAGACAGATTTACTGGGGAAGCCAAGTGAAACAATATCTTCCTTTTCCCTGCACATCCCAGCTGGAGCTGGCTTGTACAAAAGGCAGGGACTGACACAGTGCTGTACCTGAGGTGAAGGCTCAGGGAGACAACACAGGCTCAAGATGAGCCTAGACAAGAAAAAATTAAATGGTCTGCATGTTCCTACATGCAAATGTTTGATTTGTTCCACTGTAAAACTGCTGTATCTCACAGTAAAACTGTTCTGATACAAATCCTGCCACTTAGTATTCTTAATAATTCTCTTTGACATCCTAGTTTTCAACCTTCTTGCAAGTTTGCAAGACAAAAGAGGTTAAAAAAATTAAAGTGCAATTAATTGTGCTACTTTACTTGTTTATGGTGACATACATTATTGTCTTCTTAAATTTTTTAGCAGCTTGGAAAACAGCAGGAATTAACAGAGGATTTTCCAAGTGAAATACTCCCTTTAAGTTAAATGCATTATCCAGCTTCCTTCTGGCTTCATGCTTGAAAATGGCAAATCTGACTGCTAAAAAGCAGCATTATCATTGTGCTGGAGGTGAGAACAGTCTGGTGGTGGGGACATGACATGGGACTTTGGAGAGACACCCAGTTCCATCTTCCATGAGAGGTGTGTTGAGTGAACTCAGGGAAGTCTTGTGCAGACAAATTTTTGGAGGCAGCCACTGTCCTGGTGAGGCAGATCAGCACCCAAGGCACTCATGGGCAGGAACCCGTGGAGGGCATTTGCTGTGCTCAGGTGCTGAATTGCAGCCTCCCAAGTCACACTAACATATATCCAAATTTTGGCAATCACAGGCCTTTAAAATAATTGGATCTTAGATTTAATTTGGCTTCAGAAGATCAGCAGCAAAGAGCCCAGGATGTCCCAGGGCAAACAGGACACATCCCGAAGCCTCAGTGTCTGTGGCATGGTCAGCACCCCAGAAATCCCAGAAAGGAAACAAATCCCACCCCTGACACCTTGCAAGGGAAACACTGGAGCTGATATTCACTTTCAGAAGTGAATATCCACATCCAGAACAGGAGACACTGCTTGGCTCTGCCAGCACTTCTGTGAGAAGTGTGTTTTTTTCTAAGCAGGTGCTTCAGGAGTGTCTATTGACACCCAAAATTTACACCCCTGATCCAGCTGAGGGTTTCTGCATGAGACAAAGCAGAGATGACTTTGCTCTGAAATCCAGGACACTTCCTCACAGCAGTGGCTAAGCAGGAATGAACTCTGACAGGGTTATCTTGGTGCTCTCTTCAGCTCTCCCTTCACCCCCAGCCCGTCTGATCCATGGCAGGATCATGCCCAGCTGGACAAAGGAAGGCTGAGCCCCTCCTGCTGCCCTGGGCAGGAACTTCAGGAGGAGCCCCCAGGGTTCCTGAGCACACAGATGGCCAACAGCCCTCGCTGACCACGCCTGGCCATTGCCACAGACACCCATCCCTGCTGGCCAACCCCAGCACTGAGGCCAAGGGGTGTTTCTGCAGGACAAAGAGGACACAGGTGCTGCAGGGATGCACTCATGCTCTGGGTCCCACCCTGTCTGCCTTTCCAGCTGTATTCTCATGACAGATGGCAGATTGTGACACAACTGCAGCATCTCCTGTTTGACTGCAGAACAACTTTCTCTCCTGGCCTCATCAACTCCATCACTGCACAAGCCCTTGGTGGCAGCTGCTGTGAAATCATGGAATAGTAAGAGGCTGTCATTTATATTTCTCTGAACCTCTCCAGAATTGGTAAAATTATGTTTCTGGATGAGATTTAAAAGAATAACACTCATCTAATTAAGAAGCGTGGCCAGGCAGTCACACAGATTAAGAAGAAGAAAAAGAATTTTCAGGGTGAAAAATTGAATCTGCCTGGATGTACCCAAGAGAGGGGAGTAAGGGCTCTGCAGTGAGAGGTGCACTTTAATTAATGCTGTCTGGTGGGGACCTCTAGCAGATACAGCCTGAGGGGCATCATGGGCACAAAGAAAGAAACAGAGCCCACTGTCAGGAAAGGATGGGTGAGAAGGGGAGAGCTCTCTCCAGTTTAACCTTAGTGCAGTAAGCTGAGACAATTTTTCCCATTTCTTCATGCTTTATTTTGGTTTTGTTTCATTCCTACCTGTTATTTGCTCAGATATTATGAACAAAGGCTGGAGTCCTTGGGGTTGGGGGCTGATGGGCTTCAAACCTTTTGTGCTTTCCAATTCAACATAGATGACCCCAAGAAAAGACTGCTGGTGTTGGGGCTTGGTTTCCTCCCCTTGGAATGCTTTTTGCTTGGGAAAAACAAGCAGGGAGCCCTGGCAAGGCTCTGGACAGGCAGCTGCATCAAACTGCAGTGCTTCCCATGCCTGGGAAGATTTCACAATTTCTTCTTAATTGTGCATGAAATATGATTTCATTTGTACATTCAAGTCCTGTATTTTTTTCCCCTTTGGCTTTTGCTGTTTACAAGAATCTAGATTTTAATGAGAACACCCTGTGAATCTCACTCTACATATTCCTAACAGTAAGCATTCACCCAGGATGAGAATATCTGATACCTCAGTTCAGTGCATTTAGCTAAAGAAGGACACATTGTGTGTCTGCAAGGAGTTTAAATGGTTGGCACTTCTCTTTCCTTAACCTGGGAAGAAAATCTGTAGTTAGTTGCTGTTCTAGGCTGGGACAGTGTGTGCTGTGCTCCCCATTGCAAACCCCTCCTTTGGACGTTCAAATTGGCTCCCACTGTTTTTATCACTAAGTTTATGTTCATGGAGTGCAAAAAACCTGATTTTTTTAATAAGAAAAAGTAGCCCAGACTTGTTTTTTGCAAGCAGTGAGGACTACCTGCTGCAGGTCCATCACTGTAACACCAGCAACTGGCCACGTGTTCAGTCCCAAAAATGTGTGTGAGGGCAATGATATTTTAATAAAAGAAAAAAAACTTTCTGCATAATGATCTCAAAGCTGCCAAATCCAGAGTTCTTGCTGTGTTTCCTAGAGCTGTAGGGCTCCTGCACCAGTAAGAACCAGTCTGGGCTGGGTGCAGTGCAGTGCTGCCAAGAGAAGCCTTTGGTACCCTGCTGCCTCCGTGGGTTGTGCTCAGCAGCCCGGGGCCCTCTCCTGACACCTGGAGAAGGCAGCATCAGCTTTGATGGGAAATGTCCTGCAGTCAGCTCCGAATTCCCTGCTCCTGGCACTCAGGATGCCTCACTACCTGCTCCTGATGGCACCTCCCAGCTCACCATTGCCTTGCTCCCTGTCATTTCCACCTCTGTCGTTCAGAGGTCCTGGCAGCACACACCGCAGTGGCACATCCTCAGCAGAGGCAGCTCAGCCTTGGAAACCCCTGCTTGCCTTCCAATCCTCCAGCTGGTACCTCCACTCCACTCCAGCCTGATTTTCCTCTTCATCTACCACAGAAAAACAGCTAAATCATCTGCTTGCTTCCCTGTTAAATCTGATAAAAGTTACATTATTGGAGTTGGGGAGACCACAGCCCAACGCAGAGGAGCTGTGTTTGTTGGTGTGTATTTTAGGCATCCTTGGGAATATTTTTTTTTTAGTGTGTTGCATCATTCCTCCCAGCCCAAAGCATCTCTGTGGGTGAGAGGATTTGTTGCTCAAATTCAGGTGTAAATATGCTGTAAATATTTAGCAAAGCAGAGTAAATTGTCTCATTAATATGCTGGCAGAGAGAGGCAGCCTCTGATTGCTGTCTGAGCAGTTTTTGGAGAGGCTGCAGCCAAGCAGGCAGCAGCACGTTCTGCTGTCTGGATTTTAGGGCAAGGGGGATTTTACCAAGGAATCCTGTCCCACCAGGTCCCTGTGAGCACTGGCACAGAGGTGCCAGCAACATTCCTTCAAATACTGCACACAGAAGTTGGGCTGTGCCCCAGCAACACCTACTTTCCCCTTTCATTGCTGGTCCCAAGCCACACTGAAGCTGCTGAATAAATCAGATCGAGGAGAAAGGGGAGCTTCAGCTGGCTGAGGGTGGAAGTGGGTAGAAAGCTGCTTGTGGGGAAGATCAGTGAGCAGCTCTGCTGCCTAAAGGAAATTGGATTGTCAAAGTCACCCTTGACACAGGCAGAGAGCAAGAAGCTCAATGGCACAGAGGGGTCACAGAAAGCCCTGCTTCCCAAAAGATACCAGTGATATTTGGCACTGAGAAATTCTGTGAGGCGGAAACAGCTTGTGAGACAACCCATGGGGAATCCCAGCTCATTAGCCTAAAAATTAAGACACTTAAATGCTTCAGTACTGAAAAACTAATTACTGCACCAGGAATTTGTTAGGTGTAGAAACATCCATTAAGAACCAGCAACTACCCAAGCTACAACAGGGCTTTAAAAGGTTAAGGAAACCAAGCCTGAAGAGCTTCCATTTCTCTCTGGAAGCGTTTGCTTTATCTCCAGGGCCTCCTGCAATAGCAGCATGCATGGGATGCTGCCCTGGCCATCCTGGTGTCCTGGCAGCATTCCTGCCAAGCTGTGTGTGCCAGGAATAAACCAGTGGATGTAAAGGAGCAGCCCATGCCCCAGAGGAAAGCCAGCATTTGTCCCCATTCCCAGTGACTCCTGTCCCAGCAATGAAAGCACTCAGATGGAGGCAGCTGTGACACAGCAGAGTCCTGCTGGAGCAAGCAGCACTGAGGGCTCTCTGGGAGGAGAAGGGCCTGGGAAGGTGTGTCACACATCCAGGTGGGGTCCTGCCAGGCCACTCAGGGCTGCCACAGGCTGTGCTGGAGCCAGGAGCAGCCTCACAGTGGCTGTCCCTCCCTGTTCCCCACAGCAATCCTGCTTCCACCTGATGTGGGGCTGAGCAGCACAGGAGCAAGGAGGCTTCAAGACCAGCCCAAACCAACACCAAGCAGCAGCAGCTTTGGGGAACCAGTTTCTGTGGTGGCAAAAGTGATCTCAGAGACCATCAGACCTGAACAGATGGGCAACCATAGGCAAAAGCCCCCTTTCATGAGCCCTGCCTCCCCTCCTCACCCAGCCACAGGCACAGGACAGGCTCTGGCTGCCAGGACAGCATCCCCTGGGCTGAGCAAGCTCTGTGGAGTAACAGGAGAAAACCAAAAGCAGTGCCTGCACTCAGTGTGGGCTCCTACAACCCTCCTACAACCAGGAGGCTGTGCAAGCTCTGTGGGGAAGATAAATCCTTTCAGGGGAATTGGGTTCTTCCAAGCCAATCCCCTCAAAACAGTTGGGACTGACCATTTTCTGCAGGCACTGGATTTTTTTTGGAACAAGGTATGAGAAAGGTCTCAAGAGCTGCCTCCCAGCTCACACAGTCAGGGAACCCTAAGCTTTTCCTTACCAGCCACAAAGATTCACATCTTCAGTCATTAATCCCCTAAAAGACAGGCAGTGGGGTGCAAACATTGCATCCTACAGTTCAAAGTCTCAGATGGCATTAGCATGAAAGCCCATAATCCCCTCCTTCCTTCCCCACAGAGGAAGTCTGTGATGTTCAACAATGCTTTCAAGAGGCTTTAAACCAACTAAAAACACAAACAAAATCAAAAAATCCACTTCAGTCAGCCACTGCCTGTGCACCTCAGCACCAGCAGGGACACAACCTCTCCCAGGCCAGGAGTTCCTGGATCTCCTTTCCACAAAACAACCTTGACAGACTCCAGCTTTAAGCTCTGACTGGTACCTGGCACATCCATCACGTTGCCCTCATTCCAGCTGAGGCACCCTTTCCTCCCTGGTGCCCAAATCCAGTGCAGCAGGGCTGTTGTGCTGCTCCCCTTGAACACAACCATCCATTATGGTCCACATGGCTGCATCACCACGGCCCATTTCCTTCTCCACACCATATGTTAAACCAGGAGGCTGAGCAGAATCATTTGTCTTCTTGCTTTTAACACCAGAACTTCTTTAATATCACTGTTAGCCTTGTCCTATCCTTAAGGACGCTTGCAAAAGGCAGAGGGAGCAATGGCATGGCCCAAAGTCACGGTTTTGTGTCAGTGCTGGGGAGTGGGTCCTGTTTGGGGGATATTTTTGTGGGGTTTTTTTTGGTTGGCTGCATTTTTTTAACCTTTAAGAGCAGTGCTTCCTGCTCTAAGGCAACGTTTGCAACCATAGTGGCAACATTTGGGAAAAAGGGATATAAATCACTGAACATGCAATTCAAATCACACTGTGAGACAGCCAGCTCCCATCATGTGCTCCTAAAACATTTCTACATGATAAAACATTTTCAAAATTGCTCAGTTTTCAAAGCCTATCATTGCCTTAATTCATCTACACCAAGCACACCACACGATTACCTTGCTGTATATACATTAGAACACTGTTAATTAAGGCTGTTTGCTCTGCTTTCCCCAGTTCAACCTTTTAATTAAATTAGTCCTCTAGGATTTTTTCTTCAGGCAGTGAACCTCTGCAGCAGTTTGTGCAGAGAAGTTGTGGATGCCCATTGCTGGCAGCCAGGCTGGATGGGGCTCTGAGTAACCTGGTGGAGTGGAGGCTGCTCCTGCTCATGGCAGGGGGAATGAGATGAGCTTCAAAGGTCCTTTCTGACCCAAACCATTCTGTGATTCCATGAGTCATCTGGGAAACTAAAGGCAAAAAGATGCTTTCTGAGATACACAGGAGCCATAACACTGACTCCCAACCCTTTGTCTGAAAAGGAAGGGCTTGCCCACACAGCAGGGGAATAAATCACCCCCGGGCCATCCTCAGACACATCATCTTCATCCCCAGAGCTGTGTCAGGCACACACCAGAGATTCTGTGGATCAGTGTTGGTGCTGGCTGCTGACAGTGCAAGCCCACAGGAAGCCCAGACAGACAGCACTGCCTTCCCTCACAGGTTGCTGGTATGTAAATTACCATGGCTAGGGGCCAGTAATTTCTCTTTTTCCATTATGAAACCCTGATATTCTTTCCCACAAAGAAAGAGAACAAAGCAGTCAGCACTGCCAGGCTTGTGTGGGCCGAGTGGGGGAGTGCAGTGCTTCACAAACATCTCCCCTTTCACAGGGGTGTGGAAATACAAGATTTGTGTCTCCCATTGCCACCCAACACAGGTGAAGCCTGGAGCATCCACCCCTGTCCTCACCACAACACCCCATGTCCTGTTTCTTTGTGGGATGGGATGCTGCAAGCCCAAGTAATGTAAGACTTCAAAGTAAGTAAATTTTCCTCAGATCACAGCCTCTTAAATGACACTTTAAAAAAGTCAGGTGTTGAAGGAGGTGGTGGAAGGCAGTGGGTAGGTCAACCTGCCCCAGAATGTGATGTGCCACTGGAGCTGAACCTGCCCAAACCCATTTCCTGAGGATCATCCTTCTTGCTCCCTTCCTCCCCTTCATACCAGTCACTGTCCTCTTGTTTTCTTTATATCTTTCATCCTCACACCCCTTGATCTTTGCTCCATATTCTGGCTCTTGTTTTGAAACATGTCCTTCAGTACCACAAGGGGAAAGTCCCAGATCAGGGAAACATGGGCAGAATGTACAACCCACAGAAGAAAAACGTCTCACCAACTGGTCACTGCTGAAAGGCTCTGTGGAAAGAGCAACACACTCTGCACCTCCCAGAGCTCTCCTGGATTTGCAGACTGGTAGCAAAGGCCACGCTGGCTCTACCAGGATCTGAGAGCCACCCTTTGACCACTGAGCTGTCCCCCCTTTTCTTACTCATGGCAGATGCTGAGATCCAAATTCTTAGCTCCCAGGATTAGTTCCCACCTTTTTCAGCACTCTTTCCAAAGCTACAGGCAACAACATGAACAGGGATATAAACTTGGATAGTTTAACCTACATATTCCAGGCATTAAACCTGTGGAGACCGTTTATATCACTGTAATCACTTTCATACAGGTTATTAAAGTCAGATTCATTAACTTAGGTTACAATGACCTATACAACATGCTTAAAACCCATTTATCCTATTAAAGGGATTTAAAACTCGCCTCCTTTCATGAGATGTCAGTGATTCATGATTTATGGTTTGGTCATGCTTTAAAAGTAAAAGCAATTACCTCTCTTACTGTGGTGAAAGCCCACTGCCTCAAGGTTGCCAGAATACATCTGTAATTGAACAGCAACAGCTCTGATGTTCAGCCTGACTGACAAAAGCATTGACTATGGAAACCCTGCCTGGGATAGTGTCTGCATTCCAGGGAGCCCTGCACCAGCTGGAGAATTCTGTCAGGAATGACTGCACCCCAGGATCCACTGTGCAGGGTGTTTCCTGGCAGTGGTAATACTTTCCATTTGTCTCCTCAGACTTCTGGGAGAAAAAAACAAAAAAAAATCCCCCACCCAATTTCCTTGCAAGCGCCAGGATTTTTTGTTTGAACGCTTTTTCTTTGAAGCCTGCATGAATTGCATTTCAAATTAATTTCTCCGAGCGTTCCTAGAAATATGATGACTCTCTGATGCACAATGCCCTCCGGGGTTGCATCATTTTAGGAATCCAGCTGACTTTCAAAAGATAGACATAAACAGGGTAAAACAGACAGCACTGACCCAGAAAAGATCCCAGAACCAGTTTCTTTAGGAAAACTGTCCAAACTCACACATTTGTCCCAAACCTGCTGCAAATACAGCTGGTGCCCAGATGGGTGCTGATGGCTACACGTGGACTCTTGGCTTCCAGCAAATGAAATGTGACCCATTTTGGTTGAACCTCTGCAATGCTGTGCCCAGGTAAGTAAATTTAGGGTGAAACCAGAGTGGTTTGACATCAATGAGACCTAAAACTTCCCTGGCAGCATCCTCTTGATACAAAGAATACATACAAAAATTCTAACAACTTTTGATATGCAACTATAAACAAAGCAACCCCTCACACGTGCCAGAGGAACATGGAAGTTATTTCCTCTCTTCTGAAGATTGCAGGGACTCAAACTGGCAAAATCTGAAATACTTTAGTTTAGAAATCACCACATTTCTGCTCATGCTCATTAAATTAGAGAAAGTGGCTATTACCTTTCTCCCCACTGCTGGTTTTGGCCCTGCTAGTGAAAAATGGGTCTGCCCAACCTCCTACAGAGCTTGAAGGCAGTTTTAGGATTAATCCTTGTCCCTGCAAGAGTCCATAACACTCAGTGACCTGGAGCTCCCTGTTCTCCTACACCACCTCTTTTACCCAACCCAAACTCCCCGGGCAGAGCTCTGATTTAAGCAGACTTTAAACTTTCTCAGCCCTTTTCCTTCCCTCCAGCCACATGGGCAGCCCCACACATAACACTCCATAGAAATGCAGAGCTGGTCCTTTGGCAAGTGGCCACCAGAACTTCCCTGCCACAGCCAGTCAGTGAGACAAGCACAAAAATGCACAATATTTCACCCATCCTCCCCAGCCTGCAGTGACACAGGCACACACCAGGCAGGGTTCTCAGCAGGGGCACCATGGAGAGGGGAAACAGAGCCAGAAAAAAAGAAGTTATAAAAGCAAATTGCTTTTTAACTCACCTTGCATCTCCCCAAAGGTGCATACCTTCAAGTAATCCTTCCCATGAAGAATGTGGCAGGCAGAGCAATGAATGCAGAGCAGGAGAGTGGCACCCCCAGGACAACAGCCAGGGAATTCCTTTGTAAAAAGCATCCAACAGCATTTACTTCTTGGTCACAACCTGCATTCCAGAGGCTGGATCAGAGGGATGAGTATAAAACCTGCTCTTTAATCATTATTTCCACAGTTCACAACACCTTTTTACACTACACACACGTTTGCAATATATACACTTGATTACTGTGGGGCATTAAGTGATGTTTTAGACTATTTATTAGCCTTTTTTAGGGCCACAGCCAATTTCTTCAGTTTCTCAGATGCTTTTCCTCACATCACGTGCATTTTGTTAAAAAGTTTTTATCTTTGAAAATAGGCCCAAATCACCATAACTAATTTGGGGTTTTTAATACAACACTTCCTACTGCTAGAACTCAACACCCTCTCTTCCCACTCCCAAAATATCTTTGTACCAGGTCAGCCTTCATGGTAAGCAAAGGACCATAACACCCAGACACTTGTCCTTGAGAGCATGAGCCAGTGCCAGCATTAACATCCACATGGGCTTGTTGGCCACAAAATCTCACAATTTATTCTGCAGTTCTGCCACTCCCACAGCTGGGATTGTTTGCCATGCAAGCCATTAGCAAAAGAAATTTCCTTCTAATACTATAGCCCATTAAGTGACACATAATTCAATAATGTGTTACAACAGAATTATCTTTAAAACACAAAGTAAGATCCCTGTAGGGCCAAAACAATAACAATCTTTGATATTGCAATTATTAGAGACTTGCTAAAATATCCTTGTAGTTAGGTAAAGAAACATAAAATGACTATTTTGAACAGAAATTTCCTGGGAAATAAAATTTAAAAAAAAATAAAATTAAATCAAAACTTCCAAGTAAATGCCTAATTTAATATGTTTGCAATGTGCAAGATAATATTCCAATTAGGAAAGTCAAGGGGAGAAAAAAAAATTACTTTTTATAACCACAGCTGAATAGCAAAAGCAACAATTAAAGATTGTTATGGAGATTGCAAGGCAAAGCAGCTGACTGACTGCTAAGACAAATTTTGGTTGTATGATGCAGAATGAGCCTAAGGGCAAAATTCCAGCCCACAGAATTTACACCCAAATTGGGCATGATCCATGATGGAGATGGAGATAGGCTCCCTGGCAGCACCTTCCCTCACCCTGAAGGCAACCAAAACTCAAAAGCTGCCACCCAGCACACCCCCAGCTCACCCTCATCTCTCCTTCCAGCTCCCAAGCTGCCCTTGAACCAACTGGGATCACATCCTGCCCAAAACAGGGCACCAACTCCCATCTTGTCCCTTTTCCCTGGGGAAGCTCCCCACTCCCTTCCTCCTCAGTGCTCTCCTGCTGTGGGAACAAGGGGGTCAGTGAAGCACTGATCCCCAAAAAGCAGAAAGGGTGAGACAAGACAAAGAGTCACAACCACCTGGTTACTAAATATTATATTTTTTATTACACATTTTTGCTGACACATCAAAAAATTAGGAAAATAGATAAAGGAGAAAATTGGCAGAGAGAGAGAGAAATAGTCTCAGATTTCCTGAGTTCCAAACACTGAGCACGTTTCCTCCAAGGAAAGCAAAACTCTGCAGTCAGGGCACTGATATAAACCCAGCAGGTGACAAACCTCAGTAGCAAAAGCAGCAATGTGACAAAATGGACAGGACAGGAGGATTCCCCCACTGGACACAGACTCAAATGATGGCCCAAGCCCTCTGAGCATCCTCTGTGCATTTACAGGACTCTTGCATTGATGTAACAGACACAGTAGTGATGGAATAAATACCACAGCTGCAAATTAAATAGTGATTTTGGCCAGTTGGGTGCCAGAGCACATCAGAGCAGCAGGATTATGACAGAAGAGTTAGAAGTTGCCCAGAAAGGAAAGGCAAAAAGTGTGTCTACATTTAGATCTCAGAATGTGATCACTTTTAATTTTTCATCATTGGGAAAGAAATGCATCTTGTGAAAGACAGAACACATGGCCAAACCATGGGGCTCAGGGGCATGAGGAATTTTTTCAAAATATCACAACTTTTCAAAGCCCAGGGATGTGACAGACAATCCAAAAAGGGAATAAGGTAGGAAAAACACAGGTGAGCTGCCCAACCACTTGAGGGGTTTATGGTAAAGGGCACCAGGGAGGGCACCTGGTGCTCCTGGAATGAAATTAGGGAAGGGGAACAACCCCAATCTATCAGAAGTTGGACACTGAACTCCAGCAAAGCCACCTGGAGACTGACTGACCTTAGACAAGTGAGCAGAGACACAAGAAGGTGTCAGGAGGAACGGGCAAAAACATGAGTTCTGTGTAAACCCAGACTTGAGTAAGGAATTGTACAAAAAGCAGAAGTGACATCAGAGTTTAGTTACAATTGGATAAGCACAGGCACATACAGGCAATGCACAGAATGACCCAGACAGTCAAATCAAATTAGCAGCTGATACACTCACTGTGACTATTTCTATTAATGTAGAAAGGAAATTGTTTATCTGTTCTAAAGCTCTTGACCTGTTTGCATTCATTGTTTTCCCCCCCAACTAATTTATGTTGCTTAGTCTAGCAAAGAGAACACATCATAAACTTTAAAACTATACATCACAAAACTTGGGGCAAAAGGACAATCATTTCTCAGGTTCAACAACCAAACCAAAACATCAAATCCCAAACATATTAGGCTGAAGCTGCAGAGAAAAAGACTTGCATTACACAGGTCTAAGTCTCCTCAACAATAGGAATACATTTAACTTCTTACAAGATTTAAGGTTGCTGACTCTCAAGGGGTTTTTGTTCTGCTTTAAAAAAACATGTCATGTATTTCTCTGTGTGCTGGTGATGCCTTTTGAAGCAGACAGGAGCTACATAATTTCATGAGGTACCTTACACAGAAAGCAGGATACAAAGACATCAGGAAAACACTGAAATTCCTCAAAAAATGCCCCATCTGGGAAGAGCTTTCTATTTATGTTTAGCCACTGCTTTTCCCAGACATTGCTCCCAACACAGAGATTTCCCTCTTTGCAAGGCAGCGTCAATGCAGCTTAACAAAGACAGCACAGGAAGGAGCAGTGTCTTAGAGAGTTCTTCCCAGCTGTCTCATCCAGTGAGATAAACACCAGTGGACACCTCAGAGGTTCCTGCCTTCATCTCCTGACCTCCTCAGCTCCCTCGGAGCAGAGCCAGCACTCAGCATCTTGCTGATGAAGAAGTCGTAGAACCAGAGGGGGAAGCAGCAGAAGATGCAGAGGGGGACGTAGGCTCCCTTGCCAGGGGTGTAGAGGCCCTGGGGTCTCCTGGCCAGCAGGGCATGCAGGACAGCACCCAGCACGGGGGACAGGTCGGGGGCACAGTGGGAGGGCAGGTGCAGGAGGTGGTTCCTGAGCCCCAGGAGATATTCCTCCCCGTAGGCCTGCCTGGTGTCTGCCGGGAGGTTCTCCAGCAGCTCCTTCTCTTGCTCATCCCACTGCTCAGCTGTGCCTTGGATACCTGCAGCAGCAACAGCACAGCAAGTGGGTTTGGGGCTGGATTTAAAAAAACAAATAAATCTGTAATTAATAGTCAGAGTTGATCTAAACTGGGTCAGTGGAGAACAAGCAGCACAGCCGGTCAGCAGCCAGTGCTGTTAGCTGGAAGAGGAGGAAAAGTGTGAGTGCTTTGTGCTATGCTAAAAGCACAAAGTTCATGCCCCATTTGGCTCCCTGCTCTACCTAAAAATGCTCTCTCACAGCCAAATCAGCATTTTTTCTTTCCCCCTCCTCCCCACTTTGCCATTCTGTCCCGATTCATTTTGTGGATGTTTCCAACCCATATTTATTAAAAACAACTGAGGACAGACAAGCAAACTAAGATGAACAGGATTCACTTGGGTTGGCCAAGTGCTAAGCTGCCCTTTCAACAAGTGGCATTAGTATTTCAATAGCTAGTTTCCTGAAGGATTTCCTTCTATTAGGACAGATTTAGAACCCTAATTTAATCTATTTTTCCACACCTGCATCATGTAGGAATGAAAGCAGGGGCTTCTCCAATGCAATTATTGCATAACTACCAAAAATTAGGCATGGCAAACAAAGCAAAATATTTAAATAAATATTTAAATCTCAAATCCCAGGACTCATTTTTATCCATAAGCCTCAGTACAGCTAAGCAGGACCCTGAAGGTGAAGCCTCAGGCAGGTTCCACTGACCACAAAAGGCTGTCAGAGCCCAGAGCCTCACAGGGCCCCTTCCCAAGAGGGAAGCATTCAGAGAAGCAGCATTTTATTAAGAAGACCAGTTTTGGTCTTTTATGTCAATTTTTATTGGCATAAGAAATGCTTTGGGCAGGCATGGGGTGCAGTGAGGGCATGTGCAGCAGGAGATGAGTCTGGAACCTGGACAGACTCTGCAAAAAGTGCTCAGTTGGAGGAGGAGGAGGAGAATTTAGAACAGAAAGCAGCAGGAGCACAGGGGAAAGGAGCAGAGGAAAGCTCCGAGGATACTGACAGCCAGCAAGCAGGATGACAGGAATTGCTGCAGATACTGCCATGCAAGACAGAGCAGCTCAATAAAGAGCTGATACTGATACTGAGGAAGGGAGGAGTGACAGGGGAAACTGAGGCTGCCAGGCAGGACCAGTGAGGCACATCACTGCCACTGGCCCCACTGCACTGCTCTGTTTGCCAGCTCCAGCAAAGCTGCAGCAAAGGGAAGGCACCGACTGAATCCTGTCCCAGCTCAGAGCAAAGAGCTCTGCCCAGGAGAAGGGAGGCAGGCAGCGTGCAGAGCTGGAGGGAACATCTCTCACACAAAGCATGGAACTGAATTTCTGTAACCCACATAAAGAATGGGGGGAAAAAAGCCCAACTCCTGAGAATCACTCCAGGCTCTGTTTGAGGCTGCTGAACTGCAGGGAGAGAGGAGAGGCAGGAAGAACATCCTGAAATGTCAAACACTGACCTGTTCTGAAGCCTGATGGATGAATTGCTGCAACTTTAATGCCCCATTTAGAAAGCTCTTGCCTCATTACTCCAGAAAACATGGACAGAGCAGCTTTGGATGCCCCGTAAGCAGCATACCTCGGAAGTGGAATGCCTCCTGCAGGAGCAATAGAAACCTGATAAACCTCAACAGTGGCTCTTCCCAGCCTTTATTTTCATGATTTAGGAGGCAAATTACAGCACAACCAAAATTATGCCTCTCTCACCGAGGTTAAAGACAAGTCAGTGAGGGAATCATCTCTTGCTAGAGGTTAAAAGAGAGTGAAAGTTGTAAATGAAGAGTTGCTTACAGCAGTTACACTCAGTAACACCTGGTAAGACACCTTGTAGGGCAGAAAAAATAAACTGGATTTAAGTGTTAAAACTGCTGAAAGTTATGGCTGTTGGTTTGAGAAACACAGATAATGTTTTAGCTCACTTAATAGCAAAGCAGTAGTTTTATGCTCCTGTTCTTGTCACTGTAACACGAATTTCAAGCCCCTACAATAAACCACAGTTAGAAAGGGGTAAGTCATCTCTGTTCTGGATTTATAAAGCCAACTTATTTTCCTGCTCTTTCCAGATAGTTTCAGAAAGGCCAGAGACAATAATGCAAGAGTGGGGAAAACCTCTGGGGACAAACCAAAGCTGGAATCACACCCCATGAGTGACAGGACTCCCTGAGACCGAGCACAGGAGCAGATCCCCTGCCTATTGTCCTATCCCATCTTTTCCAATCCCAGAAACATTTGTTCAGATGGGAAAGCTAAGAGAACACCCAGTATGTTTACAAAAACAAGCTTCCAGAAGAGAGTATCTTCCAAATGCAGAGATTTCCTCTGTCCCAAAAGCTGGCAGATGGTCACTTCTTCAGCTTTAGAAAAACACAAATATGCTTTGATTTAAACATCTTCTTCAGCCCTCCCACTTCCTCCACCAGGTTGGGGTTATCACCTCACAGGTTTAAGATTGTCACAGCCACCACAGCCTGTGCTGGCAGCAGGGGGCTGGCAGCAGAATGGACAATCCTTTTCCTGAGGCACATCCCTCCTGCTCCTGCCTGCTTGGGCAGCGGGGCACATCCTCCCATGCAGCCTGTTTCACGTGCACACATTTGTCTTGATGTGTTTAAATATTTTAAAGGAAAATACCTCAGTTACAGGGGAATTTTTCAGGTAAGCCACTGGTGCTGTTGGGTATTGTACTGGGATGGCCAAGGTGTCACAGGAACTGTTTACACAGAGCCATTCCCTTGAAGAAGTCAGGCCAATTATATGTTAATTATCCTTCTGTGTGCATCTGAATTAGCTGGATTGGTTTGAGCCAATTGAATCACATAGTTTTTCCTCTGAGGTCAGGCTAACCTGAGCCCCGTTAAATGAGCCCTACACAGACAGGAATAGATTCAGCTCAATGAGACCTCACTGACTTCTCCACTAATGTTTTACACCAAAGGACCCCCAGACCCCGGGTTAAGAGGAAACTCTTCACCCAAACCAGCCTGTGTGCAACAACATCTCTGCAGGCAGCTTAGTTTAAGCAGTGTCATTATCAGCTCCTGTAAAGGCAAATTACACAGCACAGGGAAACTCTGCATTTATCCCTTCCAGGCAGGTCAGGTACTCTCACCAGGAATTCAGACATCTGCCCCAAAGCACCCACACTGAGAGCTTCACTTGGGTGTGCAGAGGAAACAGGGGTCTGGCCTGAGAGCAGCAGCAGAAAGGTTCTTCTGATAATTCACTCCTGATTTCTCAAAGTGCCAGCAATGAGCCATACACACAGACATGCAAATACAGAGCACATCTGGGATTATAAAAACAAAACAGTGCCACAGCCAGACTGCAGCCACATCCTCAGCATAAGGGGGAGAACCAGGTGACACCTTCACAAGTCACCCCAGCAACGCAGCAGGGTTCAGGGGGACTCCAGCTGTGCAGAAGGGCAAAGGAAAATGTGGGAAGCACGTGACACAGCAAATCCCTAAGAGATCCTACACCAAAATACTTTCCAGCAGCACAGCACCCTGCTTCTAAGCAGGTCTCATTTTCAAAGGAGCATTCTTGCTCCTCAGCTGTTGGCTACCAGATACTGCATTACTGTATTACATTAGTTCCTACATCTCAGCATCCCAGCTGTCCTCCTAGAATAGAAGGTCACGTTATAAAGACATGAATAAATAAATAAATAAATATAGCAGAATTTATGGGGAAAGAAATGGAAGGCATGTGTTAATTTTTAAGAAGGTTTGTTGATTTGTTTCTTTCACGGAAAAATACCACTTTGTTAGTAAGTTAGGCCTAAGTATTTCGAAGGCACTCAAAATATTTTTAAAGAAATATAAACACACAGCTCTAGGTTATCAGCAGATGTCACAAACTAAGGTGATCACAGACTTGTGCTTGAACATGTTATAGAAATACTCGTGATGTACCACTGATTTTTACAGAAGCTCATAAAGTTATCACTCATGGCATCTTGAACACAAGATCTGAATTTTACTGTGTTTTTTTGTCACAGCATATTTTTAGCCATAATAAACTCTTCTTTAAAGGCTGTTTTCTGGGAGTAGTCTCCCAAACAAAATAAATTTTCTAGAAATACTCTCCCAAACAAAATAAAAACCTGAACTTATTACCTTAACATTTATTCCATTCCCTGGGTGTACTGACAAGCCAGACTGACCAACACCTTCCTTGGCATTTTTGCCAACAAAGCTCATTGGTTTTTCTGCTGCTCCAGGACTTTATTTGTTGTATCTCAGCTCACCTGCCATGCTGGACATGTTCACCAGCCTCCCCTGCGATTTCCGGAGCAGCGGCAAGAAGGTCTTGGACACCTCCACAGCCCCAAAGAAATTCACTTCCATGCAGTGCCTGTAGGTGCTCATGGGGAGCAGCTCTCCATCAGCAGGGAAGCCCAGGATTCCTGCATTGTTCACGACCCCCCAGAGCCCTGGGAAGAGGAGAAAGCACGGGGCTGCAATACATCAGGAAAACATCTCCATAAGGGGTGCACTGATGAGCTGGAGCCTCCAGACCAAAGCAGACATGATCTGCAGCTGCAGATACACATTCCCCACTCCATGGCCAGTCACTGCCAACTTCCCATGTCCCAGAAAACAGAAGTCATGGATGGAAATAACCTGACTGCCCAAGACTCTGCCCTGGAAATGACCTACTCACCTAAGCCATGTTGTAGCCAACAATTAAAAGATGCACCTGCTAAGCTGCTACACCAGTACTTCCATTGTAAAGGGGGCAGAAAAAAGCTGTACCTGCATTTTGCACCTTCTCTGAGACTGTCAGATAGGCCTCCTTGACCTGAGTGGCATTGGTGATATCCAGCTGCAGGACACGGAGCCTCTGGGAACAGCTGCGCCGCAGCTCCTCAGCTCCAGGGCCATCCTGGTTCAAAACCCCAGCAAACACAACAAAGCCCAGGCTGTCCAGGTACTTAGCCAGTGCATGTCCAATCCCACTGTCGCTTCCTGAAAGCATCAAAAAAGCAAGGAAAGTGCATCTGTCCTATAACACCACCAAAAACAAATAAATAAGTAAATACACACATTGGGAAGCCACGCAAATGTAAACAAGAAGATGATGACAAAGTTCCTGAAATACACATGCCAGTAAGAAAGAAGGGTCAGATCTGAAGTTTGAATGTTCCTCAAAGACTGATAGATCATGTTGTCCTGATAAAGTATCTAAGAAATAAAACAAACAGAAAGAAACCCCAGGCTAATATTTTAATTTGAAATCTCTGATGGGGAAAGCAATTATAGAGCACTGGAATTCAAATTATTGGGCTCTTTTTCTTCATTCCAAGAAGTAGCATTATTTTATTCACACATCCACCACACAGATCTCTCAGATAAGTACTTTTTTATTATAGCCTGTAACCAAGCCAAAACTAAGCAACTGTTTCTTTACCTGCAGAGCATTTCAATGCTTTCAGAACTTCTGAGGGTCAGTTTGGGATTTTGGCACACCAAGGAAGATATTATCAGAGTTAATCCCAGGTCTGCTCATACATTCAAAATAGGCAGTTGACAGAATTTGACTACCAAAGAGACTCATCACAGTTCTGTCAGATCTTCATTTCTGGACTCTGTCTTTTAACTAGGGCTTTAGTCCTGAGAGGTGAAAAATATAAATTCCAGGTGGCTTGAGGAAAACATGTCCTAAATGTCTGGATTAATCAGTGCATCTTGAAAAAGGAGAAGAGAATTACTCATGCTCTATTTAATCCTTGGGGAAAAAAAAAAAAACAAAAAACAAAAAAACAAAAATAAAGCACCAGCTTTTTAGCATTTTTGAAGTCTGCAATTTGCTGAAGGTGCACTACAAATATCACATGAAGCTTCTCCAGCCCTGACCTGACAGAACAAACCTGCATTCTTGGAATTCCCTAAAGAGACATGAAGAAGCCTGCAAATATCCCAGAGATGGCAGATTTCTAGGTTTGGGGGTAGGGTGATTTTCCTTCTTTTTCTTTTAGTGAAAAACCTTACTTTTAGATCAAATCCTTCCCCTTTCATCATTTCCAGCAAATAATTTTTACAGTGCAGCTTTAACTTGAGAATAGGCAGAATGCAATGCAACTTGAACTTGGGACAGGCATAGCAATCCCAAGAAAGCAATAAAAGTGGTTTTTATCTTTGCTTGATGCTAGGTTTGTCCCTGTTTTTTTCCAAAACAAGTATGATTTGAGTTTCACAGCTGTTATTGAAGTCCAGAGAAATTTTACTGGAAAAAATAGGAAAGAGGAAAGAAAGAGGAGTTAGGTCTTCATTGGGGGG
>VXAC01008451.1:1691322-1712528 GCA_013399225.1 Rhipidura dahli
AAAAAGAAAGAGGATGTGGTTTTTCTGGGGGGGGGGGGGGAAGATAATTCCTCCCTTACCACACTCTTGCTTCTCTGTGAAAAATAATATGTGGCTTATGAGAAGATTTATTATAAGGAAAGCAGTCACTACTGACTGTGACTGAATCACTACTGAGAATTTACAGTTGATTCATGCTGAACATGCACCAAATCACTGCCCAAGAATGGAAAGACCAAATTAACGGGAGAAATTCATCCCACTGCACACAGACTAAGCAAGGACAGCTCCTCTTGCTTTGGATCTTGGTGGTAATTTAACTTCTATTGCCTTTACCCCTCAAGTGTTTGCATGCCAGGAGCTTCTGTTTTAAGGACATTGGAGCTCTTGCTCCCAGCAAGAGGATCCAGAGCAGAGTTTCAGCAATGCCCACGTGCCCACAGTTGCCCATGTGAAAAAACATTTTGACCACTGGGCACAGTTTTTCCCGCATTCTGGTAATCCAGGGAACTGCTGGCTTAAATAAATAATGTAGAGCAGCACCTTACAAGGAACATCCAAAGAGGACCAGAACAATGTGTGACAGAACCCAGGGAGAGCAGCAGAGCTTGCTCCAGCCTCTGGCCAAAGGCAGATGTCTCACGAGGGATACGTGGCAGTTTCCCAGGACACAGCCACATTCCTCAGCCCTGAGGGACTGAAAGGTGGAGGAGAAAAGAAAAAAATAATTAAAATCACCGTTTTCCACAAAGTGCCTGCCTGAGGTCTCGTCTAAACTGGAGAAAATGACACCAAAATCTACTCAAAGGCACCTTGCAGCTGCAGATGCACAGGGACACACAGCCTGGAGCTGGTATGGGGAAGAACACCACGATCAGAGCAATTTAACCAAAACACGTTGAGTGAAACTCCTGTTTCAGCTGATGGAGAATTTGATTGATTGATTGCATGGGATTCCAATAAGGACAAAGAAGAGCCTCCTCAAATTAATCAGCTGTCAGAGATGTCCAAACTTGCATTTCTTCAGGACAGTTGCAGCACAGGTACAAGGAAAGCACATTCCCTTACTGGGCTATACCCAAATGTTCCTGACTCCCTTATATTGCTCTAATTCAGTTTCCACACAGCAGATAAACTCCCAGACAGTGCTTTTTCCTGAAGAGCTGCAGTCTACAAAGAGCAAGGAGATGCCCAAGTTCAAGCACATCCCCTGAGTCTGCAGGGGTGGGAAAGGATCGCTCCCTATTCCCCACACCAATATCCATCTTCACCTGACACACCTGCAGGGAGAAGCCCAGCTGGCAGATAAACTGAGAGGGGAGAACTTGCTGCTGATCTTGTCCTCTCTCAACTTTTATGCTTAATCCCTATATTAAAGCTTGCTAGGCAAATCTAAATTATTTCCAGGTGTCCCTATAAAACAAAATGAAATTCTGCTAGAAATTGCTATATAAACCAAAGCAATATAATTTAGCTTTCCAGAGGGGGGAAATACCCAAAGAAAATAAAAGAAAATTCAGCAAATTAAGAGTGCAAGAAGCAGTTGGCAGGCATTCCAGTTTAAAGGTTTGCTTAACACAAAGAAACAACATCTAAATAAACAACACCTGAAGTTTTAGAAGAAACAGGAGAAAAGCCATAAAACTACAAAAATGTCATCCCCGCAGAATAAAAGTGGGTTTTGAGTAGATCAGAGTGGTAACAAAGACTGAATTAATTAGCTCTGAACTTTCCCTGCCAGTGAAGGGAATTACTCTGTCCCAAATTATTTCAGAGTTTCAAAGAGATGCAGTGTCTTGAAATATGTGCATGGCAGACACAGTGTGCACTATTCACACACACACCCCCTGAAAGACAACTCTACATCCACAGCCAGCACAATTAATTCAAGTAAACAAAAGTAATGTATGAATGTAGTGTTCTCAGGGCTCCCGGGAATTAACGTCTCTCCTAAAAAATTAGACCATCATAAGGCATAAGTATTCTTATGCTTCTTGCACCAGTTAATTTCACAAGTATGTCTAAAAAGCTACTTGCAAAGATTAAATGAGACACTAAAAAATAACAGCATCTATTAAGATGCTTCTTCTACTTAATTTCAGAGCACTTATTTACCTGGAAGAAACATCTCTGCTGAAGCAAATAAAACAAGCAGGGAAAAAAAAAAAATAAAGGGAACTCTCACAAGCATGCACTAACCCGAGGACAAGAAGTTTTCCAGCCCGCACTTGTGAGCAAAGGCAGTTTTTGTTTGGTTCTGTGCACTGGCAGCAGCTTACCTGTGATGACCACGGCTCTGTCACCCACGGGCAGCAGGTCCCTGTCCGCCAGGTACACGGAGCCCACGAGGCACACGGCCACCAGCACCCCCAGCCCCCCGCCGGCCCCCAGCGTGGCCGCACACAGCAGCCCCAGCGAGGCGGGCAGGAGGCTGCAGAGCAGCACCTTGGCTTTGTGCTGCGGGCTCCTGTGGGCCGTGCAGAGCATGGTGACCCCGGCCAGAGCGCTGAGAGCCGCGCACAGGCACCCAAGGGCCGCAGCATCCATCGGCAGCGGGGAGCAGCCGGCACTCGCGCCGCACCCCCGGCTGGGTGGAAGCAGGTATCGCTAAGTGCAGTGTGTGTTATATAGGAGCAGGGGGTGGGGCAGCGAAAGGGGACTCTGCTTAAAGGTTTGACATAATCTCACTTACCCTTGGCATCAGCAAGGAGCAGGAGGCTTCCTTTGCTTACCTTTCATTCCTTCTGCCTGACAGCTCCACCTTCTGAACGAGATGCTGGCTGGATAATGATTGACAGCGCCGGCAATGGACATGATGTAGCAAGCTCTGGCTCCAGGGGAAAAATTAACAGCCTTTTTTTTTTTTTTTTTCCAATGTATCTTTTAAAGTACATTTTCCTAGACAGTGAGAAAAGGAACAGTTTCCTTTACAAGAAGTAGTTGGGCTTTCCTGCTTGAAAAAGTTAGGACGTAGTTTCAGAGGAACTGGTTTTTGATGGGCAGTGACAGAAATGAGTCAGGCCAGGGTTATTTAATCTCTGGAACACAAACTGTCTTGGGCTTTATCACACATGGATAAGCCTCCTCTTTCAACAAAAAGCCCCAAATTACCTACCCTGCTTTAGTGCCCACCTTTGCCTATTTACCTACTCCACATTCAGCAAATACCTACAGCAGATGGACATCCAGGGGATGCTGAGAGGCTCAGAACAGGTTTTTGCTGCTTTGCCATTAGGGGCACTTTGTTAGGAGAACACAGGTAGCACACCTGAGATCGAGTGTCCAGCTGATCTCCAGTGATGACATCAGCCTTGGTTTTGGCAGGAATCACAGGCTTGATTCCCACAGCAAGTTGTGGGGAGGGGGGAAGTAAACAATTAAATATATCAGAGAGATTTAACACCTACTACACTGTGTTCTGGAAGTTATTTAAACAATGAAAAAATATTTAAAATCCAGCTAGCCAGATACAATTTAGGTATGCATGTTTAACCCTGTTTAAAAATGCCTGATAACTGATTTGAGAGAAAAGGCTACATTACCACAGACCCAGCTAACATGGTGTAGCTGCTTTTCCAAGACAGTGTAGTGCTGATCCATCTGATTTCAGACACTGAACATTGAAGTGCATGGTGCAAGCCTGACATGAACCAGAGCACATTTCCATTCCTTTACGCCTTTGGGATTTTAGGGGATTACAGATCTGTTGAATATACACTTTTCTAGCCAGTGAAAATGTTTACATACCTCTGCAGGTAGTTTACATCAGAGATGAGGTCACTTTTTAAAAGAAACATTACCCTCAAGGTCTGCTCATCATTCATTACTCTTGTGAACACTCATCCACCCATCCTCCCACCAGTGCACAAAGGGAAAAATATTTTCACTTCTTGCCATTTGCTCCTTCTAATTTTATTAACACATTGCTCTTGAGGCCAGTTACACCTCGATGTCCATTAAGACATCTTCTTAAATATTTTCATGGAGAATTTTGCTCTCTCCATCACTGGTCTTTGTCACACAATTTAGATGATCACAGTCATGTTGGCATTTAGAGCATGAGCTCCCACACTTGAGGGTGTTGCAAGATGGAGCTTTTCCATCGTGGGATGAGGGGCAGGAGTGGTCACCTCCAGCCTGATGTTTGCCCTGGCTGGCTCCTCTCAGCCTGTGGGGATGAGGCAGAGGTGGGTGAGGGGCCACACTGGGGTGGCCTCTGTGCCTGGTCAGTGCAGAGCAAGCTCCATCAGCCTCCCCCTCTGCTCCAACCTCCCTCACCATGTCCCTCACTGAAATGTGTTTTGTGCTCGTGCACAGCCCCTCCCTCGGACACAGCTGGCAAGGAGGGGGATATTTGGAAAGCTGGGGATGCCACACGAGTTCCTGATACACCCACCCAGTGTGGTGCACAGACACAACACCTGTCTGCACCCACACCCCTGCACAGCAGCTGTGGGGACTGACTGCCTGAATCAATGCTCAGTGGATCATTTCAATATAAAATACAACCACTGGAGACTTCTTCTAATGAGAGGCTGACCACGTGTTCACCCTGGTGGGTGAATAAAATTCCATTTAAGTGTGTAGATCATGCACATCAGAAGGGAGGGTTTGATCTAAAACTGGCTGAGAAATGCTAGTGTGGAGTACCCACTTCACAAAGCCCCTGCACTTTCTCTGACACCAGCAATGACAGATTGCTGCTTGAGGATTTTTCAGCACAATTTTGCCACAAGGCAAGTTTTATCATCCTGTGCCAACTACTCCTCTTGAAAAAGCACCTACTTTTCTCTTTACCCCTTTGAGATGTGTCCAGCTCTAAAAGCTGCACACTACCCCAGGACTGCAATTGAATTTGCATTATTTCCTGCTTCTCTATGCCATTCTTACTCATGCTATGAATATGCACCATTATCTCACCTTCTTCTTATAGTTTCCTGGAAAAAAGAAGGCTCCTCCAAATTGTCAGAACGTTTCATCACCATGACATCTGTGTTACAACGAGAATGGATTTAAGTTAATTGACTTGGGGCTAAGCTCAACTACCCGTGCCAGGACAGTTCTTTCTTCCAAGAGAGGAGATGGCTTTTCCGAGACACCTGACAATAACTCAGTGCCCTGTCCCTTGATATCCTGGCAAGCTACAGAGCCTGTACCAAAGTCTGGACCCCGATTCCAGAGTCAGTCCATGCCAGTGGCAAACAGCAGCAGAGAAAAAATCCAGGCTGAGCCAGCTGCTGTGCCACTGCTCACCCTCACTGAGCATTTTGTGCCTGTTCCTGATGTTTCTCCTGGGCACTTTGCAGAGGTGTGCCCCAATATCTAAATCTCTTCATGGTAAGTGACAACTCTTGCAGGTCAATTACTCAATGGCCAGAGAAGATGCCTTTGCTGGAGAATGATCAGTCCATGGTAATCAGCAACGTGAACAGCCAGTCTCTAAAAATTCAGCTTGTCTTCCTTCAAATCCTACAGTCACAGCACCTTTCACCTGCTGTGGCATCTCTGCAGAAGACTGTCCCTGCAGAAGACTGTCCCCAGGACAAAGCAAGGACACCCATCCAGTGTGCGGGATCTTTATCACAGACACCAAATTGTAGACTCCACATTCCCATTCAAGAATCACTTCTTGACAGGTACTCACTTACTTCCTCCCCATTCCTTGAAGCTTTTCTCCTGTCATCCTTTGCTGACTCTGCTTTTCACCATGATGGCTGCAGCCTGTGCTTTCAAATGCTGCTCTTAACACAAAAAAAAAGACAGAAGACAGGATCAGGCTCCCCAGTTCCTTCAAAACGTGGAGAAGCTGAGCCTGGTCACAACTTCTTAAAAATACTCCACCAAGATCTTTCTTGGTTCTGCCTTGGTAATGAGCTCTCTTTTGTCTTCGCTTTTCATGGCTCCCTTTTGAGTTCAGTAATTTTCCTGATGTTTTATAACTTTTTAAGCCTCTGGCTTTCCAGCATAGTAGAAGCTTCCAGTTCAACCACGAGGTTTTCGGGCAGGTCTCTGTTACCTCATCCTGCATTGTTTTTCAATTCTTTGGCCACTTTTCCCATGGGCTTTCTTTGCACTTTCCAATAATTTACTAGTCAGTGGTTTTTTTTCCTTTCAGCACTTTCCCTTCAGCCAGAAGCACCACGAGTCATATCCAAAAGCTGCTGTCCCAGCTGGATACAAGTGATATTCTTCTGTCCCAGGTGGAACATCAATTACACTGCCTAGAAGCATGAAGCACTTTTTCCACGCATCCAATCTCTGTTTCAGCTTTCTCTGCCTGTCACAGATTTGTTTTTCATTTCAGGTTATGATTTCCCACAGAACTCTTCAATTTACTATTTTGTCTGGTTTGCCTGCTGATTCAGGCTTTTTCAGCTGTGCAAGGCAGTGACTGTGGCTCCTGAGAGCTCCTGCTGCATGTGCTTCGTGTTCTTTTGTGGCTTGGGTCAGGGCCCTGTATTTCAGGTTCTGAAAGGAGGTTCTGGTATATGAGGCATTTCCTGGAAAATAATTTCAGCATAAAACAGGTTGGAATCTGTTTCAACAAATGAGTCATTAACCAAGACAGAAACAATATTCTAGTGAGTAAATACATATAGGAGCAGGGGAAAAGAAAGAAATTACTTACTTTTATTGCTGCAGCTTCTGAGAGAACATAAACACCTTCATACATTTGGATTCTGGTGGAGTTAATGGCTACACAAACACTTGTCAGGCTGTCTGTCCTGGATGCAGAAGCTGTCAAACTTCCAGAAACAAAATTCATTTGGGCAAACAGATTTTCCTCCTACAAATTCTGCAGAACTCCTGTGCAAAGGTTGAGATAATCCTCTTCCTGCAGCCTGTTCTCTCTTCATGCATTCAATTTGAATTGTCCCAGAAAAGACAACAAAACCATTACTCTGCCTAAAGCTAGAAATGCAGCCAGGTACCTTTGTATATTAAGATCTCTGAACTCACAGGCATGAACTGAATAAAGGCAAAAAAGGATTATGTACCAGTGAAAACAAAGCTGTGCAACCTCTCCTTTATCTTTGAACTATTTATTTAATAGAACCTTAGGGAAAATAATTCCTGTCAAATAAAGTGAATACCTATTAAAGAAAAGTAGGAAATATCTTTTACCTCTAAGCTGCTGGAGATTTTGTTTTTAGAAATATAATAATGGTAAATATTGTAAATTCAGAGATTGACAATAGATCCTGAAGATCATCCCTTGGCAGCAAACAAAAAACTGTAGCCCATCATTCCTCACAATTCAATACTAACAAAAGACAATAATAATAATAACACCAGCAACAACCACAATTTTCTCAGCTAAATCTCCTGTTGTTTTCTCAAATGTAAAAAAGAATCTCAGAGTGAAGAATGTCTGTACTGATGGCAAATCTGGACCTGTAAATGAAGCCAAGGGCTGTAAGTTCTGCCTCAGTATTTACAAGAACTCTAATCACCCTTTGTAAATTTTCTGCAATAGACAAAACATCTTAAATCAGAGAAATCATTAAAATTATGATCACGCCTTTGTATTTGCTAGGGAGGTTTTCTCCCTGAACTCTCCGGACATCCCTGTATCTCTGGGCTTTCAGGAAGAGCTAAAAGGGGGTTGCACTCTTTCCAAAATAAGTCATTTTTATCAATCCAATTGTGATTATTTTCCAAGAAGAGGATAGAATCAGAAAACCTAAAGGCAATTAGGCACTCTTTAGGAAGTTAGCCAAGAATCATCTCTAGGTTATCCTCATGAGCAATTACACTTGCCTGCCTTCTTCTGTCATCCAGCAACATGAAATAGTTTTCAGAGAACCATCAGTGCTAGAGAAGAAAAGCTACCATTTTATCCCAGTGCATTTCTCTGACAGCACAGACAGTTCCCTAAAACTTCCTCTGGTATATTCAGAGTAACATTCCAGCCCTGCCCAGGACGGAGCACAGCGTAGTGGTGCCTCAATAAATGAGAAATAAAGACATAAGCTGCACTCTCAACTGAAAGTTTAGGGGTTTTTCCCAACTAGATTTTTTTTGCATGTCCCTATTCCCTTCCCTTCTCTGCAGCTTTGTCTCCCTGAAGCCAAGGGCAGCATCTCTGTACTCAGAACACAAAGGATTTCCACATTTTCATAGCCCACAGCCTGATTGTTTCTTTGCAGGTGCTTCCTGAAAAGCAAATGTAGTTTTGCCTGCCTTACTTCTGATGCTCTGCCCTAACCACAAGTCCAATCAGCCATATCTACATCAGATAAAAACCACACTCTGCATCATCTTTCTGTAACTCTTCCTCCAGCGTGCCTTCAAACCTTGGCAGGCTGGAGACACATCTGGTTTGCATGCAACATTTCCCATACATCTTAATGCTAGACCACAAAACATTTTCAAATATTGAGATATTATCTCTGCAAAAGTCACATAATTTTTGGTTAAATTCATAAACAGCAATGTAAATATAGAGGTACACCAGAAAATTAGGCAAGCACAGTAATCAGAAGTCCAATTAAAGCACATGTGGACAAACAGAGAAACTGTCTCGAAGAGTCCCTTTGAAGTGGGGGGATTTTCAACATCACCAGCATAACTTGTCATTCACTGCAGATAGTGACAACATTAAAAATGAATCACATACAACTTGGAGCCCCAGAACATGTGTGAGCTTTGAGCACAGACTCTGCAAAGGGGATGAAAGAAAATGGGTGGTAGCTTCTCCCCATTGTCACTGGGGTTATTAACTCCACACATCTGCCACGTGCCTTCCCCCCACCTGCAAACTCTTAAAAACATCTCCGCCTCTCGTAAGTGGAATTCGCTTATTTTTAGATTTTCCTCACAGTTACATCAGGCAACCTTTGAAACGAAAGCCAAAGCAAAATGAGATGAAAAACGAGCCATGATCCCACAGGCATTAAGCAATCAGCCATGACAGTGTCACCTGCCCTTGGCACCCTGTTTGCTGGCACTTCAAGGACGAGTCCCTCACTTCCAAAGGCTGCAGCCGTGTGATTTTCCTGCTGAGGAACTGTGACCTCACTCTGTGTGTAATCAATGACTTGTGTTCTTGTTCTGATTGAATGCTACGTACCCAATGGCCCCGATTTCCCCTTCAGTGCTGAGACCTGAAGGACGTTCCCATTCTTGGCATTTTTCAGCCATTTTTGCTACAAGTGCTCCTTGTAAACTGCTGCAGTTGTATTCAAACATTGTCAGGAATGGCTTGGTGACAGACGATCCTGCCATGGAGCACGGGGACAAGTGACCCTCAAGGTCCCTTTCAGGATCTGTGCTGATGGTTTGATGGTTCTGTGGCAGGTAGCATTTTAGTTAAATGGTGTTTTTTTTCTCTGGGCAATCCACTGACTATGAAAAAATCTGTATATTCAATGTAATTTTTTGTTGGTTTGCTTCTCTTTATTATATTGTCCATCTTAAACATTTTTTATCATGCAGTGACCTTAACCCCGACTCAAACACTGTTTGGATGTAAGCAGATTTAATCCCATTAAAATCACCATGACCCTCCACACTTAAAACTATACAGATGATTTAATAGGTTGCTGAATGACAGTCCCAAGACCTATTAGCCCTAAATGTTCCCCGGGAGCCCAAGCTCAGAGACACTCATGCACATTCTTAAAAATAAACATAGATATTCACACACCAGCAAAGGAAAGAAATATTCATAGCCATGTTTTTAAACATGCACACCTGCAGAATTAGAGCCTGCCTTAAAGACCTTCCCCACCTGGATATGAGACATGCTAATCGACTCATGCAAATGAACCTACACCATAAAACTATTTATTTCACTTTCCAGGTGACACAACTAGCAAGTGCAACTTTCAAATTAACTTCTCCAAGTTTTAAAGTCAGTACTGAAATATTGTCAGGCTCCAGGTGGAGGTCATTCCCAAACAGGCACAGATTCTATGGGGATAAGTCTGCACAGGCACTTTAAAATAATCATCCCCTGGAAGGGATTCCTTCCTGAGCTGTGCAGAGTTCATAGCTTGTTTTATTAATACTGTAAATTATGGCTTAGCTTTAATTTTTTAATTTCAAAACTGTTTCTAACAATATATGTGACAGCTTCAGGGCAAACCTCTCTCTTGAAGGCATGCAAACTTTGCTAGAATCACTAAGGGTTAGGCAGGCATAGCTTCAAAGGCAGATTTGGGACCTATAACATTAATTCATCCACCAAACGGAGCTCCAAAATCCATTAAGGAAAAATAACTAGTAACCATCTGTCTTTATTCATCAGGCTGAAAGCAGTTAATCAAACCTAGTGGACATTTTTACTTTCTTCTTTCTGTCTCAACAGCTTTGAACACAGATGCAGCCTTTCCATAATTAAGCTGAGCTTAGTAGCTCCTAGACAGATTAATTCTGCAGAGCTTGTCGAAAATGTCAGCTGGCAGACAGGTTCTGTGTCTTGTCCCTGGCATTTCTGGGATTCTTGTCTTTCTATCTACATATATGGGCAGATTCAGAACACAGTTATTAAAATTAATAACCCTTTCTAGTTCTTAACCCATTCTCTACAATGTGGTAGAGTTTCTTCTCTCTCTGTTAGGGATGCAAGTCCAGATAGGAGCTCAGCAGTGAACAAATGTCTCCAGGAATTGAGCTGAAATATGGGATGCAATTGGGCACCAGGAAGGAGCTACTTTTGCTCACCTCTGAACCACACTTGTAACTGAGGGGCAAAAAATTCTGCAAACACAGTGTTCTGAAACAACATGAAGGTGTTCCAGGCTACAGGAGCTTTATTCTAACAGGCTGGAATATCACGAAATAGCTCATGCCAAGAGCTATTCCAGACACGTGCTTTCAGGAGAGTTCTCAGTTCCTATCAACTTTAAAAGGATACACACAAGTATCCAAGGAGGCTTTTAGTTCTCAATTACTTTTAACAATGAGCTCATATGTGGGTTTGATTCCCTTTTTCTGAGTTCTAACATTTTAAAGCAGAGAGCATATCCAATTCTTAAGGATTTTATGTTGCCTGTTAAATATTATGTTTTTTCAATTTCAGCCTACAGTCAAATTTATGGACTGAAGCTAGGATTTAAACGTACCTGGGAGTAATTTTTGCTTCCTTTCAACTGGGTTTTTATTTTGAAAGAAAGTAAAATACCACATCAAATACATCTCTGTGCTGATAAAATGAGAATTTCAATGTCATTTGAAAGTTGAAAGTTTAAAGTTTAAAAGTTCTTACCCTTATAACTGGTTACAAAGAAAAGCTGATTACCACTACATTTGATAAAATAATGCAGCTTGAAAATGAGATGTGCCAAATAATGAGAGATGGTCCCAGAGAAAGCCACTCAGTGACTGCAGCAGAGTAACAGGCAGGGGGTTTTCCAAGCAGTCATTAAAACTGCACCACAGGAAGTACTGGGGCAAATCAGTAGATATTGATCAAACTTCAGTGGTAAAATTCAAACTAAATAAAAAATTTAGGTGGAATGTGTTTGTATCCTTAGGAGTACAATTTTTCCCTTCATATGTTTAACTGCTGATAACTGATTCATCCATGGCCTTCTGTCCCCACAGTTAACATTCAAAATGGCAAATGGAAATGAGGCACCCAACTACATTTGGAAAAGTGGGAAAGAATTAAGTACCTCTAGATAGCAGGCTCTAGAGCAGGAAATAGAGAAGAAAGAGGTATTTTGAAAAAAAAACTCTGCTGGCACAATCTCTCTTTCAATGGCACTTCTTTCCACCAGGAATATTTAAGCACTTAGCTGTCATAAATGCTCCAAGATGGAAATACTATTCCCACAGATCACATCAACGAACTGAAGCAGAGAGATCTTCTATTTAGTGAAAAATCCCAGCTGAGAACTCCTGGATCGTGGCTCTCAGTCATGTGCTCACATACACAAGGATCATCCTGATGGGAAGTGCTCGTGGAGCACCCAGAGGCTACACCCCATCAAAGAACACCTTATAGACAGCACAACAAAGGCCAGCTGAGAATTGCATTTGTAGGTGCTGATACAGAATTTCTCTGGAGAATGAGAAAAAGTAGGAAGATGCCCAGCTGAGAAAACCCAAAGTGGCCAGTGGAGACTGGAAGGGCTCATCAGAAAGGCATCAGCATCTCTGAATCAGAGAGAAGTGTAAGAAATGTTTACATATGTACATATGGAAATGATACAGCTGGGAAAAAGATGGCTTTTACACAGAAAGACAAGGAAAGAAGATATTACTAATCCACAGGAATCATGCCAAAAGCATGAATAAAAATGTTATTGTATGAAGATCTTGCCCATGGCCAATTGTAACTGTGACACAGCTGGCCTCAGTGTTGTGATTCACAGGGTGTCTCCTACACGCAAGATAATCCTCTTTTATCTACTTTATCTGATGTTATACTTGGCTCATGTCTGTTATCAGAAACAAAATTTCAGCACCGGTAAAACCAAGCACAATTACTTAAGATAATAATCTAAATATAAGTTTATAAATAAACTATAGTTTATAAATAAACTATATATCAAAAATGACAGGAGTTTTTAAATTCTGAATGAGGCTCTTCTTACTCTTTTGCTGAAGGCATGGATTGTTCAAACTTGAACCAACTTGCCATCACAACGAGTCTCAAATCCAAGATCTTCAGGGAGGCACAAACTGTACCTGCATTGCAGCAGAGGCACACTGAGCTAGAATTTATGGACAAAGCAGCAGTGAGATGCTAATCCAGGTGAGGTTCCTGGCAGGCTGCTGTTTTGCAGAATTGCTACAGGTTCAGTCCCGAGCACTGCCTCAGTTTCACAGTTCTGGGAGAGATTCTTTGCACCCCACTCTCACCTTTTCTATCACCTTTCACACATTGTCTTTGACTCCAGCTGGAAAGAGCTGAGTGGGACCCTGCCACCCACTGTGTCCCACCTAAGAACAAAAGTTCCATGCAAAACTCGATTTAACCAACAGAGGTCAGAGAGGAGATACCCTACAGATAGAAAAAGTACAAAGCTGAGTCTCAGATGAGTATTTATAATGGGTAAGAGGCATAGAATAATTGAGGTTGGAAAAGACCCCCTAGGATCATCGGATACATGACAGAAATCGGTAACACTGGAGACTTTAAACCTGGAACTTTATACTCTGTGAAATTTTGTGAGCATATTAAACAGCTACTGCAACCTCATGAGGCTGAAGCACAATCCAGCCTTGTACACACCTGCACAAACAGGAATGCATTCAACAAATTATCCATGTAAGTGAAACTTCAACTTTACAGTAATGCAAAACAGAAGATTAAGAGGGACAAAGACTTCTAATGAAAAGGACAGAAGTGGCAACAATTATTTTCATCCATTCTTTTGAATGCCATCAGACACTTGGGTTTGCACTGCTATAAATACATCCTTCTGTAATCTCTAAAATCTCTAAAATGCCAGAGAACACAGAAAGCTTTTACAAAATCAGTACTTACACTAAAGGATCTTGAAGACTCACATAAATGGTGTTAAAGGTTTACAGTTGGTACCTCACCTGCAAGAGAACAGTTCAACTACTAAAAGAGTCCAAATTGGACAGCTCCATCACCCAGAGACTTGGGAAAGTGCAGCTGAAATACAACAGTCATAACTCAAAGGGTGCAGATGCAGCCACAGAACACAGGCACCAGAGGGGAAAAAACTACTCTGACAACCTTTCTTAGAGTGCTGCTGTGCACTAAACAAGCTCTAGCCACTGCATGTGAACGATACTCTGTAGCATTCATATACCTATTAATTTAGCCTTAATTTGCATACTAAATAATACTCTATTTATTCCATAAAGGAAGAAACTAAATTAAAAGTTTGTAGCACACAGCACCTTTACCCCAAAGTATCAATCCATGATAATCACTTCAGCTATTATGGCCAGAAGCACCAAGAAGTCAACTTGTTCAAGAAATTCAGTCACTCAAATAATCTGATAATTCTAATTTTAAGAAGTCTGAATTATGGAATACACATTAATGATGCAATATTGCATCAAGACTACCCATTAAAACTGGATTTGGTGGCAGCAGATGTTAACTGAGACCCCTTTTTAAAGTGTAACCTACAGGAGATGGAGCCCTGCCTCCTTGCTCAGCCCTGCTTGGACTGGGTCTTTTTGTACCAGAGATAGTAAGGGAGTTTCCAACCAAAATGGGAGGAATGTTTGTAGCCAATTCTCACAAGGGACATCCCAACTTTGAAATTCTCTTCAAGTTAATAAACTTCAGGACACCAGGGGAAGTCCATCATGAACAAAACCCTTCCTGACAAGGCCAAAGCAGGGTGACCCATTTTGCACACAAGACATGGGGAGTTTGGCTGCAAAATACGTTCTTATTGACACCTCCAAACTCTGAGTCACTTTGGTTTCTCAATTACAATTATGGAAGGCATTTTCTTCATAAACAGATAAAACATGATGGGAGGTGGGATGGTTCTGCCTGATAAGCTAATAATGTGCATGCTGTTGAAGTGTGATTAACTGCCTGCTGGAGTTGATGCCTGTTCCTAGCAGAGATTACCTTTATTTATGGGTAGGGAAAGGAGCCAGGACCAAAACTGCACAAGAAACACAAATGGTGAAATCTGCTGGCTTTGCTATTAACAATATGGCACTGAAGGGATCCTCACTGGCCACTCAAACTGCTTTCACAGCCTTTCCCAGAACAAGTTTTAAAAGGGCAAAGGAGCTCAGGCAATGTAAAGTCGAAGACTTGGGGAAAGAACTGCACCAGACAATGTTTTCTCTGTGTTAAAACTAAATTGTTAAAACAACAACTGCTAAACCAGGCGTTCTTTGGTACAATTTTTTTTTTTTTTTTTGGTAACTTGAAGATTACGTATTCTACTTGAGAAACCTTCATTATACAAGAAAGCCAATTACTAGAACATGTTGTTCCTCTAAGTCATCTAGAAGAACATTTCAGCTTATGCAGTTTGTCCATGAATGCGTTTGATGTTTGATTCTTCCATGTTCCTATGATGAATGAAGAATTAAGCTGATGTATGACTGGAATTAATCCAGTGTTTTCCACTGGCACAAAATCTGTTTATATGGGCTGGATACTCTCTGAAAGACATTGAAGCAGCCCTTCAAATGCAAAGCTCATTCAGAACTGTTTTACCATAAGAATCAAAGAAAAAATCAGATATTTCAATTCCCTGTTTTTTCAGATCTTGCTTCTCCTTCAAAAGTAGCAAAAATTCAAAATTAGCTACGAGCAGATGCTGCACCCACAAGTTCTGCCACAAGGAGTGAAAATGAGGAGCAAGAATAACTTGCAGTAAATTACTGTAAGCTATAGCACACGTCCAGTTGAATAAATCCCACTCTGAACACCCCCCTCATGTTACCATTCCAGGATAAAACATGTCCAAATCAGGTTTTTGAACAGAAGAAAAATGCATGTTATAACTATGGCGTCTTTGTAACTTCAGTATTTTTGCCCCATTTTAGAGTTATTTGATTTATTTTGCTTTGATCGAGTGCTTTGATCCTTCAAAATTTTTGGTTCTAAACAAACCTCTTTTAAAGGAAAACTCATGTTTGTGATGGAATCTCTTATTTTGAAATAGCTTAGAATAGAGTCACACATCAGGCCATGACAAAATGCTCAAGAATTCTGAATTCTACAGTCATCAGTTTAGTGGAACAGAATAAATCAGTATCAAAAATCCACAAAGAGTGTGGTGCTCTTGTAAACACCAACATGTCACTAAGGAAGCCTTCTGGAGGTTATCTCGCCCAAGCACAGGTGAAGCAAGAGATTTTGTCTTTTTTTGAGTTTGTTTTCCCCTACTTCAAACTCTTACCTAATCTTTCCTCCGAAAAATTATGTAATTTTTGGAATGTTTTCAAGGTCATTATGGAAAAAATGGCAGTAACATGTTTTAAGCCAGGGTCTGTTCTGTTTTCTTGCAGTTCCTGAAAATGGGAGACCGAACCAGGAACATGAAGGCACCAGGAGCGTGAAGATGGAAGACATTTCCTCAGCAAACACACTTCCTTTCCCCCTCATCAAGTACATTTCCCACTGAGAAACCCATAGAAGTGCCACAACAAATTCAGGCCCTGGTGTTCCTGCTGACACATCTCATCCTCACCACGTGTCTGCAGACTCCTCACACACACACGGGAAATTAGCACCGTACAAAATATGGATTAATGAACACATTTTGCCTTGAGTTTGTTCTACATGTAGTATCTACTGCACATGATTAGCTGCCTGTGAAGCTGAAAGATCCCTTAGATCCTTCCAAAAGATCAAAGTAGTACCATCAGCTGGGTGTTCAATTATTAGCAGCAACAATTCATAACAGACCAACCTCATCTTGCTTCTTCTAGAGGGTAAATTTCTGTAAAGCTATGGATAGCTGAATTAAATTATAAATTACTTCAACAGGGAAGCCTTTCCTTGATATTAGTGTGGTAAATAAGGGCACAGTAAAAATCTGGATGCACATCATCCACACTCGAAACTGAATCAGACAATTACTGAAATGTAAGTGTATAATTACCTTCTAAAACAGCTTCCTATGGAAAATTTAGAAGACTTGCTTTAATTAACAGAATCAAAAGCATTCAGAACTGCATTCCAAACCCTGTCCTCCCCTATTCTGAGAGCCAGAACATCTGTGAGAGTATTTTCAATAATATTCTACTGGTTTTCCCATAACACATTTCTCAACATTCTAACTTTTAAAGTATACAATCCTTTCAGGTACAAAGAGGGTCAGCCTTTGAACCCTTGCAGTCCTGTGTGCCTCCTCTGCAATACTGAAATTATTAATGGGGTGACAGGATGAGCTAAAATTTGGCTTTTACTTGTGCTGCAATTACTCTGGATAGCATCACCTTGTACTGCTCAGGACTAATATCAGTGCAACATGTTATGCAAACAGATATCAACACCTCGGAACATCAGGTAACACATCAGGTCAAATTACCTCTCAAAAAAACACACAAGGCTTAAGGGAGCTTAAGATCAGTATCACAGGAACAAACACTGGCTTCAGACACCTGGACTGAAATGCTTAGGGGTGGCTGAGTCCCTGCAGACTCTGTTCAGCTCCACAGAGGCTATGAAGATTAATATACACTCATTCTAAAAACTGGGTTATTGATGTGCCCTGCAGGGCACACACAGAGACACACAGACCACAAACAGCAATTTGTCATCAAAGTAAAAAGGGAGAACACTGGCAGTTCTCAGTCCTGTGCTCAACCATTCAGTTATCCCAAATACGCAAACTTCCTTCCCTTCCCTTTAGGATAAATAACTGCTGCTTTTGGAAATAGGATCATCTACATTTTCAAAGCACTGCAGAATGGAAAAGAAGTTAATTTTTGATTACCTCCATACAATTGATTTCTTGGTTTATTAACATTTTTACAGCAGCTCCCGAACAAATGTGAGCACCAGAAACACAAATGAAACCAGCATGACCACAACCTTGGACAGGGTGGAAGTTCAATGACACCTTTGTCACAGAACACAAATCAGTGTTCTGAAGGTCACTAAGGAAACCCCCTGCCAGAGCCAAGACTAAAACTCAGACTAGCATTTTTATTCTAACACTGTCCTCCTTGAAATATGTTCCAGTCTAATCTAGATTGAATGTTTGATTCTAATTTTGAACATTACAATTTTAATTCCATTCACAGTGGAGGTTCTGTTTTCACCTCTTCAGTACTATTTTAACCAATTCATTTTATATGTTTTAATAAGGCCATAAACATGGTTGGTTCTAACCTAGTTTTAAATGTTGTTCTCTTCTCTCATTGCATTGCTCAATACAAAAAAATCACAATGAAGTAACACCTAAAAGAAATCAATCAAATAATAAGAAAACAATAAGCTATTTCCCCAGATGAAATATTGCCCTGCTTCCTGAAATAGTACTGCTGGCATGCTTTGGATTTTGATGACAGAAATAATTTTACTAGCTAAGTATTTTAAATTGTAAGGGAACCAGATGAACTGACACACTATGAAAGGATAATTAATTATTTCATTGCTCATTCTTTCTTACTTGCACTGTTTACAGCAGCTGCTTATTTAGCTGATTTAAGGATTCCTTCGAAGTTCATTTCAGGTCCATTGCAGATAACTCTCACTTACACTGCAAATCCTTCTATCCTGATGTGCAATTCAAGGTATCAATGCAATCTCTTCAAGTGACTGTAGCACAGTCTCCTTCCCTGCATGCTGGGATACATGCAAGGCACGCTCCAAAAAGCCTGGATCTTTAAAGGGAAAAGTAGGGTTTACACGTTTTTTTAAAGAAAGACACAATCTCAGGCCAAACTTTCTATTATATATAAAATAAAACTGGAAGTCTGTTTATTTGATGGCAAAACATTACTTATGATGCATTCAGAAAGTCCAGAAAACCTTAGGAAAAGCAGAGTCTCACAGGAATTGAAAAAACAGTAGTAAATGGGTTGTGCAAAACTGAGATCTGAGTCAAGTCTTAACATCAGATCTGTCAATGTAAAATGAGGATAATATTTACCCACAGCTCTCATAGGTGTCACCATTCTGAAGGAATGAAGGTTCCTCACTATTCCCTGAAGCCAAAAAGGACAGTTCATTATAATGAGAAATAAAACTGATAGTGGTTTAAAAACAACATCTTTATAGGATCTAAACTACAGCCTTATCATAGCCACAATATTCATGAGATAACCTGACACAATTCGCTCACTGTAGGTGACACACCAGGCAGAGAGCAAGATAAAGCAGGAAGCACAGAGAGGGGTCTCAATCCTGCAAATTGTTGGGCACAGACACATCCCAAAGTCCAGAGGACAAACGTCACCCTGAGGCTAACAGCTGCCTATTCAAACAGAGGGATTTACTCACACAGCAAGCAGTGCAAGGTCACTGCTCAGAGAGCACAGAGCTCTGTGAGCCAGGAAGAGAAAGTGGCTGAACGTGGAGTTTCCATCCTTGGAGATACTCAATGGCAACAGAAACCTGTGGAACCCCTCTGGCTGAACCTGCTTTGTGCAGGGGGTTCAACGGGGCAATATCCTTGCAGTCTCAGCTGTTCTGTGATCCTTCAATATTCCATCAAAACACAATCTCTTTGATTAAAAGAAAGACACCAAGTGCCATTAATCTCAGTGAGACTCCTTGTAGGAAAACCCTTTTGTCCACAGATCTCAGGGAAAGTTCAAGACTCTTTTGGACTTTGCAGGTGATTAAACACTTGGGAAAATATTCTCAAAACCTTCATCAAGGTTATGCATAAACCCTGAAGGCATATGCAACCATACAGAATCCTTGTATTTAGTATTTAGGAAAACATGAGTGATTTTTCTGCTTGTGAGCTAGAATTCTCACACCTCTGTGAACACACCATTGATTATATGTCTGGATGGTATCTTAGGGGATGCCTCAAGGCTGTTTCAAAACCACTCTCCTGCTACACAGACAGGAGGCAGGGAAATCAGCTATGACTGAGGGATGCTCTCCACGCCAGACACTCTGCACATCTCCACAGGAGCAGCAGCTCTGTGAAATCAGGTACAGCACCAGCTTCCACATTTCTATTTAAGAGTCCCAGAGGTCCACCAGCAAGAAACCATTGCTAAAAAAACCCTTTAGTATTTACAGAATTCTTAGAATCTTTTTAGTTCTAATTCTTGCCAGCCATCAATCAAAAATACAACAGAGCCTAATGCATCTACTTCTGTCAAGGTTTTGTAAAACAGAAACTTGCATGGCTTTAAGTAGTTTTGACATTGAATCCACTCTCTGGCATTCCCCAAGTGGCTTGGTTCTGCAGATGAAAAATGGAATACACCACAAGCCAGGCTTCAACCATGTAATTCTTCATTGTTTTCCTGTTACGGCTCTCTCTCGCAGACAGCTGGGACTGCTGATGCTGAGCTCAGGAGCAGTTCTGCTGCAGCCAGGCAGTGCTGTGCAGTGTCTTCCCACTGCCAAAAGCATCTCAACCTCTGCACGGGGCACTGCAGACTCCTGTGAGTGTGTTCCATGGCTCAGGCTCACAGCAAGTGCAGCAGGATGTGGGACAGCCACTTCCATCCAGAGAGATGCTGTGAGGGAACAGCTCTCCCAGACAGGGTGGAACATTCGAAGGCAGCTGTGGAACCTTCAGAGCACCAGGAAATCACAGAATCATTAATGCTGGAAAAGACCTCCAGGATCATCTAGTCCAACCTTTGACCCAACACCACCTTGTCAACTAAACCAGAGCACTGCCATGTCCAATTTTTTCTGGAACACTTCTAGGGTTGGTGACTCCAGCACTTCCCTGGGAAGCCCGTTCCAATGCTTGACAACCTCCGAGTGAAGAAACGTTCAACAAGTTCAGAAACTCCCCTGTCCACCCAAACTGCCCAGGGCTCAAGGGCTCCTCAGCCTCTCAAGTGTCCCAGACCTCTACAGAGCCTCACACCCCTGGGATGACACTTGCAGGCACTCCCCGAGGGAATCCCAGAGTGGTTTGGGTTGGAAGGGACTTTGAGGATCATCCAGTTCCAACCCCCTGCCATAGGCAGGGGCACCTTCCACTAGACCAGCTTGCTCCAAAACCCATGGGGCTGGCCTTCTGATTGGGCCACCACTACTTCACTGGGAAACCTGTGCCAGGACCTCAGCAGCCTTGGAGGAAAGAATTTCTTCACAATATCCAATCTAACCCTACTTTCAGTCTGAAGTCATTCCCCCTTGTCCTGTCCCTACACGTACTGCAAATAGTCTTGCGCCATCCTTCCTGTCAGCTCCCTTCAGGTACCGGAAGGCCCCAAACAGGTGACCTTGAAGCCTTCTCTTTCCCAGGATGAACAATCCCAGTTCTCTCAGCTGCAGGTGAGAGGGGTCTCACCTGAGCAGGGCACGGGGCAGAACCCCCCGTTCCCCTGCTGCCCGCACAGGGGGATCAGCCCAGGGCATGGCGGGTTCAGGGCCGGGGCAGGTCCAGCTCCCACCCACCAACACCCCCGAGCCCTTCTCCCAGTGCTGCCCCATCTGCCCGGCCCGGATCGATCCCCGGAGGCTGCTCCGACCCAGGGTGGGCTACAAACATCGGGGCGGGACAGGCTCCGATCTCCGCTCCAACCCGCGAGCCCCCATTTCAGATGGCCCCAGGCCCCGGCGGGAGGGCAGCAGCAGCACCCTCCAGCCATGAACAGGAACCCACACAGCCACAGCACCCTCAAGCCATGAACAGGAACCCACAGAGCCACAGCACCCTCCA
>VXAC01008451.1:1712669-1776711 GCA_013399225.1 Rhipidura dahli
CCTCCCGCCACACGAACCCACAGCCACAGCACCCTCCTCCAGCCACACGAACCCACAGCCACAGCACCCTCCCTCCACACAAACCCACACAGCCACAGCACCCTCCAGCCCTCCACACAAACCCACACAGCCACAGCACCCTCCAGCCATGAACAGGAACCCACACAGTCTCGGCAGGCAGGGGCGGCCCAGGCCGCTCTCCCCGCCGCCATCTCGGGCCGCCCCCGCCCCCCCGCTCCATTTNACCGCAGGTACGGGGGGACCCCGGCACCGGGGGGGACACGGCGGCACCGCGGGGCTCCCGCCTCCGGGAACTGCTTCCCTGTGCAGCAGTCCCGGCGCTGAGTCTCCTCCTGGCAGCCGGGGAAGCAAAGGGCTGCGACTAAAGCGGGAACGACATCAGTGAGCAGCCACGGGAGTGAGCTGTGCTGATGCTAAAGCGCGGGTTGGTGTTAATGTGTGTGTTTGTGATGTGCTTTACAGGTCAGTCCCAGCGCTCGGTGCCGAAGGAAGGAGGATGGAAGAAGGAAACGCTGCCAAGGAAAGAGTCCTCATTACTGGAGGAGGGGGTTATTTTGGCTTCCGGTTAGTACATTAAATAGTTATTACATATGTGAATAAATGTAAGAGGTTGCTGCTGGGGAGGCAGCAAGATCCATCTGTAAAAGGGAAACCTGTGGGCCTGAGACACCTGATCCAGTTGATCCCATCTTCTGGTTCACCCGGGGTCTCAGTTTTAAACAAACTCTGTTATTCTGTTTCCAGAGGCTGTAAGTAACGCTGTTATCCCAATGTTTCCAAATGTGGAGCACCAGCTGCCTCGCAGACATTACCTGTGTGCTCACCTCTGTAGAGGGGCAGGATCGCCACCATCAGCAGGCTCGGAAGGACAAGCCTACACTTGTACACACATTTTTCTTTTGACCTGAAAATAGTTACACATGATCTTAGCTCTATAGATTAACAACTCCAGCTGAACTCTCAAGGATGTATTATTTCCATGAACAGCGATGGTTTAGGATTAGAGTTGTTAATAAGGTGCAGATTTCAGTGAAATCCCTTGTCCCTTGCTGTAGCTGGCTCTGCAGGCCATGTAAAGAAAAAATCCTATTTTGAGCCCTAGACTGTAACTACTTATAGAGGGGAGAGAGATCACAGTCAGGACCAGAAAATAAAGTTAATTTCAAGTTAGAGGAAGGGAAAAAAAAAATCTCAGAGGATGCCTGACATCTGCTTGCCTTTTCCCCCCACTCTCATCCCTTTAAAGCACAACAGAAATACAAAAATGTAGGAAAGGGGAAGAGAAACACCAGAGTTATACTTTGTGTCAGTACCTGTGACTTGGAGTGAAATGTAGACACGTGGCAAAGCACTCATAGCAGCTTAGAAGCATCTCTCCCACTCCTCTTCTGCATAAATTTCAAACACAACAGCGAAGACCAACCTGTTGTTTTGACAGAACTGGGATATCACAAAAGCAGTAAGATAAAACAACTAAGGTTATTTTTAAAAAATATTTGGCAATAGTTGCACATCTGGAAGTTGCTGTTGTTGTTCTGAAGGGGACAGAAATTCAGTTATTTCTCTTCGGAATTTTTGTTTACAGCAGTTCTGCCTCTTTTTTTCATTTCTCTTCTCCAAGTATTGATGGAGTGTGAAAAATCAGTTCAGTACCTAAACTATCACAGCTGAATCTTCCCTATAGGAGGTGGCTGAGTATTTAAAAGGCTCCCATCAGAAGAATAATCAGTATGGAAACAGTTAATAGTCTCCTCTCCCTTCCAGGTGAAATGTTTCATGCACCATGGCGCTGTATCGTAACATACGGATTCTGTCATGTTTCAGTTTAGGTTGTGCCATATATCAAAAGGGAGTCGATGTGATTCTCTTTGATGTCGTGAAGCCACTTCAACCTGTGCCAGAGGGAATAACGTTTGTGCAGGGGGATATCTCTTGCCTGTCTGAAGTGGAAGAAGCTCTCAGAGATGTCATCTGCGTATTCCATATCGCTTCCTATGGAATGTCTGGCAGGGAGCAGCTGAACCGAAAACTCATAGAAGATGTTAACGTGAAAGGAACAGAAAATGTCATCCAGGCCTGCAAGAGCAGGGGAGTGCCGAGTCTGGTTTATACAAGTACCTACAATGTGATATTTGGGGGCCAGATTATAGAAAATGGGGATGAGTCTCTGCCTTATCTACCTCTGCACCTTCACCCTGATCACTACTCCCGAACGAAATCTCTGGCTGAAATGAAGGTGCTGGAGGCAAATGGTGCTGAGCTTGGAAATGGGAGAGGTGTCCTACGGACCTGTGCTCTCCGCCCAGCAGGGATCTACGGGCCTGGGGAGCAGAGACACCTTCCAAGAATAGTCAGCTACATTGAAAGGGGACTGTTTAAATTTGTGTATGGAGACCCTCTGAGTCTGGTGGAGTTTGTACACGTGGACAACCTGGTCCAGGCTCATGTCCTTGCCTACGAGGCCCTCGGAGCCAGCAAGCAGCACATTGCTGCAGGCCAGGCCTATTTCATTTCAGATGGCAGGCCTGTGAATAACTTCGAGTTTTTCCGACCGCTTGTGGAAGGTTTGGGTTACAAGTTCCCAACCCGGCGCCTTCCCCTCTCCCTTGTCTATTTTTTTGCATTCCTTACTGAAATAGTTCATTTTCTTGTAGGGCCCTTTTATAACTTCCAGCCCCTCCTCACTCGCACGGAGGTTTACAAAACTGGTGTCACACATTATTTCAGCTTGGAGAAGGCCAGGAAGGAGCTGGGCTATGAGCCCCAGCAGTACAGCCTGGATGAAGTGGTGGAGTGGTTTAGATCACAGGGATGTGGACCAAAGCCAAGAAATTACACCATGATGCATCTGGTTAGGGATGGAGGGCTGGTTTTGGTGCTGATTGCTGTGCTGGTGTCATGGTTTCCATCTGCAGTGACATTTTCACTCTGAAAGATGAAATGCTGAGGACAGAATTTGGTTATGTTCTCTGCTTACTCTTGGTTCTGACAGACAGATTATAAAAGATTTTTTAAAAAAATACATATTAGTGTGATTCAGGTAAATAACAGCTTTATCCCCAAGGAACAGATCTGCTGAGTAAAAAGGTGTCATTTTTTAGGTATACTTTCTTTTCAAAGTAAAATTGATCAGACCACTAACAAGGTGAAGCTCAGTATGACTGCAAACACCATTTTATTCTCAGGTACAACAGCACAGTACAGTGAATGGAACAAATGTCCTTAGGCTGACTTCCTCCCTGATGGAATTATACTCCTGATCCCTGCCCTTTATTCCTAAAGAGTTTGTGCTACATGATCCAGAGGAGAATAGACTTATTCTTTGATCACATTCCAAAGCCCAGTTGTGCTTCCCAGCTTGGATGTATATATGCCTAACCAAGATTAACTGATAAACTGCTAGACAATGAACAAATGGGGTTTTTACATGAGTACATTGTGGTGTGCTTTCCTGAGTTAACTCTGTGGTATCTAATGACATTTCTGGAAAATGCACCATGGTTAATCTAAATTACAGCAAAGTGCTTGAAGCATCACAGATTTGTAGATTTTTCTAACAGTAAAATATGCCTGTTTAAAATGAATGAGCTGGCTGAAGTGCATTCATAAATAAAATCTATGATTTTTTCCAGCATTATTGAGTGGTTAAACAAATAATTCATCAAAGGCATTTGGTGAGTGATTGTATTCACGTTCCACTATTTATAAAGCATTTTTAGCCTTTAATAATATTTCTTTAACACCTGATACCATCTGAATAGAATTTCAGCTTTTTAATACATAAACGCTTGCTATAAGGATGCTCCTAATTTTGTGGAATTTTAAGAACAGAAGATAAGACCTTGTAAAATACAGGTCACTGCTGTCCCAAGCAACTCTGTCAATTTAATACAGAAACTGAGAAACTTCACTTCAAATGTTAAACACAAAGTTGTTTTCCCTTAACTCATCAGCATTACACCTTCGGTACCCCTTGATAAAAGCAGAATCCTTGAGGAATTTCAAACATTTCTTTAGTCTTTCCATTTTAATAGCTGAAGCTACACTGATCTTAAATTAATAATAACTTCCAGATACTTCTGCTAAACTCTGCTGCAATTGAAATGGGGAAGTAATGAAGAAGCTGAGAGTTCCATTGCATTGTTAAAGGATTCTCAGAAAAGAGGAGGGCCCAGAGGAACCAAGCTAGAAGTCCACTGCCACCCCTGCTTAGAAGATGCAGATTTTTGTAGCTCATGTTGACTGAAGACAGAATTATTTTTTGAGTGTTCAGTTCTCTTCCTGAGAAGTTTACCTTAAAAAAACCCCAGGCCACACTATTGCTAATTTTTTGTATTTTTATGCTTGAAATCTGACTTTTCTCCTTCATTCCCCTATCAGTAAGTACACCATGAAAGAAACTAAATTTAATACTTAGCTTGAGGGACAGCTCAAGAGAGAAATCACTTTTTTCCCCCCTCTCTTAACAGTAAATAAGCTGTTTGTGTAGCAGGAGTGTTGCACTCTCTTATAAAGAGCTTATGTGCCTCCAACTGAGCGCTGATGGCACAAGGGCCACTCTCCAGGAGTCATTAATATACAACATCATTTGCAGAAAGGAGAACCCTTCTTTTTAATAAAACCAAAAAAAGACAGTCATGGCCTCATGAAAGCACTGGGCCGATCCTCTCTTTCCAACAACTCTGTTTTTTTCAAGTAGAAACCACTTTGTTCTTTTCCCCTTTGAGTTCTCTGGCTTTGACACAATGTTATCAGAAATAGATTGAAAAAAATTTAATGCCAGCAGAAGACAAAACTAAAATGTAGAGGAAATTGCACAAGCCTGTTGCACAGAAACAGCGTCAGTATTTCATGCTAAGTCTTGTAAAAAAATTGTTTTTAACGTAGGGACTGAACTCCTGTGCCCCAGAGGAATTTTCTCTGCTTTTTGTAATCTTTTAGCAAAACTCACCTCCTGCTATTTATAATTATCTCAACTGTGGGATTAGTGAAAACAGTCTATGGAAGGTCCCTTAAGCCATGAATCCTAAATCCACACTGTCAGTAGTGGCTGAGGTTCAGGCCCTGGACAACTTGTGAGGTACAGCAGCAGGAGCAGCTTCTGAGAAGACAAAAAATAGCCCAAGAGAACCCCAAAGACCAGAACTGCAGAAGCTGAGCTCAACACGTGAAGCTTTTCATGTGCCTGGAGTCAAGGCCAGAACTCCCTGATAGCAGAGCAGGAGGCACTGTTTTGTCCTGATGTTCCCTGAGTGTGCTCCAGCACACGGGGTTACTGGGGGGACACACCCCAGAGCCATCATCAGTGCACCGGCTTCATTAACTCCTGGCAATTAGCTCCATCTATTAAACAAACCCAAGTCCTGAGCACAGCAGAGGTGAAGGATACACTTACCCTTTCCAAAAGGAAAACAGGCAGTCTGTGGCCCAAGGAGATACTCTAAAATTGCTTGAGGATTCCATCGCAGTAAGGACAGTCACAGCTGCTCTATTTGAAGTATTTTACAAGGAGAATTCTCTCTCCTTTTTCCTTTTTTTTTTTGGTCATTACTCCTCCTGCATGAATAGCTGGGTAAATTAGGATAATTAATTCAAGTCTTGCATCTCTTTTCAAATTTTAATTTATTACCTGGTTTCCTGAAACTGAATTACCAGAAATGCACCTAAAAACTGAAAGAGAAAAATGAAAATATAGCTCATATTCAATTTTTCCTGGTCCTGAAAATTACTGAACAATTGATAGGTGGTGCCTGACTATAAAGAATGATGCTGATGTTTAAAGTGAATAGTTTAAGAATATTTGGTCAGCTGCTTAACTTCAGGCACAGCATGTCAAGGTACAAATTTGTCAAATACATATGAAAACTTATACTTCTCAAAATATATTTATTTTAAATGCTTAATCAAACAGATTTTTACAGGCTCTTCTCCTAAGGGACCCAACCAAAATGTCCCTTTGTGTCTATTTATTACTGAATTCCACATAGTTTCCAAAATATAGTGGCATATTTAATAATTCACTGTGTGAATCTTCAGGGAAAAGGGTCCTGAACACTGATAATTTACACATATTGTAAAAGATCTGGGGATTAAACTGCAATTCAGGAGTACACAAGTGTTGGGGGAACTACTGCTTTTTAGTCAAGCTCACAATTCCCTGTTTTGCTGGAGTTAACAGCTAAAAATGTAGACTAGCAGTGAATTAAACTGCTTTTAATTTAATTTAAATTCTTTTAAAACTACTAGCTGGGCATGCTTGTAAATGCTGTTATGGATCTGAAGATAAATTCATCTCTGAACTGATTCTGAAGGTTCATTTTCATTATATTTAACTTCTGTTTCTCATGATATAAATGGAATTTCAGTCTGGAACAAAGCCAACTAGTTGGACTGCACTAAAAATGCTGACACGTTGACTGTCACAGAATTCAACCACTGCACTTCAGCTCCCCCACCACATTTAGATTTTTCCAACTGATTTGGAGAATTCAAAGATAATGGCTGGTACACAGCTCACACCATCTCACCATCTCCAAGGTTAAAGAACTGCAAAACTAACAAAATGCTTTCAACAGAGAAATATATACATATGCTGGGGTGGAAAAAAGTGAGAATACAGGCAACAAAACACCTAAATGTAGCAAATTTTTGGACTCCAGAACTCATGCATACCACTATTTACAAATGCAAAGGTGATAAAGACTATTTGGCTGATTTAATGACCTGGAAGAATTAGGCTGAAGACACCTCATACTGATTCACATTCAATAAGCATGTAATTTTGATCAAAAGATGAGAAAAATTTTGTTCCCAAGACTCCCAACAATTAAAAAAAATCACCACATAAAGTCAGAGTGCATTCACACAGCAGCAGTTCTCCCCATGGAACCTCTTGGTAAAAATCAGTATTGCTCTTCTTCCAAATTACACAAATGTAATCTTTGCCTTGCTCAGATTTTAATGTTCAAGCTCATACAAATCTGATTCTCACTAGAGCTGGAGATTGTATCTGCCTCTCACTGGAAAGGGTTGGTTTGGAGTCACAAGTTAAACTCAATCTTTGACCTTTTCCTTCTGCCTCACATGCTTACAGCCAGAGGAAGTGCAATGATAACTCTGTCTACTGAAACAATCATTAAGTCAGTTCATCTCAAAAACACAGAAATGCCCTTCTTCCAGCCTCTAGCAGAGCACACCATACCACACCAGCAGATCACTTTTCAGTAAGAACTCACTGCTTCAAATGACTGGCAAAAGTCATGAAATTCAACAAGAAATGCTTAAACAAAGAAGCACCGAGCATCATTCACATCAATGAGAGATATCAAAAATTATTTATTAAAATAAGTTATTTCAATGATTTAGAACAATTTCTGTAAGAATATAACGATTTAACAATTGTTAACTTCAAAAATTTATAAATGTTTTCCTTCCTGGATTAAAAAAGTTATCCCACACATTCAAACTTACTTTCATACTCAAAAATTTGCAACTGTGAAAAAGTTGCTACAGAGTCTGCCCTGAGAAGAACTGAGAGGTGAGGTCTTGGAGATAAGACACAGAATGCAAGAGTTAGAACTTAGCCTTGCCCACCACTTGCAAATCAGCAGGAGAGTCACTGCAGTATTTTTCATTCTGCACACAGTGTAACATCATAGTCTGGGAAACAGTCTTACTGTAAAACAAAATGCATTTCCACAAACACTGATGGAATACCTCTTGTAACTTCTGACATCATGCATGTGTGGAGAATGTGCACAGGACTTTTCAAAGGACTAAAAAATGTGCTAATTCTTAAATATTGCACAACAGCAGCACAAGGAACTCATTCCTGTGTCCACCAGGCAGTGGCTGTGCTGTGTCAGGAATACACACACCAGCAAAGGAAGCCAGGACAAATGGACAGTTTGGTTGGGTCTGCTCTGGAACTGAGTTTAAAAAGAATTCTTACAAGCAAAACAATCCACACCTGGATAATGAAGATAAAACCAGATCTATACAACAGTCTGGGTTACAGCTCCACCTCCCAAATCCACAGTTGATGAGATATTTTTTTCTTTGTTTGAACAGGGTTTGCACCCATCTACTCCTTGAAGAGGTCAATCACAGCTGGGTCCTGAAGAGATTTCAGGCAGGAGGATGAAAAAGCAGAGAACTGCCTTTAACTTTTCTCTGGATTTCAGTTGGGTGATTAGTAATTAATTTCTTTATAATAAAAAATTTACAGAAGCCACCCCATTGTGGGATACAGTATTATAACACTTTCATCTCTGAGACAAGACTGTCTGTACACAATAGCTAAAACCTCAAGGGGGTTTCTCAAGCCATCATCTGTGAATGCACAGTGGCATCAATTAAGCGCCTCTTGAAACAACAGAAGTCGCAGCATGGGGAGCAAGAGAAACTGAAAATTGCTGAGGCAGCTGCATCAGGCCATGAATCCCAAATCTGTGCAAGTCCTCTGTGATCTGAAGCACAGCTCTGTGTAAGCAGCATTTTGTGCCTCAGGCAGTCACTCCAAAAGCAAAACTCCTCTGCAGACATTTGAAAGTTAAAGCTGGGAATATAGACAGCAAAATTCCACCCATGTAGAGATAAGACAACCAAGAATTTGATGATAACAATACAGCAGGAGCACAAAGGACCAACACATAAAGCATTTATGACAACTGTTGTTAAATATTCCATTGAAGGACTTCAGTTCTGCTCTGGCAGGAAAATATACTTGCTAATCTAACAAGTAGTCTCATCTGCAGCTCCATGTTCTTGATTTGATTAAAGGCACCAGAAGGATGCACCTCTGCATCTGTGCACACTCTCATTCTTGGATTAGTTACATTTTGGGAAAACGGTCTACATTTACAGAACACTATCATTTGATTATCATCTACATAGGATTGCAAGATTAAAAACTGACAGTTCATTTAAAAATTCATTTCTAAGCACATTAGCAGCTGAAAGGATTTGCTGAAATGATACTGTACAAAAGAAAGTGCTCCTCAGAATTTTAAATACCTTCCCTTTCTGCAAACAAACAGATATCTCCTACTGCGTATCTTAAAATTTCTCCTTCCAGTGCCTCGAGGCTGTGAACACAAGTTCACAGGGACTATGAATAGAGGTTCACACATTGCTTCTTTCTTAAACCTTTAAAGAGAGTTCAACAGGAAAAACACAACTACAATCACAGAGGGTATTTGCTTTCAACGAAACGAACATATTATCTTGTTCTCGAAAATGTAACAGAAGACTTCTAATAACAGACAATAGCTGCCCAAAATATTTTATACAGCATCAGCAGCACAATCTGCTGCCTCGAGGACTGTAACATACATGACATGACAGTGCTGGTGTAGAAGTGCTTTTACAGCATTTAATAAATTAAAAACTCACTACTAGTTAATCTTGAGGAGCCAGGTTGTTGAAGTGGTGTGATTCCATGCATGCAAATTGTTGTGAATGTCTTATCTACAGCCTGTGTACACACATACAGGAGATGTTTTATACCTGTACTTCAGCTATTGGTAATGAGAAGTGAGGTCTATCCGACTACACATCCTCAAGTTTTAAAAATCTTGAATATACAGAAGCTCTGGCCTGCACAGAGGGTATGCTTTGTACAGAATATAAATTATTAGGTGTTAAAACAGTTTTTCTTAGAAGAAGAAATTATAAAGGAAATCCATATTTCCTTTTCCTCCTCTTCTTCCAGTCGTTCCCATCGGATGAGACCGTCACTGAGTAGGATGACCAGGATAAATTCATCTCTTCCTGAACTGCACCATAAAGCAAACATCCAAGAAGGACGGGCTCTAAGAGTAGAATTTGCTGTTACTAACTTTCTTCTCCTTTAATCTTAAGGGAAAAGAAAAGGAAAAAGTCAAGCTTAAAAGGAATTTCAGAGGAAAACAGTCTACCAACTTCAGTGTACTTGGATACCAATGACAACTAATGTATCAGCAATAAGCGTTGCAGTTTTTTTCCCTCAATAAAAGGGATTAAACAAGTGATTCATGCAGCTGTTCAGTACACACAATAAAGGGTAAAAATATCTAAAGTCTTGAAATCTACTCAAAACCTCCTCTTGGTACATGAAGCCTCTCTCTGTCTTCCTCACACTCAGCCCAAAAGTGGCAGCCAAGGAGAGGGAGCCTTCCCCTAAGCTCTGGATAACGCACTGACACTGAACTGACAATGCTGTGCTGTTACAATTCAATACTGGTTTTATCTTTTGTGGTTTGTGTATCTGTTCCCACATATTTCATATGTGCATGACATTTCCAGGGACATAACTCTGATAGTGTAGCAAGAGTGAAGAGGTTTATTTATTTGTCTGTATATACTTCCAGGCTTTCCTCCCAGAAAGGAGAAGAGAGGGATATAAAACCTCACAGGATTACAAGTGTCACTGTGATCACTGCAACTGAGACGTCACTGAGCACACATTCCACAGCTTCTGCTGGCCTCTAGTGGCTTGAGGCCCAGCCTGGCTTCTCTGCAGCCCTTCCTTGTTTCAGACGAGCTCATTCTACCCTCACCACTCTTTAGATGTTCCTTTTGATATATTTGAGGTTTCCTTACCATAAATCCGGTCTAGACAGAGCTGCCTGGGAAGGGAGAATGATCATCAACCCACCTGCGGTTGCAAGTCTCTTGGTATATCTGTAGTTTGTGCTCATTCACGTTGAATTCTTTCAGTATAGCATCCCTGTTGGGATTCCTGAGGTTCATGTGGCTGTCATACAGGAACAGCTGATTATTAAGCTCCTCCTGGCGCTTCCGAAGTTGCCGGCACGAGGAATAAAGCTCTTCTTCACTTTCCTTCAAAGGAATATTGCAAATCAGGGTAACTTGTAAAACAGTGTTCCCAAAATGACATAGAATCAACAGAGTTTGGGGGATTGTTTTGTTTTCCTAACCACATTTTGATAGCTGCATAGAATGTTTGGTAAAATTAGTTTGATGGGATGTTTCCGGAATGTTTCTGGAAACAAACTAACTTAGAAAGCATTAAAAAACCCCCTCAGCCCCACAGTATGAGCAGCCATACCATCTTGACAGGGGCACCAGGGACATTCTAGCACAGGTCACAAAATTTGGGTATCTAAACACTTCTATTGGAATATTTTTTCCCTAATAGAGCATGTCAGTCCGTCGAGGGAAGAACAGAAAACAGTGTATCAGGATGACTTATCAGATTATAATAATATTGAAAACATATTTTTAAAATGTTTAGGTTTTGGCTCTTCCATCATATTTATGTATCAAAGTGACAATCCTGTTGATTTTTCTATTGAAATATAGACTAAAGACCAAAATATGACTGGTAAATAGGACCCTTAACAGCAGCAAGTACTCAGATGGTCAAGAAAGACAGACAGATCCTATATTTCTATGTAACTATGGCAATTTCAGTCCTTGCAGAGGAACTGAGTAAGTCTGAGTTTCAGTTGTGGCCCACAGTAGAAGGTCTCAAAATATTCCACAACTATAAAACAATAATCATGATTCCCTTTAGGACTTCAAATTATTTTAATACTTCAAAACTTTGGATGCAAAAGCTGCCTCTTTATAGAGTTACAAGTGGGGAATAAAACTGGCAGGACTGAAGTCTTAATTTTCACATCAGCAGCAAAACAAGATACTCCTTCTACAAGAAATGACATTCAATCAATAAATGTAATAAATCCAAACATTTTCAAAGGCAGCATACTAATAAGAATGCCTCTTTCTGCATTCAGTCCAGATCTTGGAAAATTGATAGCTTAGCAACACATCCAAGGGGTTTCAGTTACAGCAACAAGATCCTTTCCTAAACCTTCTTTTTCCTCCTGAAACACATTCCTACACAGCTATGGGTTGGAGCAACTGAAACAGCCTCAGTGCTCTGCTACTGATTAATACTGTAAGAGTAATTTATTTAATTTTTGTTTGTAAAGGGGTAGGAAACTTTATATTCCCGAATCACAAAGGAAATGCAGATTGCTAATTACCAATTTTCAGGCGTAATCATTGAGATGCATACGTACTACTGTTACTTCTTGTAAATAAATGTATCTGCAAAGGTACAGCTTAAAGTACATTTAAGGATGTCCACTTCAATCTTTAAGTCAAGAGCATATATACCACTGAGGCTGACTGTAGTCAGAAAAAGCTGAAGAAATGCATACACTTTCTGAAGGAAGTAAATCAATTTTCAAGCAAATAAAGACATGCTTATAAATGCAACAACCACCTCAGTATAGTACAATTTCTACAATATCAAAAAACCTGTTTAACTTATACAGGAACTGCACAAGGTCCCACATAATAATTCACAAATTTATGTTTATGTCTACAATATTTGTGCTTTACTATTCCTAATAAACTCCACAGCCATCTGTAATTCCTCATTATAATTTTGTATTTCACCTCCAAGAGCACACAGATGGGCTCTGTATATAAACAGACCTGTTATTAAATGGTATCATTTTATGGAGGGTCAGCACATTTTAAAAGGAAGCAGAGAAATAGAGGCAGCTTTGACCTTTTTTGATGTTTCTTGAATGATCTGGCAAAAGTTCTAGAGTTGACAGCTTTGGTAAGTCTGGGTTTGTTGCAGGCTGACAAAGAAAAGGAAGTTTTTGGAAGTTCTGCCACTGTATTACCAGCCAGAGACACCAGGCATTGTAAAAACACCAAGCTGAGCTGCATCTTCATTTGGCTTAACAAGCAGAAGGGGCTTCTAGAGTGTGAAATGTGCTACTGTCAAAGGAGTCAGTGCTGACAGATTGGGGGACAGACTGCTGCTGTGAACAACGCTTTGAGAGCTGCTCCTGCCCCAGGCAAATAATGATCTGGGTTCCTGAAGAGAAACCACGGCAGGAGGGATTTGCAGTGGATCCACAAGTGATGTCCATGTTCAGCATTAGGCAGTGATGATTTTATCAATTTTCTCTAAGGCAGCAAGCCCAAAACCGGCAGCTTCCCAGGCCTCCTCTATCAGACTTGAGTCTGTGAAATATGAACAATTTAAATATTATCTTGAAAAAACACAGGTCTCCTGTTTACACACACACCACTGGGCTCAGCTTCCAGTCCTCTCCTGCTCCCAGAACCCCTGGCTGGCCCACAGAAGGAACCTAAGGAACCTCCTACAGCTTCAACCCTGACATTGCACACACTGTCCTTTCACGTCAGGTTTTATAAGGTGGCTTCGTAAAAACCTCCACAAAGGATGTTTGCAAAGGCTGCCACTCCTTTGGGAAGAACAGTGTGACTGAATTCATAAATTTCCAGTTCAGCCTATGCAACTGCAGGCACAAATCCCTCCTAAGACATAATGACTCAGAGTTCACAGAAGTTGATGTTTCAATCAGAAAAATAATGTACACTGATGGGAAGTGCAGCGTGGGCCTGAATGGTTTGACAGACTACAAATAAGAAGCTGAACTTTTTTTTTTTTTTCCTCTGAATCAGAAGGGTGCTGGAAAGCACCCTGAAACAGCCACTTCCCAGAAGCATCTTTAAGCTTTTATCATATCACAAGTATATTTAAATTACGTAATATATTATCGAGAAAGACTCTGAGAAATATCCTAGGAATCAACATATACAGCAGCACCCTTGGAACACCAACAAACACTGTTCACAGATCAGCTGCTTTAATGCCTGGATTCATGAGCAAGGATGCATAATTATTTTTCCCCTATGTGTTTTAAAATACTACTACTTCAAGTAGGTGCTTAGAGAGGCTTAAAAGAAGCAGATTAGCAATTCTTTAAGAACCAGATATGCCTTCTCCTTGATGGGTTGTTTATTTTAATGAAATACTGGGAGAAATTACTATCTTCTATTGCTGAGGTGATTTCTTTTTATGTAGGACCTTTAAAAAAAAGATGATTCTACGAAGCCAAAGCTGATTTTAGCTAGCTTTGCATGGCATCAGTCAGTTAACAAGGAAAGACAATGACCATGCTGTTACAGCAAAAACTACTGGAGGTAATGAGGCTTTGTTTGTGCATTATTTCTTTTTACAACCGTGTAATCTGTCCACCCAGAGGGAGAGTAACTCAATTTGTGCTATTTGTCTTCGCCAGTACCTGCAGAAGAAATGCCTGACAACAGCACATCAGACACAGAACAGAAAACTGAATCCTCAGCTCCTGCTTTCCGCAAAGAACTGATAACAGACAAACTAAAAGCACAAAACAAACCCCAGTGCTCCTCACCAGAACTTGTTGCATCTCACAGTGCACCAGAAGCGAGGCCAGCTCTATGTCTTCACTATAGCCATTCTTGAGAGGAACTGACCTAAAACCTGGGGCAGGGGAACAAAAACAAAGGGCAATTAGAATTTATCAAGAGGGAATTTGCACTCACAGAGTTTGCACAGAAATGGTGCACACTGTGAACATTCTTCAGTGCACAAATGCTCCTCTGCTGAGAGCAGGCTCTGCTATGGCAGTTGCAGAGAAGCAAAAGGCAAGACTGGCAAAATTGAGAAACACCTGATTTCACAGACTCTTGAAAACAAAAGCCAGAGGAAGGGCTTCATGGAGGCAGGAGGGAGTCTGGCAGCAGAGAGCAAGTCACAGTACACTAATGCTCAACAGCCCCTCATTATAACCACTGATCTCACCTGATTTGATTCCTTTGATGGGAAAAGTGGCGTGTGCTAAGAAGTTGGGATCACTGAACATATCCTCCTCATAAACAACAAAGCGCAGGAATGCCAGATTTGGGTCGTAAATTTCAAATTTCACTTGCTCTGCATAAGGTGCCCAAATTGGATTGAGGCCATTGTCATCTGTAATGAAAAGGAAAACATTTGCAGGATGAAGCAATAATTTCACTTCATTCACATATGAGTATGTATCCCAGGACATTTTCTAGGGATACAGAAGCCCAAAAATCCTATTTACCATCTGTCTTATGTTGTAACCTTGCTTCAGAAAGTTTGTATTTGTTTACTTGGTGGGAGAACTAGGAGGAAACTTGGCAGGGATGAAAATTCATGAAGAAAAGCTATTATTTGCATTCAAACATGGACATGTATTTGTAAAGAGAAAAAAGAAAGCTAATTAATTTCTTATTTTCATAAGCCTCACGCTCCATACCCAAGAGAAAGCAGGAAAAGCACTGGGAAGATTAATGTACCTTGGCCCAATTTTTGCAGTCATGTACAGGAAAGCAAGATTTGCTGTATGTGACACAGCCAGGAAGTTTGCTCTTTAAAGTCTTGGTCACTTCCCACTGAAAGTTTAAATCATAATCATCTTCTCTGAAGTACTGAGGAGCCACAATGCACATTCTGCTTCTGATTCTGTGTTTATTTTCCACTGGTATCACTAGTTTGGATAATCAGAACCAAAGCCTGTTTTTTACCAGAGGAACACTGCTGCATCCAGGAATACTAAATGGTGAAATATGAAGTGGCTGAAATATTGTCCCATTTCAGCACTCTTTAACTTCATTTAAACACAAACACATTCCTTATCCAGAACTCCCCAGGACTGAGCTTTGATCAGACTTCTAATGCATTGCAAGTTACTCTCTTTTACAGCCCTATACACCCAAGCTGTCTCCAAGGGAGTGCCAGTCTCAGAACCTCAGTTTAAATAAATACAGTCTGGATCTCTCTAGCAGTAACTCCCCATTTGGGCCAGACTTTTGGGAACTGACTAGCTCTGTTGGAGGCACTCTCAAGACAGTAATATTTTAAAATATGCAAATACACAAAACTTATGCATGGGCAACAACATAACAGAATGGGACTTTTTTTCCCAAGCTACAACAGTACTGTTTTGTCTAAATTTGATACACAATGAAGTTTCTCAAATGAACAGGCTCAGAGATAAGCAAGAGAACAAGACTTTGTGACTCATCAGTCCAGAGCTACAGTTAACTTACTCCCCCGACAATGTTCATCCTCTGCTCACGTTATTTAAGTACCCTGGAAGTACAACCATGTCCCAGCAACACAGAAACCCAGATACTCACTCACAACTGTTGTCTTGAATTTGTTGTTATCATGTTCAGCCCCACAAATTTCAACCTCTACAAAGGGACAGGCGATGCTTCTACCAAGTTTAGGGAGATGACGAGCACCTAAAACCTGCAAAAGCAACTGTAAATTATGACCACCTCCCAAGGAAACTGGGCAGCATTGTTGCTGAACAGAAGGTAGCTTACAGAACTAGAGGGGGGAAAAAAATCCAAAACATGGAAAAGCACACATTCTCTCCCTTGAATATGTTTGCATGTGTTATCTGTGCCACCAATAACAGTGCTTTCCATAGTCTGGGTAACTCAATAATTTTCATTGTAAAAAAAATAAAGAGGTCACTGTAGCTGATATTCATTACACACAGTGTGCAGCTCCAGGCCAGGCCTGTAGCACAGGTTTTGTTATCTTTCTTCTGTCTTTATTACGTACCCATTTCAAGACATTTCTGCTTTGAATTCACAGGCCCTGTTTACCTCATCTTTAAGTGGTAGTGAAGAGCAATTAACGTGTTTCTTCTTTCTCAGAAAACGTACTTGGAAAGGACATGTCTTACTGCACAGCAACTGAGAACAGAAACAAGTCCAACCCTGTCTGGCACCCAGTCAAGATGGAAAAATTTTCATAATAATGATAAACTCATCTCTTGAAGAAAAATGAGAATGACATTCAGATTAAGTCATAGTGGATTACATATGATGAAGTGGGGCGTCAGTTTACTAGGTTTTCTGTTTAGTTTTAATCTGTTATTATAAATATCTTTCTTCCACACTCAAAATCCCTTAACTAGTTAGTCTGCTGCTTATCAATCTCCAATAGGACCCTTCTACTAAGTACTCATTTGATTGGAAATTCAAGTTAGTTCATTTGACGTATTTATTAGCAATTACACAAAATCATCCCAGGATTGTGGTTTCAGTCCTACAGCATGTGCCTTATTAGCATGATAAGGACATGTGTTTCTTTTCAGGAACCAGCAAAGTTACTTTTATTCTCACACACACTGACATTTAAAAACAGTATTTTGACAATCTGTCAGATCTTGCTCTGAAACATAATAGCTTTATTTTTAGTTTTATAGATATTTATGACTTGTAAAGAAGCATAATTTACGAAAGAGTTTTACCCTCACTGTCATAATCATCTGCAATTTCCTCTTGGAGTCATTGGGCATTGGGTCATACTCCTCATTTCTCATGCTCTCTGGCTGCAGCACATAGCCAGTGCGTCCATTCAAGGAAAACAGGGCATGGTTCAATTGCATGTATCTATCTGGGGAGACAGTTAAACAGTCACAACATAAGATCCCCTGGAATAAAGCTAAGGAAATACCAGATTAACAGCTCCCCTCTGCAATTCTTTCTGGTCACCACTTTACCAGAAAGAGCTGGAAAGGTGGAAGACTCGCTTCCTTCAGTAACTGAATCCAACAGGCCATTTCTCACCAGTTTTAATCCCCAAAAAGCCCCATCTCCAGCCACTGATGGCTTCCTATCAGTGTGTCACAAACTGGCCCTCACCAGGAAGTGGAATACAGCCTTCCCTATGGCTGCACAACCATTCATCCACCTGAAACTCACTGTAAACATCTCTGCTTGCTTATCACAAAGAGATCGAGGTGAAAGAAATCCTTCAGGGTTTGGGGGCAGTGAGGCTCAGAGACAGGGCTTTTGGAGATCTGTTTCTGGGGCCCAGCTCTGGATGGTGAGCCATACATTAAAGCAAATTTCAACCACCCTTTCTGGCAGGGAGGTCCAAATAAATAGGATGGAGATGAGAAGGGCAGAAGGGCCAGAAAAGGGCTGATTTATAGTGAAATGAAAGGTGCATTAGATCCTTTCTCAAAGGGAAAATTACCTGGAGTTTGGAAGTTCAGAGCCACCATCTGGGAGCCACAAAGCCAGAGGCGAAATGGGTCATAGTTGGATGAGTCAACCCTCTGTCCTTTGGGATAGACACGAGTCAAACCCTTCAGGTTGTACCTCAACAATTCCAGTGGCTTTTGCTTAACGATGCTCTCTGCCTTGGTTTCCACAAAAGAACGGATTTCTCTGAAATCAGGATTGTCTGCAAAGGGGTGGGAAGAAGAACAGTGGTTACCAAAGGAAGAAAGAAATTGACATTTATACTGTATTTTTACCAACACTTTGCTTTACTTTGTTTTACCGTGTTCTTTAATGCAATAATTGGCATGGTTTTCATGCAGACACTGCAAATTGGTTGAAAATCAAGCCTGAACATTAAAATTGCCTGCCTGCCACATGCTTTACAGAAGGGCAGATAAGAGCTTGTAGTCATGTTCTCATCTCATCATTGCTAGTAATGTACTTCTGATCACTATAACACATATTTAAACGAGACATCTTTTCCTGGGTTTAAATGGGGAGAAGAAAGGGTGAGCCAGGGTTAGCCAATGCCTCAAACAATGACTATAATTATAATGTCTTAAATGCAGGGACAGCTTATTAAAAACATTTGCAAAGAAACTTAAAGAAAAAGGGCACACTTGCTGGCTTCTCCAGCAGCAATGACAAAAAACTGGAATAAAAAGTACATATTTCAGTGTCAGAATCCACAGCTGCACTTACACAGGCCCAGTTATATTATGAAGCCATACATCATTCCAACAGCTTAGTCCTGGCAAACATGTTCTTACAGTAAAATTAAAAAATGTACAGTAAACCTATTTATGAAGGTTTTTTACAAACAAATCACAAGTGTTCAGCTAGAGTTTTTAGTCTCAAAAAAGTCAATTGACATGTAACTAGTGAGCTTCCCCATGGAATGTACATCTGAGAGGGTATCTCTAGTTAACTAATTAAATTTTTTGACAGTTATTTTGTGATAGATGAACAGCACCAAGTTCCCTGGTGTACAATTTCAAAGTGCTATTGAAAACTGCCTGGGTGAGGCAGAACTTTGTTTTCCAGTAGGACAGATTTTATCTTCAGACCTAAAATCCCAACTAACATCTGTAAAGACAGTAGAAAGGGTAAAATTCCTATATTAACATCAAAGGCAATACCTAAATTGTCCTTGGTTTTGCTTGTTGGCTTGCAGTAGATTACCAGATCAGATAATTCAATAGCAATTAACTGATTCTTTTCCCAGTATTTCCTCCTGTTCTCCTGGAAAACATAACAAAGTTTCAGATTAGAGGCACACTGAGTATTATGGTACAGTAGCTCCAGGGTGCACTCTAATGAATGCCTTCTCTGGTGCCCACATTCCTACCTGATACACACTTGCCCAGATGCAATGCACTTTCAGGTCTAACTCAGAGAACAGGCAATAACCAAACAGTGAGGTTTAGTTGGGGATGTACTTTTGGGGATTTTTTGGTGGGGAGAAGGGTGGTGTTTGGGGTTTTTATAAGCAAGGGTTTCAGTTCTTCCCTGACCAGTCCTGCTCAGAATCCTGGCAACATTTTTTTTTCTTTTAATGTGGCTCTACTCAACTCAATTTTAGTTACATTCTTAACCCTATACCTCATATAAATGCAAATGTATGCAGAAAAAATGCAAAGGGTAGTGAAGTGTCTCTCTATCTATTTATAATCCTTGGCAGAACTTAAGTCTTGTTAGTAACTCCCAAACAGAGAAATTCAGACCCTCTGTGCCTCATTCTTATGTCGTTTTCTATTTGTGCACCAAACCCATCATGTTCTGTAAGGAAAATCATGTGCAGTCTTGTTGAAATCCCCACTACTAAACCCACTCTCTCTAATTCCACGTTTGCAAGCACCTGCTCTGTGGAAGCTGAGCAGTGTTCCCTGCCAGCAGAGACTGGGAGCTGCTGAAAGCAGCAAGACATGTCCTGAGTGGAGACATTTGGGCTGGAGGCTTTTCAGGCATAAGCAGCTACAGGATATAAGATGTTAGAAGAGTCTCATACTGAACAGCAATTAGCTTTGGCACAAAAGATCATGAAGCAGCAGCAATCAGGAAGCCTTCCAAAAGAATTCCCTCAACAAGACAAACATAAAGGGAATGAAAATCAGAACTGGAGAGCCACGGGTTTCCAGAATATCTCACTGAACCAGGGATTATACATTGAAGTCTAAGAAACACGAAGAGGAATACAGTATTTAGACTTGGAAATAACCTTGGGAAAAAGCTGTACAAACCTCATTGTACTTAGTGAGTTCCCAGACATTGCCCAACAGCAACCAGAGCTCCAAGCAGCAAAGGATCACTTGTAGGTGGCATGGGCTCCTCTCTAGACAGAACCCTCTAGTGATAACCAAGGAGGAGAGCAAGGAACAAGCACCCCGGGGAGCGTGGCAAGTGTCAGTACTGAGCAGAGATTACAAGATACACGAAGCTTAGTTTTATCTTTCGTACATAACAGACATTGCCCAAAACCAAACTCATTAAAAAATGCCCCTGTATCACACTGCAGCACAGTCTTTACTCACAGTGCTTTTTCCTTCCCAAAATTCAGCCTGTTAACTGTACTGGCAACAAGGGCCTTTCCTCATCTTCATCCCCTCCCCATGCTGCAGTCAGTCTATCATGTGAACTTTGTAGAGGCCACGCTGTGAGAAAAGCCTCCCAGCTGACAGAAATGAGTTTTAAAGCATCTTTGAACACAGACTGTTTAATACTTCTCCAACTGTACAGAGAGAGAAAAAGCTGCCAGGCTCCTGAAGAGCCATTCTTGTAGCATAAAAAACATTCAATTTGGAGACACTTCTTTTAGGTCATGTTTCTCTTTTTCTCATTTTTATTTCTAAATGAAAGCCTGGCACAAGAACTGTATCTCTCCTCCCCCAGCAATAGGTCAACAGCTCCTGTTGCTTCTCCCCTTGCTATATTTACAGTCCTCTACTTGAGACATCAACTTGTCAGCTATAAATAAGATCAGAACGACCCTCAGAGCACTTCCATTCCATATGACAGATCAACAGCATGAGCCAACATGATACTGAAACACATTTTCCATCAACCATATCACCCACTTCACAATAAAAGGTGAATAAAAGCAATATTAAAAAAAAAAAGAGTATCCTTAAACACAGCCAAAGTAAGCACTTTTTGGTCAAGTCAGATCCTTCTTAAATATTAGAGAAGATTACAAGGAGGTAAATTAGTACATCAGAGCAGGGAAAGTCCTGAAGAATGTCTTCAAGTGACAGACATAGAAGCTAAATTTAGGCAGAATCCTTCAATATTTAGGCAAGCTTTTGGAAATACTACTATTGAAGAACAGGGAAACCCAGAATGTGGTTATTAGTTACAAATAAAGTATCAGCCAAACAATTCTCTATCAGTGCCACTGCAATCACTGGAAAACAGTGAGCAAAGAGGATAAAGAAGAGTTTAGAGAATGGCAGCTCAGATTTCACAGCTTCTCACTGGTGGATTCCCAGCTCTGAAAAGAACAGTCTGATATAAAACTTGTGCTGCTCAACACCGAGATGAACCAGTGTGACCAGCTGTAAAATTGCAGTGGTATCCACCCTGGCCTAGCAAGCACCTTTCACTGAGGGACAGGGTGCATCACAGTTTTCTGCTGGAAAACTCCTGTTAACATCAATTTATGTAAAATGCTAATTCACCTCCCATTCCCCAGAGAGGTTATGGAACAAGATTCACAGCATCAATGAAATGAACAGACAACAGCACTATGCAAGAGGGTGAAGGACCGTGTAAGAGCAACATTTAGCAGTGCAGGGCAGCTAAAGACAAAAGCTATTGTAAATTTATAGCAGTACATTATTTAAAACAGCAGCAGATAAATTTGTAGCAATACCTCTTCTGCTGTTTTCCAAGTGATCTCACGGATACTTTGATACCATTCAAAGAGTTCTTCTACTTTATCAGTTGCAAACTCAACACATGGATCTTCTGGATTCTTAGGTTCCAGAATGAAGACAAAAGGCTTTTTGTGTTTTCCTTGTGGCATTTTCACTGTAAGGTAATACCATAGAAAGAAATTTATACTGAAATCCAACAGCTCTTTTTCTAAGCTGCCATTGTTGATTTATTGCAGCAGTTACTGTTATGAAATTTTAACATATTAATTGTGCTGACTATATTAATACAAGTAGGTGCTTGGGGAGTTTGATTTGTTTTTTTTTAAATCCCTCCTGCTAAACATAAAAGAGTCTACTCAATAAAGAAAGATCAGGAGTCCATATATAAGATCAGAAAATACATACCAACGTTGTACGTATTGAGCACCAGGATGCCACGACACAGAGAGCCCAGTGGGTTGTCCTCAATGATCTGAAAAATAGGAGTTCAATCTGACCCTAAATCTCTTGAGTGAACATGCACAGGACATTAACAAATGATAAATGTGCCCCATTAAATGTAATCTCAGTTTTACTGAAAGCATGCCCACTATGATGTTTGAAAGCCTATGTTTAAATGCATGTTTTCATAGCTAAAAAACACAAGAGTCTCTTCAATGAGAGCAGTCAAAACAAGACTACTTTGTAGTAACTTCTCTCCTGACACAACTGTTCATTTTTCAAGTCTGCTTAAGGTTACAATAACCAGGGGGGAAGAAATGTAATACTTCTGGTTTTCTCCAAAGACTTCTGGAAAATCACTGGAAGTGCTTCAGAAGAACAGAAGAATTCAATGTTTTATTTTTAAAATTCAAAAATGTCAAAACTTATTACTGTGGAGTTCTGTTTTCTTTTGTTCAAGAGCTCTTTGTCCAAGACACAGGACCAGATTTTTTAGATTCTTTTGACAAACAGGATTGGGTTAGCTATGCATAAAAACTTGACAGTGGAGAGTAAAATGACGAGTAAGGGGTGTTTGGACATATAATTTCCTTATTTGCAAATATTAAGACAGTAACTATAAAGGAAAACTAGTTAAGTTTCAGGCATGTTATTGTTTAGCCCAACTATGAAAAATCCAAACTGTTTATGATTTTTATGAGCAGGAAATAAGTAGAATCTCCTAAAACCTCACCAATTCAGCTATCATAGAATCACAGATACTTAGGGGTCCCTTCCAACTCAGGACATTCTATCTCCTTAAATAGCTTTCAGCATGGGATGCCCTGACAAAAATATTCAGCAGCAGAGAGCAATGAAGAATGCATTCATCCCTCTATTCTGTGCTCTCTCAAACACAGCACACAGAGTTGTCAGTGCACAAACCAGACTTCCAGTAGGTAGCCAAGGAAATGTAGCATTCAAACCATAACCCTCACCTGATTTTCAAGCTCAGCAGAGTTATCAGATGACAGATCTTCAACATAATTAGATGGAAAATAATGCTGGACTTTTTCTCCATAATCCCCCTTCCACCTGAATTTAAACAGAAAAGTAGAGAGAATGAAAAAAAAATAGTTAAAGAGCTTCAACAGGCCATTAATGAAGCAATAATCCCCAAGAAATTGGTCATTAATACCCCACACTAGATTGTCTAACTGGCTATCACCAAAATATAAATGATGAAGTATCTAAAAGCTCTAACAAAGTGATCATTAACTGTAGTAACAGATGATTTCAGAGGGATTACAGTTACTGTAAACTGCAATTAATGACTTAAGAGGCTTTTTCCCCCTCCACTACTAAAAATACTATTATGTGGTTGATTACCCTGTAGAAACTACAGGGAAACATTAGATTCCCAAGCTTTCCAAGCAATTTACAAGCCAGCTGAAAAAGAAAACCTGTTATGAAAGCAGACTGTACAGAGCACTAAAAAAAGGTGGGTTTGAGTCCTGAGAAATGCTTAGCAGAGCAAGGACAGAAGCAGAACAATGACTGCAATGAGAAGAGGTCCATGACTTCCCAGAACACACAGAAGTTCAGGAAGGATGGATGCAGTATGGGAAAAATACTGGATATACCAGGCTAGGGAGGTTCTGCAGGCTGAGGTTATTGCTATGGGATAGAAAAATGAAAAAGACATGAAAGGAGAATTGAAAATGAGGGGATTTGGATTTTGTGTTTGGGGTTTTTTTCATACACTGGCATTAAGATTTATATGGGCACAGTTAACAAGCAGCAATCAGACAACAGGCAGTTTTTAAGAACTAGAACTCAAAGCTCATTTTTTCCTCCATCTAGTAAGTCACCATAAGTTCTCCCAAGAGGAGTCTTTGTCCTTACCAGCCTCCAGTTTCCTTTGTGACATTATGAATTAAAGCTCCTCGAGAGAAGCTCAATTCATCACTCCTTTTGGCTCTGTAGTCATACAAGGCTTTCACTGTTCTTTGAGGCTTTAAGAGAAACAGAGCAAAGGGGTCATGTGGGGGGACAGGTCATAAAATAATCAATAATGCAATCTTAAAAAAAATCTTTAAAAAAATAGGGAGGATTTGATTCTATTTTGTGGTTGTTATGAAGCTTAGAAAATAAAATACTGAAGTTCCAGAGTGACATCTATTGGTGGAAGCAAATAATGCTAACTTTGGTATTCTTCAACTATCAACTATTTGGAAAAACAAAAAAAAAATTCTTTTTGGGGTGCTGCAATACAATTATGGTAGAAAACAAAAACAAAAATTAGAAAAAAAAATCCACAGGGTGAAATATAAATCCTGTATTTTTATAACATGTATTCATATGCATTTGGAGTTTTCAGGCTTAGGTGCCTACAAAGCCTCCACTTCAAAATCACATCAGCTCTCCTGCTGGTCACATTTCCTTTAGGAAAACATGCAGTTTTAGCAGGATGAGCCAAACCTATATCTTGAATTTACTACTACACAAATGCTTCAGCAGCAATCCAAATTCACTGGCCAAAACAACTAAAAAGTACTACAGCCACGAAATTTACAAGCAGGTGATTTTCTTGAGAATTTACAAATAGGCAGGCACTAGCAAGAATTCCAGATAGGTAATGTTTGCTGTGACACTTGTTTTTAAAACAGTACCTTTCTCTTAAAAGAATAAAAACTCCAATTAACTCATTAATAGACCAAAGGCAACAAATTTTTATAGAAAGCACACGAATAAACCCTGCACTTATTTGTGCATGCAGAACATGTTTGCTAATGAAATGAGTGTGCACGGGCACCCACAGGCACAAAATGTTCATGGTGTACTTTCTTTCCATGAAGATGTGGCCTTCTCAAATTGAACCCTCTCACAGGTATTTAATTTGGGGGCCCACCAAACCAAATCACCTCCACAGACCCAAGAGCAAAAAGTGCCCCAATTCTGAGTTTGAATGAATCACTACAAGATTTGTACACAAGAAAATGTGTGGGTACAAATTCTAAAGAAAGGCTAGAAAAAAGTCACCCCTTTAAATTTCTGCTATCGAGTCCCCCATAGATCAAGCAACCTGATGCTTTCAATTCTTTTTATTACTGCTAACAGGAAACCAGTAAGTCAAATTTTCAGAAGTCTACAATAAGTGTGAATATCTCTCTGTAAGCATACCACTGTGGGGGTGATTTCACTAGGTTCCACATACATCCTGACTTCATAGAGGGCATTAATATCTTTTTCCTAAAAACAAGAAAGAAAAAAATAATCAAGTTTTGGGAATCAAAAATTATAGAAGTATTTCATGTTTATAGAACAGACATTTCTGAAACCATCTTTTTGATAGCATGTAGCCCAGCAGAAAAGAAGGGAAGCCAGACACCTCTGTTTTGCTCACTTCTATAGCTGAACATAACTGAAGAGGAGTTTGTTATTTAATTGGCCTTTGCCTCAGCAAAGCTTCATAAAGGTATCTCTTAATCAGTCAAAAGGTTTTTTGATTGTGAATGCTCTTCTATGTGCAACCAGAAAATAAATACTTTCCTTATGATCTCTGTGTTACAGTACTTCAGTACCACTATTGGTTTCACTATTAGACAAGAACTCTAGAACATATACAGAGACATATTTTCATTTTATTCTCTCCTTGTGATTCCATTTGAACCCAGTCCTAAGATACAGAACCTTTGCTATAGGCAACATTATAAAAAATCCTGAGGTATAAAATCTTTTTAGTCCCTTTTAGTATCCCCAGAAAAAACAAAATCCCCAGGTTTTGATTTCCTCAGACCTGCCAGATGTAGTTTCCTGCAGCTTCTAAAAAACATACACTTGAGAAGTGAAGACATCACCTCAGGCTTTCCAAAGCAAAGCTCCCTCAATATGGAACACATCCATCCAGAAAGCAGACCTTTATCCTCAGCTAATTATCCAGGTTCCTAGTTTAGTCAATGTTTACTTTTGGGGAGATTTCCTCATGTTTATCTCAAAGAGTGAGCCTTCAGAAGTACCTTTTACCACAGAAGGCAGTAGGACACTGACCCTGAAATGTCCAGAGTGAGAGGTAGAGCAGAATATTTCATTTTCTTCTGAAGCACTTAGCAAATGGCATCTGCATGATCATTTTAAGAATCACTGCCCACTTCAGCAATAGAAGACAGGGCCAACTGTAGGCAAGGCTGTTATCAAAAACTCATTTTAGTAGGGCAACAATTCCCAGTACACAGTGGGGCTTCTCTAATCAAATCGTGGGGAAGGCAAAAGTTGGCCTGTACTCAAAGATGAAGCTGTCCTTCACACCTTTGCGAAAGAAGTCAGTATAGCCACCTCAGTTTCACAGAAAGTGACCTGCTGAACCTCCCCCTGAGACCCTGCACCAGAGGCAGAGCCCAGCCCAGCAGCCCAGTCCATCCCAGTATCCCAGTACCGTGCTGTAGCGCTCCAGCAGCTCCTCCGTCACGGGGTAGCGCAGCTTCATCTTCCTGTACAGCGGGTGCTTCTCGTAGTACGTCACCAGCTCCACCAGGCTCTCAAAGTAGGCCGAGGTTCCCAGCACAAAGTGCTGCCCCTCCTGCTGGATCCGGAAGTGCTTCACTTTCCCCTCCGCTCTGCGGAACAAGGGCACAGTTCAAAAAGTGTCCCTGCTGGCAGGGAGAGCACCAGGGCTCTGGACTGGACCTAGGCTACTTTGTGCACCTTCAGCATGTGAACTGACTTCTAACAAAGCCTCTTTTAGTCAATTATTAGGATTATTATAACCATTTTGGTAACTACAGGAATCATTTTCTAAAGAAAAAAAATCTCTCGTGCTTGAACACAAGGTTTGCGCTTGCATTGATAAATGCATTTAAACAGTCCATTGGCAAACATCCCACCCAAAAAGACCCCTACACCCTTTTCAAGCTGCTGAAGTTTCAGTACTTCTTGTTTTTCCTGCTATGAAATGGTTTTACTGAGATGCTGCAGCTCCAGTTACTTCAATATCCACCCTGGTAACAGCAGAAAACTTCAACTCAAAGTACACAGGAGACTGGGGAATTTTGGACATTTCAACACACAAGAAGGCGTGTAAGTAACCAACTTTACATGTGACTAAATTACACATTTTCAGAGAAACACAATTGGATCTGAATGCATGATGGAGAACACCCCAATTCTATATATTTCATTAATGTTTTTACAAGAATCACAGAACTATTCAAAACTATTTTCTCTGGCAAGAAGAGCCAACAATTTCACTTTTACATTTCAGTTATATGGCAGGTCAGGATTTGTAGGCTATAGGGACATAGAATAATTGATGAACCTGCACCAAAGGAAACTTCAAAATAACACCCTTTAGCAAGGAGTGTCAGGGAATGAAAGAAGGGCCATCCATAGTTCTGTATGGGAAGAAAAGGACAGCTGGTACTCAAACAATGTCTATAAAAGCATAAATTTTTAGGCCAGTCATAAATCAACTCTTGCACACGTTCTCATACATGGACTTGCTGCACAAATCAACCACGGTAATTATTCATAGTTTGAAAGCAAGAATAGCATGACTCTAAAAAGACCATTATTTTTTTAATAACAAAAACCGGAATATTGTTGGGCTGCTAGGTAAGGCAGTCCTAGCTGTCTTTTCTTACCTGAAAGTCATGGCAAAAGAATCAGGTTCATCCCTCTTTCTAATGAGAAAGGCTCCATCCCGAGGAATTCGCATGAGCATGTCTTCTGCCTCACCCCGGCTCAAGTTGTTGTAGTACCAACTGCAACAGATAAAAACCAGAATGGGTAAAGCATTACAACACTTGTCAAATGTCATTTATGGAGAAATAACAGACAGCATTATTAACAACAGAGTTTCAAACATTCTAAGAAAAATTATGCATTAGATTTTCCCCATCTCGGCACCTGTGACAGCAGTTTATTACAAAACATTGTAAGACAGCAGTTTATTTTGGATGAAAGCATCACAAATATATCAGAACACCTTGTCTGTCTGAAATCATAAAACATAAATCTGCATTTGTTCCTGAAACAAAGGCACTACATCCTGCTTTTAGTCTGTCATTCAGTTTTCAGTACTTATTACATTTTGACACAGTAGATTTAAGATAAAGCCTAAACACAGACAAAAGAAAGACACCAGGGATTTGAATTTTTATTCAGAGCTTGATTTTATCTTTCACCATAGGGATGGACCTGTCTTGGCTCCAATGTGCCTTCAGTGAAGCTGTGGCCACTTACACTGGCAGTGTATCTCCAGCTTATGCAGAAAGGCAGGAAAGTCTAACCCTTAAGTTCTCCTTCCCCTCTTACTCACTGCCAAAGTTATCTGTGGGTGGTCAGTGACTCCCAGATCCCAGGAGGGCAAAAAAAAAAGAAATGCAAAGTCACAGATTACTATTATACATGCAAAGGAGATTTACTTTTGCCCACTGCAAAGAAAACAGAACAAAGGGCAGTGATTACAGTGTTCTGACAAAAAAACAAGAATAAGCTCTGCCCGGGATCTATGGCAGACAAATATCAGCTGGAAATAAACACCATGCTTAGTTCCTATTAACACAGGGTGAAGTCAGCCTAACCAACTCTGTCAGGGTGAGGCGGTGGGCAGGATCAAGAAAACGTAGCTGTTTGGGCTCACTGCCCCAGTAACAGAACTTCCAGATGGCACAGACCATGACCACTTAGTGGCCAAACCATAGCCAACTACTAAATATCTAACCCAACCCGCTGGGTGTTGTAAAACACTGCACAAAGGAAGAATTGGCACGTTTCCACAGCATTACAGTTCTCACCAATCTGCTAGGAAATTGCTTTCCCAGTGACCACTCTGTGTTGTACCAGCGTTCTCACTCAGCATCTTTCAGGATGCCTATTCCCCAATCTTCCACAGACAAGCAACACTGAAGTGTGTTCTGGAATCCAGGGGATTTTCTATGCAGAAATCCACTCCCACCTAAGGCCAGGCAAGGGCCCTGACACAGCAGCAGTGCCTGTGTTGTGCTGTACGTACGCTTTGGTCTCGTGAGGGCTGGCGTTGGGCACAGCGTCGGTCAGGCGCAGCTCAAACTCAGCGCATCGCAGGTGGGCTTCTTTGTAGTGTTGGATGAGATCATAGATGCTGTCAAAGGTCAGGTTGTCTGTCAGGTAGTATTTCACAGCCTCTCCATCACCAGTGGAACGGATCCGGCAGTGCTGGACTCTGCCTGACCTCCTGAAGGAGTAGAGGGGATGTAAGGGAAATGCAGGGTTTGTAACAGATTTTCTCATTTCAAAGCATTTCCCCACCCATTCCTGGTCAACTGCTTGGGGAGCTTGAGAAGAGGCAAGAAATCTGTCATCTCATAAAACAGCCAAAGTAACAATCAACAAAAATTCTGACATGGGAGGTTACAGGACCAAAAATAGTAATTTTCAACTGACATTAGTTTAAAATTGGGCATAAACTTATTCTGCAAAATTTGCTCTGACAGCTCTCCAAGTCAGAAATCCATCTGAGGCTATTCCTCATAATGTCCTGACCAGAAGAAAAAAGAAAACACCCAATCCAGAATACCAAAAAAACCAAACCAAACCAACCAACCAAACAAAAAAACCACAACCAAACAACAACAAAAAAACAAACAAAAAAAACTTCCAAACCAAAACAAAAATCTGCCCCCCAAAAAACCCAAAGAAACAAACAAAAAAAAACCCCACAAAGAAAAAGCCCCCTGAAAATCCTTTATTATTTTCCTTTAGAAAAACCTTATTATTTTCCTTTAGAATATCTCTGCTAACAAAGACTAACTCCTGAGACTACCTTTTCAGGGTAGAAACCAGCAATTTATCTTCAAATTAAAAGATCTAATTTTGGCCCACTCATTGAGGAAATAACAAATCCTGTATCCTGCCAGAACACTAGAAAAGTTGAGGGGGAGGAATCAAACTGGTCGTTCCTGCCCTGACAACCTTGCCAAAATGCACAATGCTATATTGAAGTTTTTTAGAAAGTAGTCTTTCCCAATCCCATCAACAACATTCTAGTGTTATTCCTACTTCTTCTCAGCTATAATTGTATAACTGCATACTTGAAAAATACAAACAGTTTTGTGCAGTGCCATAAAATGAACAAATCCCGCATTAAATTTGTACGACAATGACCATACCAGAATGACAAGGTGTAATCATCAGGGAATGCTTCACTTTCCCTAACCAGGAAAGTCCCATCCTTTCCACCCATTTCAGCACAGTATTCCTGGAGCAGTTTCTCAGCAGTTGTTCTCCCCCCTTTCATTTTCCCATGGAACCATTTCTCTTTTAAGTGCAGTTCAGTGCGTTTCACCTCCTAGACCAGAAAATAAGAATTTTTTATAGCACATTTCTAATTTTATGACTTTGAAACTAAGTACTTGTTATTGGTGATACATAACAATTTACTGCTTCAGGATTTCAGCTCTTCCTAGGCCTGAACTCTCCAGCCAATCACCTTTTTGTTACCCTGCTTTACCATCCACAACAGCCAAGTAACACATGAGGAACACAATACACATTCATTCATTCTGCTTAGTTTGAGAATAGCAGCAATACTTAAAAGACTTAGTGCACCCATCAGCATTAGCATGTAAGCACTGAAGTTACATTTCATTGTCCTCATACTCCTCTTTGCAAGTCCTCAATTAACCAAGGGAAAATGTTATTTTATTAAAAATAAGGTTAACTAGAGTTTGACCTTGTCAAAGAACCTTTTTTAGTTTTTTTATCTCCACACTTGTTATCTGATATGGAATCTCTGCAACTTCATCAGCATAAAAAACACACATCTGGAGACACTGAAATAATCTGAGATAATAAAAAGAACATGCTTAAACAATAAAACACAGCCATCACCTTTGATGAATCTTCATCAGCATTCTGTTCTATGTCATCACTGAATGAAAGCTTTTCATCAGCAATAGCACAGTAGTGCCGAGTCCACTTCTGAAAGTTGGGAGATATTAAAACAATTAACAGAGGGAAACCCACTAACTACTCTCAAACACAATATCAAAACAACAAAAAAAATACCTTCTTCCCCTCATCCACACCTGTTCAACTGACAATACTACTTATACAAATATTAAGAAAATTTTTGTAAATTTTCAGGATTACAGAACTGAGTAACAACCTGCAGCAGATGTCATAGAAATAATACCTGTTCTATTGTGTCCCACATGTAAAGTTCTCCTTGTTGCTTCTTTTCTTCTTTCTTTTCTTCTAAGTTCACATCAATGTCTCCCTTTGGCCCCAGTTTTTTGTGCTTAAGAACAAGAAGAAAACCAACATTCATACACTCAGAGAGAATCACACATAAAATTGTTCATAATGTTTCAGCACACTCAGTGTTTCTGGAACTATCTCCCTCCATTGCACAGCCACCTTCTGTCATTATCATAACAGCAGCTGTTCCACAAGGAACAAGGGTTGGAACCTCTTTCTTTAAAATTTAGATCCCATAATAAAGGTTAGAAAAAACTAGTAGAGGTGTTATTGAAGCAGTGAAGAAACAAGTAGTTTGATAAGATCTCACCATTCTTTAGAGAACAGAAAACATGAAGTGACACATACCAGGAAATAAGGATAAACAGGAATCCTTCTGCAGAAAGCAGCACATAAGGAACAAAAGTAAAAACAAAAGGAAAAGATAAGGAATTAAAATGAATGAGGAATTCACCCTTTTATGAGAAAAATGAGTACAAGGGGAAATCCTTTATGATAAAAGGAGTCAAGTTCTACTTTCTTTAGAGTGTTCACAGAAGTGTCTCAAGGGGCTGCAGGCAATATCAATTACTTAACTTCAGCTAATGATGGGATTAATCATCTCACATCAGACCTCAACCACATTCAGTTCACAAAGCCTACTCTTGGCTGATTTCAGTTTGACAGGCCTATCCGAAAAATCTCACAGGCCAGAAAAGTAGGTGTTGCTTCTGTTTACTGACAATATTTTCCAAACAAAAGCCAAACAACACAACTAGGTCACTGGCAGGTGCTGATCTATTTAAAGACTTGTCAGTGCTCTTTTAGACAGCACAGAGTGATATGAATGTTCTCTTGTGCGCACTCATAATAGTTTGTAATTCCCTTTAAACCAGATCTGTCATGTTTCTAATCATGTGCCTATGCAAGTTCCCTCTCTGCTCTGCATGGAAACAACAGACAGTCTGGGGAGAACAAAAAAAAAAACCCCAAAAACTTAAGCACAGAACTTTTGCACCTTATTAGTGGGGTTCTGTTATTTCCAATCTTACATTCAAGAGCGTATTCTTATACCCATCTACCCTTATTTCTTCCATTCAAATGCTTAATACATAGAATGCAATACTGTTACAAGAGCAAGAAAACAGTAGCAATTATTGTTTTACTACAGAGATCACAAGCAGCCCTGAGATTCTTCACCAAATTTTGCCATTTGAAAAGTTCTACCACAGTTTCAATCTTCTTTTGGTTCTGTTGTTGTTGCACAACAGAGCTGATGTGGGCACCTGCACTGCCCACAAGGTATGACACTGACAGGGACTGCCTTCTCGGAGCAGTGCCTTTGTGTTTCACAAGTGGCTCACTAAACTGCTTATTTAAATCACTCTGAGTTAGCAAACACTCATCAATTTGTGAAATCTTCACAACCTCAGTGTGCAGCCCCAAGAGCTTTGGGTTTCACTTGAATGAAAGGCAGTCTTGGGAAAAAAATAGTAATATTGACCTATCTATCTATTCAAGAACATGCTTCTGTCATTTTTAAGCAGGCTACAAGGTGTAAAATGTCTGTGATAAACATCTGAGCAGTGAACTCTCGTTGAAATTTAGAGTGAAATTTCAGGAGCCAGAAAAGAGCTGATGTTTGATCTGGCAATTGAACTGCCACCACTTACTGCAAAGAAAACCAATAGCAAGCACTTTAATACAGAGTTTTACAGAACGCTGTACATTACTGCCAAATGTAAGCAGTAAACACTTCAAGCAAGGGGTTTCTTAAAACTAATCTGTGAAGTCAGGAACAGTATTTCTGGTTCTGCTCTTGTTCTCCTGTTTTATCTCCCAGCACACAAAGCAAGCCTACCTTGATGATGATTTTTTCTTTCAGCTGGGTTGGTGATGGGAGCTGATCTGCACTGGCTTCAACAGGCTTCATCAAAAGCTGATCCCCAAACACCTCCTTGAACACTTTGGCCATGTGTCGCTGCTGCTCCACACTGCAGTGCTCTTCAATTGACAGAATGACTGGGTATCTTTGGTGGACAAAACCAAGGTGAATGAAGACAATTTCTTTTTGCTACAGCTGGCAAGGCAAGGAAGACAACTCCCTCCCTCAGCTCCAAGATGAGAGAAAATATTTAAAGGAAACAAGAAGAGAAAAGGAAGATATAGATACAACAAGTAATAACAGATGTGCAATCACAGAGTTGCCAAGGTCAGAAGAGACCTCTGAAGGTCCATCTAATCCAAACCCCTTCTTTGGGAAGGCCCAATTCCTAGGTTAGATCAGGTTGTTTAGAACTTTATCCAGCCAAGATTTGAGTATCTGCAAAGACAAAGATTCCCTTCAAGCTCTTTGGGCACAGTTTCACTGCTAAGGCACCATTATGTGAAAATTTGTTTCTCCTCTCCTCAAAACCGTGTCTGTTTTCCTTCACATGGACTCGGAGCAGAGTCTGAAACCATAATGCATATTATGGTTGTCACTAACACAATGTTCCTGTGCAGACACTGATCCACATGGGAAAATATTGCCTCTCTGTGTCCAAGTGGTAACATGGAAAAACAGGACACTGACAGCTTGATTTCCTTCCCAGTTACTGGGTAATATTTATCACGTTAAGAACATCTCAGTATAAGTTACAGAAGGGCAGAGATGCAGATCTAAACCCTTCAATTCAGGAGTCATGCTATGAGTTCTGTATTTCCTCAGCTAAGACCTCCCCTACAACACAAACACCACTTCACAGACATATTACTTGTCAATTGTACTATTTTGTTAATTTTTAAAAAATATTTAAGACATACTATTAAGCATTTGAAGTTTCACTTTCAACTTAATAAAAAAAGACCCAAACAAGGAGCTGGAAACCACTTTAGGGTACTCACTATCTTCCTTAGCAATAAATCATTATGCACTGGGACTTTTCCTCAAAACTGCATCTATTAAAGACCCACAAGTGGCAATACTGAAGACTACTGGAATTCATTATTCTCTGATTACTTTTTGCTCTAGATTACAGAGAAATTAAGTTCAGAAAGGTCTAAGCAGATGAAAACAGGCTGAAGGAAAATCAAGCTTACTCAGATGTAACAAAGGCATGGTCTTTGATTGCCTGCACTACATCATCAAATTTGATCTTTGTTGTCCGTGTCCATCCATGGTAAATGATGGGTTTCCCATCAGGACCATCCCAGCAATCCACTAGGAAAGACAAGCAGTGGAAAAAATAAGAAACCAAGTAGTTCTTTAAATGACTCTAGTAAAAAGGATACTTTAAAAACTCCAGTGCTCAGTATACTGATTCATAGACCTTATTGTTCTAATAAAATAGTGTATCAGATGGATTTGTATCTCTCAACGAGGAAACTGAGTTTACTTAAGTAAGAGCAAGACAAATAAAACACATTACAAAATATTCCCCAAGCATTATTATGTAGGAATCTGGAAATAAGAGATTCAGGCAACTATAGTGTCAATCTACTAGTTTACAGTAATTTTCCAGGGATAAATACACTCCAACACATGACAAGTTGAGAGCTTCTGTATTGTGTTGATTTTAACTCTGAAACTCTAATCTGAGATATATTTTGCATTAGTCGAATAAACAACCTGAAATTAAAGTGAAAATTCTCAATAAGGAACACCAGCACAGAGCTGAAGACACATACACAATCGATGGAGAACAAATGCACCAAGACATCAACTGATTTACAAGCAAATTAAACAGGATGACAAAAGGCACCACATCACAAAAATCCCTGTGCCTTAGGCTTGTCTGTGTTACCATAAACTATCTATCTATGCTACACAAGTACTCAAGCTTAAATCCTAAGCTTTCATATAGATTCAAGATTGAATTTTTGGTGTAAAGTGAGACGAGATTTAGGAAGACTCTCTTAAAACTGCCTGGGAACAAGAATCAGAGGAAGTAAATGAAGCATTGGTGAGACATAAGAAAAACCATTTAAGGAATCAGTGATTTTTATATGACTAACTTCAAATTCAGAAAACAAACAGTTCTTGATTTCAGTTCTTTTTTCTTTCTTAGCGAACAGGGGAAACGACTTGTACAGACAACATGTTATAAATCACTCCACAAGCTCTTTACTCACACTCAATACATCGACATCCCATTCTGAGGCACCTGATGTAAGCTTCTGTGGAGGATTCACTGCGAAGCTGATCTCCTGTCAGGTATCTAAGGAGTAAAATAAAATGTGAAAAAGACAGGGAGTCCATTTCAACCAGTTCTCACTCACTGACTGGGTGACCTTTTGCCTCCAGTCATAGAGAATATATGCTGATTTATTTTGTTGTTCTGGGGTTTTGTTGTTTTTGTTGTTGGTTTGGGGTTTTTTTATACTTCTGATGGAAGAATCAGATTTTGCTGAACCTGATGCTATCCGTTTTTTGAATGGACCAAATTATAGGAGGCTAAAGGCTCAATCTAAACAGCAACCAACTCTGACACCCTTTAAGAGAGCAAATCATGAGCTTTGAAACACACCTAAACCTCATCATGCTCAGGCATGTGGGAGGGATGTGGAAGGTATTTAGGGTGATACTACACCTTGTTCTTCAAAATACACCTGTATGCCATATCCATATCCACTTTATTGCATACCCTGCATTATTTTATTTTTTCATGTCTCCTCCCTCTCTTTACACCTTTTTTTCCACTACAATGCTACACGAGCAAGCCCCCTTCATTTGAAGACAGTTCAAACTCATCATCACATACTTTGTACAATTAATGAATCTTGACATGAGCTCAGTGAGGCTACTGGTGCTTGGAAAAAACGGAAGCCTCTTCAGTAACTTAAACTTATGAAAGCAGAGAGGCTTTCAGAACGCTTTTAACTCAATACTTCTTTTTATTTTTGTAACAGGACTTGGGTTTTCTGGCAGCTGAGCTGAGTTGTATCTAAAAACCTCTAAGGTCTTATGAGAAGGGGAAAAAGGAGTCCCAGAAACTCCATCTGCCACATTTATACCACACTGTAGGAAGGTTTCACACATCCACACAGCACATTTCTGGCATAATTTACTGTCTCTCTTACATGTGCTACATTTGTTTGAACAGGGACAGACAACGGGACTTTTGGTAACTTACGTGTTATGAGATGAAGAAATCCAGTAGTGGGACAAAGGATTATTCATATCCTGCACATCTATTGAATCATATTTCTCATCCCAAATACTGTTCTCTTTTGCAAAAAGGTAAGCGAGGAACTACGATACAAAGAGAGAGACTGAATTCAAACACTTTTACCATGTGAGAATAAAAGAAATCCAGCAATGCAGCAAGAGGGGTCTAGAGGTCTTGCCACCCAGTGAAAATTCTGTGAAAGAAGTCTATGAGAACTACTACAAAGTACCATTATCTCACCTCATCAACAAAGAGGAAAGGTTCAGCAGTTTCTCTCATAGTGTCGTCAATAAACTTTGTCATTCGTTCTCGGACTTTACTGAGATCCTGTGCCCAAGATTCCTTCAGATAATTACAATACAGGAGGAAAAAACTTTAGAAATTGTGTTATTCTGTACAAAAATCAAACAAGGAATAGAGATCTACAGATAGATACACACTACCTAAGTACATCTATGCATTGACAGGCAGAAAAAAGCTGGCCTCCTTGGACATGCCTTAACTATAATCTCTCTCATTTCTAAGTGCAATCTGAACATCCTTTGAAAACAGTGAAATTGGGAGAAAAAGAAAGTAGCAAGCTTATACAGGAAGTGTAGGTCTCACTTTTCAATCACATTTGTAAACCTGGAGCTCAGCAGTGCCTAGCAAACATTGCACCATTTTTTCCCCATGGAGTCTGTGCTAAATAACATTGCAGAAATCCATGAAGACACAGTTCCAATCCCTGCCTTCACCCTTATGTGCTTGCTGGCACAGGGTATCTAACTGGCTCCATTCAAAAGGAAATTACCTTTGATTGGAATGCAGGCAGGCAGCAATGCGAGAGCTGCAAAAATGGGGCGGTGGCCAAGGCATTGCCCCAGTGCAGCTCTGGTGACAGCAGTAACCAGGCCAGGCATTGACCTCTGACACAGCATTTACTTCTAACCTTGTCTGTTTATCTACATGACTAAGTGGAGGCTTGTTAAAACCTTATTTACTTTGTCCTCCCTCTTGTCCCCTGGTGCACCTTCAGAGGCTTTATATAGATAAAAAGTAAGAGTTCTTGTGGACTTCAATGGCAACACAGGAAATATCTTTCCAAGGCCCAGTTATTACAGTGACATCAATCATATTCAATGACACCTCATATTTCTTTTTAATGAGCACAGATTCTTTCTGTGATACAACCCCAAGAAAAAGAGCTCAGTATTTCTGTAACCTTCGCACCTGCTGCTCGTGTAGCAGAAATCTCTGGAAGTCATGGAGGTGAACTGCTGAAGCATCTGGACGGTCAGTATTTCTTTAAAAAAAGAAAAGGAAAGTGAAGCTAAAGAAATAGGAGAGGGTAATCAGATGTTACAGCAGAAGATGACATGGATTTGTATCTGGGATTTACAGTACAAAGGTACTGCCACCAGCAAGAGACTTTTTACAATTTCAGTGGGATTTAGAGTAGGCTTCCAGCACTGTATTACTGAAATATTGTCTTTTGAGCCTCCTGGATTCCTGATGTACTTTTGAGAGTGATTCACTGGGGAAAGCACCAAATCAGTACTTGTTGCTTTGAAGCAAATGAGCTGCATTAACTTGACTGGGCTGTTGGTAAGTTTAGCTGAGGTACATGGAAAAACTTCTTTTAAATTATCACAGAGCCACACTTCCACAAGTAATTCCTTCTGTGCAATATTTGGATGAACTACTGTGATAGACCAAAATCTTCTGAAAAAGGAGACAAGGTGCAGCTGCACCCAGGGAAAGTGATATCACTGGTTTGCCTTTTGTGAGTCACAAACACAGCAGCATCTGCCACCAGGAAGGTGCTTTTAAATCTGTGCTTTTAAGCAGTCTCACAGTTTAATTAATGACAAGACCAGAGCTAAGGAAATACTTTGTACACTCAGAGCAAACTTCTTCAGTTACTTCCTTAATCTGTTAGTGTAATATTCAAAACCAAGATAAACTGGTTTAATCCACAATCAATGGGTAAGCAATGCCTGTGACCTCTTCTTCATGCTGCACACATCTCACTTAAACTTTCAAGTCCATCAAGTGGAAATGCAGAAACCATTACTGTCAGCATTCAGCTCAGGTCTAGGTAAAGCCTGTGCACCCCACACCACTCTCCAGACTGAAGCTAAAATTGCTGCATCAAATTGTCCTTCCATAGCTCTGTCCAGCTCTTCATAAAATCACAGGACAGGCAACTTCAGTCCATAACATTTTTGTGGTCCGAAAGTAAAAAACAATCACCAGGACTTACTTCCAATATAAGTTCACCTTTCTGAATGCAAAAAATATTCATGATTTCTTTTCACTTACTAAAACATCAAAATGAAAAAATAAATAAAATTTTAAAAAGAGTGAGGTATTTAAAAAATAATCCTGCAACACTACAACCATAGGAAAAAGTGGAAAAATAATACAAATGAAGAGTCTCACCCAAGAATGAAAACAGAGGAATCCTTTTTGAATTCATCAAGAATCTTAAAACAAACAAACAAAAAAAGAACAAACATAAAGGGAAAAACAATAAATAAGAAAAGAATATCCAATTTTCTATCTAAGCCCATCTAATAATGTCCATTGGCGTGGAAAGGGGAAATAATTGCCTGTCTGCTCTAGAGAAGTTGCATACAAATTAGCAAGACACATTTGTAATTAAATGCATTAAAAAAACCCCCATACTGCCAAGGCTGGCAACTGCACTTCAGGCCTTTCAATGTGAAGACAATTCTCAGGCAAAATACTTGCTTAGACAAAGCACGTTACACAAAGAGCCAAATTTCTGGGAGCTTTTATTGTTTGATATCCCAGAAAAACTGGAATTAAGTATCATCCATCACATTTATTCAAGTGGATATAAAACCTGAATCATTTCTAGCTTGGCACAGCATCATTAGAGATTGCAGGAAACTCATCAATTGACCCAAAGCACTTGTAAGGAAATTGAGAAGTTTCTTTGCAATGATTCACACAGGGCAATAACAAGAGCTGAAGGAAGCCAGAGAGGCTCCTCACTGTGTGTTTTACACTTTAGCTTTCTGCTCAAGCTAATTAACAGGACTTTCATGGCCAAAACTAAAACCCTGTCAGTAAATCTAGGGTTTTTTATCACTCCACCATGATTTCAGCATCACTTTTAAACAGCACAAGCTCTATTGCCAGAAAACCAGCCTGACTTTGACTATCAAAGCTTCTAGTTTAGCATCTGCAAAATTAAAGTTGAATCCACAATAAGAACATAAACAACAAAGACATTCATGCAAGTAATTTCAAATTATGTGTTTTCACAAAGTTTTAAAGGGTCCCTAACTTTCAGAGTCACTAAACATATGCCGTTTCCACCAGTTTCAGGAATCCATACAGTGAATACAAGGAAACAGTCAGGCAGTTGCCCATTTAAATTAGCTAAAATGTAATTCCACTGCATTTATGCCTCCCAAGGACTGTCTGATGCATGTCCTGTAATGGACTCACTGCTGTTAATCTGGAATATGGAATTGCTTCTATCAGTAAAAAAGATCAGCCAAACCTAATGAAAAGATATTCTGCATCCTGAACAAACTCACAAGAAGAATTCCTCCTAAAAACCCCATAATATCTGTACCTATCTCTACTACCAACACACAAGAATCAGCATGAATAACTTGTTCATCTTCTTAGGCCAATTGCTGATAGTGACTGTTATCTACACATCTAGTACAGCACTGCACCCTTTTTCTGTTACAAGAATCAGGAAAAGAGAAAATAAATAACAAACAAAAAGATAAACAGCTCTCACTATTATGATGCAGCAGTTGAACAGTATGAAGACTATTTATGAAAAGCTTACCAATTTCTGTTGTTCAAACATGATTTTCTTGTAGAACAAATGAAATTGTTCAAAAGTAAGCTCTTCCTTGTGAGCACCTATTTCCTACAACAGAAAGTAGCATGCAGTGAATCCAGAATTCCCTGACCTGCAGTTGCACAGTGAACAAGTTATTCTTACTCCAGGTGGCATTCTCTCGTGCATTCTATTCTACTCCAACTTTGTTTTCAACCTCTTGAGATTTTTAAATTTATTTATGTTTTTAAGAATACAAACAAGAAAACAGATGGTTTATGACATAGTGCTCCTAGCCCCCATCTTTGGCCTTACACTTTGCACCCTCACTCCATTTCCACAACTGAAAGAGAAATAGGGCCTCATTTACTCATTGTTAGCTGGGGCAGCAGAAGCAAGAATGTCTGCTTTAAGGGTGGAGAGCTGGAAAGCAGGAAAGGGTGGGGATATTCAAGGTTCCTGTAGGAATGGAATGACCTTCAAAAGTTATTAATATTGGCATTAGTTGGAGAGAAGAGGTTATTATTTGATCATATGGAAAAAAAAATAAGATAAAATTCATGCAGAAAAAACAGAAAGATAAAATACTTTTCTATGTACTTGATCAGTACTGGAGCTCCAAACCCAATGTTGGCTTTGGTCAACCACAAGTGGAAAGAAGGAACATTTATGTCTGTATTTTCTTACATCCTCAGATATAGGCAAAGCCAAGCTGAGAAATTAATCAACATAATTTATTTAATGGTACATGATATGAATCAAAAATATAGAAAGTGTCCTAAAAAGAAACATCAACACCTATCAGATAATACCAAACACGTTTAAGTAATCAGGTAATTACCGCAAATTTATCCTTCAAGTACTTCATGCTGCTCACTTTGAAGTTTACTTGGGGAAGGACAGTTTTCAGCTCTCTAAGACTGATACTGAGGGAAAAAAGGAGAGAAAAAAAATAGCAAAATCACCACAGTTGTGTTGTCTCTAGTCAGCTACTCATATGTTTTCTATCAACACAAAAATGTGACTGTTGAAACATTTTGGGTAGGGCTCATCTCAAATACCTGTAAACTCCTATAAACTTAACACCTACAGAGAAGCGAGCTAGACATGGAGAAACAGGCATTTCAATTAATTTGGACACCCATGTAAGGATGAAAAGAACTGTGTTGCAGACATATCCCTTTCTCTCTCAACAATTAATGAGATCTAGATGATCAGCTCAAATGTAGATGTTTATACACATTCAGATGAACTGCAGACTTTCTTCCACTAAAATTGGATTCCAGACACAGAAAACATCAGACAAAGGCTATACCGAACAGATGAGCACAAACAGAAAATAAAAAGCTCCAATTTTCAATACCATTTTAACCTTTTTCTCCAGATGTTATTCAGTCTGGTACCGCTGATTTACAGCAGCAAGGCTCTTCCCTTCTGCAGCATCTGAAAATGATCTTATCCTCCCCTCCCAACTAAGTCTTCCCTTCCAGTTCCATTTACAGACCTGCTGATTCTTTCTGCAGAGTTTCAGAATGCCCAGTGATATCCCAGAAACACTTCAAAAACCAAAGTTTTCTAGATAACAGCAAGACAGCAAGTCAAGAGAGCACAGCTACAAGACCTGTGAGTCCTGTTGCTGAAGCCCACAAAATATTAAAGCAATACCAACAAGACGAGACTGAGGTGCCCTGCCATGATCCACAGAGCAATACAGAAGCCATTAAACCTCTGCAAATCCAGGGTCAGAACAGAGTTGCTTAAAAGCAAGAGAACCAATTAGCACGTAGATGAAAGTAACACTTCCATTCTACAGTGTCCATACAAGCAGCTACCCCGGGAGATATCCTCATCTCCATTGTGCAGAGAGGGAAAGAGGCAAAGCAAGAAGGAACTAAGCCAAAGTCCATGCCCAAGCCAGATTAGAACTCAGGAAATTCCTGGCTTTCCGCCTTGTCGCCAGACCTCTGGAAAAAAACACTATTAGAAGCAAGAACGAGCACTCCATTTGTACCCTAAACACCAAGCACAAGCAATTTCCTCTGGCCAGACGAGTGCAAGAGAAAACAAACAGCTGGGACTTCATTACCACTGGAAAAAAACTCAACCTGTGGAACAGGACTTGCCTGGAAGCCTAACCTTTACAATTAACCTCCCTAAAAACCACAGCTCTAAACACAACGGACCTCAGTCCAAAGTCCTTTCCAAAATTTTTCTAAAAGCATGAATCATCTAGGAAGAGAAGGAAAAACTGTTCTCTCCACAGTGCAAGTCTCCTTGGTCCCAAACAAAATGCATTGTAGCAATAGAACAACCCTAAAGCAACAAATGAAGCCTCTTCAGCAGGCACCTACTGTCAGCCACAGCTGCTCCATTCTAACATTTGCTTTTCCTTCGTGAATCCCCACAATACACACGTTGCAGGGTTAGTTCTCAAAATGCATCAGGAGGTACAAGTCAATATCCAGTAAAGGATAGGACTGTCCCCTTCCCAGCTGTGGCCAGTTTAGGAAACACAGATCTGAAAAGGGGTCTCAGCTCACCCTGCACAGTGCCACAGACCATCTGCACAAGGGTGTGACTTCCTGCAACAACACGGCCTCAGTCACACAAGGAAACACCACACAGCAGTTTGCTTTTGGGAAAAGGTGAACAAGAAAGGAAAAGCATGAGCTTTTCTACACTTCAGAATAAAATGCACATTCTAGACATAGAGAAAAATCGTGGTGAAAAATTTACACAGAGGGGAGGCAAGGTTAACATTCTTCTCAGTGTTGTATGATTTCTAGGAACTCTAAGGAGAGATGTGCAGCTTAATTAATTTTATAAAAAGGTCTCCTTTGCGTGTAAAAGCTACAAACCCACATCACACATGGACCTGAAAGGAACTACTGAAACTCGAACACGTGAAGCCACACATCACACTGGGATCTATAACCCATGGGACTTCCTTCACATGAGAAGCACCAAGATGGAGATGATTCTTTGGCTTTGGTCTGTTCAAATACGTGGCAGAGACAAGCCCCTGGCCAGGCCAGTTGCTGGTTCTGGTCTGCCTGTGTTAGAGCCTGGTCACTGCAATGCAAACACAGCTCAGCAACGGAGGAGTCCTGGTGGCATAGCTGCACAGGAGAGCTCACAGCAGGTTGTACAGTCCAAGCAGCTCCTACTGCTGTGAAAGGACAAAGGCCTCTACAAAGCAAGCAACCTGCACAGCTGAGCTCAGTCTCTACAGTAACTGCTGCTCTCTCATTCTGGCAAAGTAATTCTAAGCTAAAATTTAAAGTACTTCATTTTCATAATTTGTTTCCTCATTATACCACAAACAAACTTGAGTGAGTACTCAGGGTGTTTAACAAAAGCAAGGGCAAATGCCATTTTCAGGGGTGTCACATTCCACATTTTGCACAATGAATTCTTTATTTCTTTTCATTCCATGTTAGAATCTAAAACAGAATTTTACTAAAAACATCTGAAAAAAGACAGAGCTTCTTACCTATTTTTTCTAGTTTGATCAACAGAATAGATCTGCTTTCTCAGCCAGCTTGTGGAAAGGAGGGAGAAAAAAGAAATAAATCTAAGAATTATAAAGAATATACAGCCAATGAAATTTAAAAATCCATAGACAAAACTCAATAGAAGTACTTAAAAGTCTTAAGATTCATTTATTTTAGTAAGGCAAAAACATTTCCAGTGCAGCATCTAAGGATCCAGCCAGTTTTTTTAACCACATTTGTAAATATGTACTTTTCTGCTGCATTTTAAAGTCACGTAAACAACACAGGAAGGGGAAGGGTGGGCAGGACACAAAAGAATGAGTAACCAGAAGCTGTAAAAATGTAAGAGGATAAAGTGAGCCAAAACTTCAGCTAATCTAAACTGGAGTAACTCCATAAAGTCAGTGATTTCTGCCAGATTTATCTTTGAGCTGCTGGCTTAGATAACTGTTAGATGCATTAAAATTAAAATCTAGAGGGAAGGGAGAGGGGTTTAGACAATTTTAAAGAAAATCCTCATTACAGTGCATGTCAGTTTCAGATGCACAGTAAAATACTACTAGTTGCATCAATAGTAAATACATATATATACACACAATTTTGATCTAAAGACTGAATGCACTGCTAAACTGACCTTCAGCCTCAACAGGAATTACTCGTCTGACAACATCAGTGTCAAAGCCACAGTTTGGTCAGGGAGCAAGCAAGGGCAAGAGCACATCCTCACAACAGGTAACAGCAGTGGCCACAAACAAAAATGCCAGCAGTGATGAAAAGCAATGGGGCATGGAGACATCACTGAAACCTTGTCAACAGAACAGGCAATCTGAGCCTGAGCCGTTTCACATGCAACATCCTCTGAACATTAAGGGTGCAGTTTCACCTGCATATGGGTGACATTTGAATTTTCCAAGAAGCCAACACACAAACACCAGGTGTTCTTGTGATGTCATGAAAAGATTTTGTTTTGGGTGCATAGTATAAGGTGAAATACAAGTTCTCATTAGTGAGGTGAGATGAGTGAAGCAGAGTGTGACTCCAGAGCACGTACGTGGCAAAACAGACACTGAGAATTTCCATATGAGCTTTCAGTGTTATACACTTAACTGGAGAGTGTTCTTAACAGAACTGGCAAGCACCACTTGCTGCACCTTAAAAATTTCATTCAGATTTTCCACTTTCAATTCCCAGTCTCACAAAGTGAAAATACATCCATATACCTCTCTGTGATCGCAGGTGTGGGAGCACTCATGACCTCTTGATACAAGATATTCAAGCCACACAACCATTTATCAGTATCATCTTTAGAGTCAGCTGAAAAAAATAATATACTGTGGTAAACATCAAAAAAAATCAACACAAAATCAAGATATATCTTCTTTACATAAACCCTAGTATACAAAGCTGCTGACTAACCTTCCTCTTTGATAAATCTCATTGCATAGCTTTGTGTTGCTACTAATAAAACTAATAAAAAACAGCATAAATTTGCGGGTAAGTAAGCTCTGACAAAAAAATACCTCATTTTACAAGACTGCTTATCTGAGCAGGAAAGTTTCAATATTTCAGCAAAAACACTATAAAACTACTGCTGAGTTTCTGTAGTAACACAATCAAAATTCATTTTCTTATCATCTGTCTCCAAAGTGGCAGAAGTCCAGAGCCTAGATCAGAGCAACTTCAAGTGCACAGGCAAAAGAACTCAGTGCTGCTGTAGCATAAAGCTGGTTCATTATATTCCCAGCAACCTACAAAAAAATTGCAATATACTGCCTTTTGACATAACCACCTCCTATCTACTTTAACCATGCCTCTAAACACAGATTGTTCCAGACTAAACTGAGGCAAGAGAAGCAGAAAGGGAGCAATGTAAAAAACTGGTGTGGCTTATATAGAACATTTTAATACAAGTTAAAAAAAGGTCTAAAATTCCTCACGTGGCTTAGCTAGAAGCCAGGTACATCTTCCTCCCAACCCTGCAAATTAGTATATCATTGTCCTGTTTTGTTTAAAAGTCAGTTTGTCTTTCCATTTCCCAAACCAGAAGAGTCTCTCCCATCATTTATCATGATTGCATTTGGTGATTCTTCCATCCAACAGAAGCAAGATGAGGAACTGCCTGCTGGGCACAGTTTTCCCTAGGAAATACCAGCTAAACTGAAAGAACCTGGTGAGAGATGCAATCAATAAAGCCCTCAGCAAAGTCCATTTGCTTTAGCAGGCTGGCTCTGAAATCACATGAAGGCATTCTTCAATTAAACCAGCTCTAAAAAATTATTTTCACACAGGAGCTGAAATCTTTTAACAGCCTTCAAAGCAAACCATTTTCTCAAAAGGTGATGATTACATTTTATTTAAACTTTCAAATAATGCTTTATCCCCCAAGGATGAAGCTGGAGCCCAGCCTCAGCTCCCCATGGAAGTGTTTTTCAATTAGTTACAATTTCGGAAAGAACACCCACTACCACTGCCAAACCAATTCTTCTCCTGAGACAATTCTGCCCTTTATGACAGCTACCATTCCCTCCAAGTAACAATTCTCTTATATTGTTTTAAGAACCCACAACAAAGCCCTTCAACAAGGAAAAGGATTTCCCCCTTAATTGAAAGTTATATCATGTTGTTCTGCAGTTCAGCATTACAGCAACATCTCATGGTACCATGTATTTTCAAAGTATTGGCAAAGGTCTGTTTTGAGAACTGCCATGGGGGAGGGACTGGGGGGGGCTGTCAGAGGAAATCCAGCTGAAGTCCCTGGCACAACTGCACGTAAGCTCAGCCACATACTCAAAATTTTCACAGACTTCAGTCTACAATGGTAAAACTTATTTAAAGTTAAAAACCTCTAAGAACGCATTAGTTGCAAGCAGTCTTTCATTTCAAAAGCATCCGACTGCAAAAAAATTTGTCTTCTAATACTGCAATCTGTAAGAAATTCATTCCATAAATAATGAAAAAATAAAAGCTGCCAGCATTAAAACACTTACAAAGCACTCCCCTTTTCTCACATTAAGATTTTCCAGTTAAGGTAATTATTTAAATGGGTAAGCACGTTCCTGCTCAGGACAGAGAGAACTACGTCTCCAAGTAAATTGTCTGCATGGTTCTAAACCAACACCATTACAAACTTTCTAGAAAAGAAATCTCTTTGTAAATTTCTCTAGTTTGAAACTGTATTTAGCCTGTACTGTAAGAATTTATATCCCTTTTTATTTCAAAACCTTTGGGCTTGTGAACCTGGATATTCTTGCCTGAAATAAAAAGTGCCCCAACCCTTTCTATAGATACAGGATACAAATTCCTTTTGTTTCACACAGATCTCTTCATTTTCAATTTATCACCTTCCAGTTTTATTTATGGTCCCCTAGTACTTATTTAGAAGAGGTTTAGTATTGTCAGGTGACATGCACACAAATAACCCAACCTAGAACTTCATTTTTCCAAATTAGTCTGCAATTGCTTATAGGTGATAGGAAAATTTCTGTGATACAGCTGCAGTCTAACTTTTTATGACTATTGTTTCCAAAATCATTTTGGCCAGACTGAAAATGTCAGGACCATATTCTGGCCACACTGAACAGCTGTCTTTAAAGAGGGCAATGTCACCTCTACTTTTCAGTGTTGAAAACCTTACTGGAGATATTTAACCAGCAAAAGTCTACCTTGCTAGAAAAGATCAGAAACAACACTCACATGACACACCATTTGAAAGTAAAACATTCCAAATGCAGCAGGTCACAGACAAGAAGGGCTGAATAAAAGGTCAGTCTCCTGATTTTAAGCATCTGGTACACTCCTGAACTGCAGAAGTTAAAACCACCGTATTCTGTGCATTCCTGGTCCATCAATGTGTTTGACTTGTTCAATTGGTAGCTTTAAAGAAGAAAGAAAGAAGATAAAAGTACCTGCTAAGCTTAAGGTGTTGAGGACAAACTGGGTACCATAAAAAATAGTAAAGCAGTGTTCTTCTCTGTGCCTTGCTTTGCAACGCTCAAAGTCCTTTGAATTCTTTCCTGGGCGGATTTCTTTAATTTCGATCAGATCCACTGAAAGGAAACAACATTCAGTCAGTACAAGTGCAGAGCCTGAAATGGTAAGATGGATAACTCAAAGTATGCACACACATATAAAATATATATACATATATATATATAAACTTGCAGATCTATATTGCACAAGAAATGCAAATTGCACCAGCTTGCAATCCATAAATCCACAAGTAATTAGTAACAGACAACAGTAGAAAAGGACCAAAAGAAGAAAAATAACCTGTCATATTTTTATTATTTCACTTCCACCGATTATTCATGGACAGCGTGCATACACATGGCCCTTTGGGTCACAGAAAATGTGATTTCACAAATGGCATTAACTCTAAGCAAGTAATTTCCAATTGCCATGACAACTGTTTAGAAAAACAAAAATACAGTTCTACCTTACCTACCTAAAAGTTACATATATCTTAGATAGCCAGCTAACCCTGTCAGCTAGTACAGTCACCGGTACTTTCAAGAAAAATACTTGCAGTAGGAATATAAAGAGAAAAATCAAGCTTAATAATTAAAATGTGAGTTTTCTCATGGCCAGCTCTGGAGAGGTCTGTGTTGTTTAACATAACCTGTTTTATCACTTTCACCTCACTGCTCTCCAGAGAACACAGCTATGCACTGGAGCACAGCAGAATGGGAACGCTGCACAGGCACACACTTTCCCAAGTCAGCTCCCTTTTTTCAAACCCTTGCTACAGGGCCTGCAGAACAGGAGTTAGACAGCACTGAAATAGAAATATGTGTGCTCTCAAGATAAGATACTTATTAGAAAACTGAGGAAGTGGTTTTGCTCTGCCTGTGGACCAGAGAAATAAACAGCTCCTTCCACTTCTGGATAGGCTTGACTTACGAGCTACAGGATGAAGAGTGAAGAAAAACATTTCATGGCTGCTCTTGAAATGTGTTTATCAGACCTAGCAAGATCCAAGGAAACAGCTGAGGATTTCTGTCCATGCATTTAAGAACGACACAATATAAACCCCCTGTTTTAAATGAGCACCTCATCAGTAACAGAAGACCATTAGTAACATAACAAAACAGCAGCTTTGCTGCCAGCAGAGGGTGAGCTGAACAATGGCAAAGCTTCCACCTGTGTAATACCAACATGGACAGACATGCAAGGAAGTTCATCAACAAAATCCTGATAATGAAACATTAATTCATCTTGGAACTTCTTATTCTCTGCAAAGTATCCCAGGCCAACCCTCTACTAGACACTCCTTTCTCATAGTCACTAAACAACTTACACTGTGAAAATGAGACCTCAAGGGTTAACCTGAACTAATCATAGAATACTAATCACAATTCTTTCTTAAATTAATTTTTCCAAGCATCATTACTCTCAAGGTAGAGATTTTAAGGTCTCAACCTCCCTCTCAAACCATGAAAACATCTCCTAGGATCTGCATATCTGATTGGTCAAGGCCCCTAAATTTAGATGCAAATTTATAAAATAAATTCATATTGTGCCTATAAATGACCAGGAACCAAAAGCTCCCAACAGTGACTCTGATCCCCTTACCACTCAGAGTCTCACTTAGATCCCTAAAGATGTAACCAAGTTACCATCCCAAATATCACCATCTGAAAAAGTTGATCTTAACCCACCAATTTACATTAATACCAGCAGAGAAGAACCAGGATGCAGAGATAGAAAGTACCTAAAGAGAGAGAAGGGGAGGCTGCATGGCTGCAGTAAATGGCATGGGACTGCACACCAGGCTGCCTCATTCTAGCCATTGGCAAGTGCAACCCCACTGCTTTCACCCAACAAATCTCTGCTGAAAAACACAGTTTTAACTTCAAAGTGAATCACACCTTTCCTTTCAGACTCCTATAAATCCGCACACACAAACAACACAACAGAAGGCCCCTCTCAAAGTACAAACTATAAGCAGCGATAAAAGAGATTTCACAACCTGCGCTGCTGCTGTCATTTCCAAGGGCTCTTACCTCACACTGACCTCTGAAATAAGCACACAAACTTACCCAATGTCTCCCCTCAGTTACACACACTCACTAAAGTCCTTCTCCTTGCATTATAGCCTTTCAACCCCACCATCCCCTTCTCCTGCATGAACCCATGTGTATATACAGAGACACAAGGACTTTTGTATGCACAAACACATTATTGCTTCTCCAACTGGTTTTTCAAAAAGAGTTTCACTATACCCTAATTGCTAAACATCCAGTAAACAGAGGAATGGTTCAGCAGGAGAACAAAACTGGGTGAGAGAAGAAAGAAATATTTATATTAAAAAAATTTCACATTCAAAATCTAACATCCCTTTTCTTTCCAGGCAACATATTCTATACAACCAACAAAACGCAGGCAAGACATCATTATGTTTGCTTAGAAAATAAATGAAATAGGTACAAAACACAAGTTGTATTAAACAACCTTTATATTTTTACAGAAATAAAGATATAATACATATTATAGTTTAGAAACTGAATGGAAACTACCTGTATGTGTTTTAACGACATTTCATATGTTGGTTAGGATGTATTACTCTACATAATTGAAAGAAAAGCTAATGTAGAGATTCAAAGGGAGAAAAGAGGCTTTAATTCTGGTCTTGCTCTAAGCTCTGTGTCCTCCACAGGTAGTCTGGAGTCGTCTGGCACCCTCCATGTGATACCCACTAACTCCAGAATGGCTGATTCCAATCACACCGAGAAAGAAGAAGGCCAGGAAAAGCTACGACATGTTTCAGATTCAGATTAGTAAATCAGCTGTACTAATTTAGCTGTTATGAAGTTACTGTGAACTTTTCATAGCACAATCTGTCACTGAACAATTAAAATGTAATTTCATACCTATGCCAGAATGCAGGCACAGCACCTCAGCCACTCTTTGTACTGCCTTGAAGTACTGGAGCTTTCCTCCTTCTCAATCCCACATGCAAATTGCAGAGCCATGTCCTGCCCTGGCTTCACAGACGCGTATTCCTGGGGCCTGATACACCCAAAAAAACCACAAACCTGAACAGATGCACCTTGCAGAGTCAAATCAAATCCAATGCACTTACAGGTGCAATTTCCACAAGAAAGGTGAAAGAAGATTAAAACATTTCCCAAGGAAATGTGAATCAAAGTATGCACTGTAGAGAAATTGACTCACATCCAGCAAGACAAGGAGAGTGATCCCCCAGCACAGCCAATCCCCAGCCAGCTTGTACAACTCTAGTGCCACTCTAAAACCCACAATTAGTTACATTTCACCCATTCCTTTATGTGATTATTTCCGCAGGTTGAAAGGATCTCCTTAGCAGCCTCATCAGTCATGGATTGATGCTGGCAACTCCCTCAAGTGGCTCTTTAATGACACCAGACTCCAAGGCACCTTCAATTACCATCCCGTCTCAGGCCCTGATCTGGATGTGCATTCGAGGCAATTCAGAGCCTGAAGCTGCCAAACTTCAGCTCCTGCTGCTGTGTGTTGTTTGGCAAATCAGTGAATTCAATGCATCATTACACTACTACACAGATACTTTCCTAAGACTGCACAGATTAATTGCTCAGTGCCTTCCAGGGCACCTGACAGAGCTCTTTATTGCCATTAACTTAACAATAAGCTTTTGATCCTCAGCATCTCCACTGATCTCCATTCAAATAACCTGGCAGCAGTGGTCATGTTCAATCACACACTTGCAGGTACAAATTCCTGTTACGTTTCCTTCAGTCACACTTGGAGGTAGAGGGTAAAACAGAACCTATGTTTCACTACAGCAGGTGCTGTGCAAGCAGAGTGGAAGACACGATACAAGATAACCAAAGGTAGAGAACAATATCAAGAACTGCAAAAAAAAAAACCCATTACACTGCTATATTCAACATTGTGCTCCTCATTCCAGGAGAGAACAAACAACACTGCTGTTTAAAGGGAAAAGTTCTGGCTCTGTCTGCCACGTGGTCACCCTTCATCCACCTCTGGCTGGGAACACAACCACCCACCACCTGAACAGACAGGTGGGTTATGGAACAGACCCTGTTGAAAACCAGCCAGTGCCAGCAGCAGAGAACCTTCCATGAGCTGGAAGCCCTCACCTAAGTTCATTGGAGTCTTGCAAGTTTGCAAGAACACTTTTGGTCAAGGCAGGTAATGTTATGCTGGAACATCAGGCTGATTGTATATAAATGAATGGGTCATAAAAACTTTAAAAGCTGTCAACCTATCAAGGTACCCTTGATAGAAAAGTCTAGATTAACAGTGTAGAAGTTTACCTGAATCTGTCATTATGGACTACAGAGTTCTGTAAGATAACATTCCTGATTCAAAGCCCTAATTCCCTGGGAGTCTTTCAGTGTCTGTGGCCACAAACAGTGCTTGGATCAGAGATCAGTCATGTACGTAATGAAGGAAAAGAAAAAGCCTACAGAGAGATTCAGAGGAGGCTTACAGAGTCAGAAATCATGCTGTGGGCATTATTTCAGTAAGTCTCAAGAAGGCTTCAGGGAAACTACTGGCAATGTTTTGAAGAAGAAAGTAAGGGACTCTGATCACCCAAGCTGTACGCACCAAGACATGGGGTGGCCATTCTGTCTATGAATGTAATTGCATTTCCCTGTGTATATACGTATAGCAACATTCCACACTCAGAAGCAGATTTTTTCCCAACAATTTGCATTACAAAATATTCCAAAGTAGGTTTCATTTTAGAACGGCAGAAACCGCCCACTGCAACAGAAGCTGTGTGCAAGTGAGTGCCCAGTGAATGAAGAAAGCCTTTAGTATCCTTTTGCAAATGTACTTCATGGTGGTTAGTGAGGACAATGCTCTCACTACTGCAGAAATTAAATATTAACTACACAAGGTGTGTTTTAACAGCCTCTTTTATTCAGAGCAGCAGTGAAACACAGATCATGTGTGACTCTAGAGGGAACAAGATGAGGCTTCTCTCGGAGAACAAAGTCACAAGAAAGCAGAAATGTCCTGCAGCACGGCAGTCCAGATGTGGTAGGGAAAGAAATTCAGCTCATATAAACAGATGTTTACTGAGACATTCAGGGGCCCAAGGAAGTCATTACAGATAAGCCACAAAACTTCTGAAAACACAGTTACAAGCACGAAACATGAGAAACAGTGTGGTACACTTTGAGAAAGCACCCATGACCATCTTTCCAAGGGGTCCTCTGGGGATTTAGCTGAGTGACTGACATCAGGTTTAGAGAAGTGCACCTTTTAAACCCACAGGGTTTTACGTAATCAGGTCACACAGAGCTGTCACGTACGGTAACAACAAATTACTACTAAATTCATAACTTCTCACTGGATTGCTCAGTACAGCACCACGTTACAGTGCTTCCCAGTTTGAGCTCTGAATTCAAGGGGCTGTACACCTGGCTACTGTTTTCATATTAAAAATTAAAGGGAACCTCCACAAAATGACATAAGAATAGGGTAAAAATTAACATGTGCCCATAAAAGTCCCCATTCTGCTCCATGCAACAAAACAGAACAAATATGTTGGCATATAAAGCTGACTTTGGGGAAAAGATGGAGTACCTACATCTCACACTCACTTTGATCAACCAGTTTAGGGGTGCTCAGGTCTGTGCAGCTCATTCCAAGCCCGTTTCGCTGGCTGGCCATGACAGGAAGTTTGGTCGTTGCAAGTTAGCATCAGACATTGCAGAACTGAGCTGCTAAAGGGAAGACATTGTTTGAAAAGAGCTAGAGGCTACACATGTTCATTTTTTCATTTGACCACAGAAACCAAGCTCCATGTACTCAGCTGAAGACTTACACAAAGATCCCCTGGCTAACAACTGAAATACAGAAATTTCAAAACACACAGACAAAAAAAGGTGAATTTTAATGTTCCTTTGTGAAGCTACTCCACAAAGAGCAAGAAATGGATTCACTTTTGCAATGACATAACTGCTCTCTAACCGATTCAGAATACAGAAAGCAAATGACAGAATAGAGACTCAGGGTTTTCAATGTGAGTTTATTTATTATTTTAAGTCTGAAACAGTAAGGAAATTCAGACAAATTCTGTTAGCAGTAAGGAATACAAAGGTCACTACTAGAAATCAGCAGGATCAAGCGTAATATCCAAGCTAAATGAAGCACTCATTTCCCACTCCTCAGCAGAATATGTAGATGCTCATCACTTCTCCCAGAGAGGTACAGATCTGTAAATGTTTATACCACCTTCTCCAATGGGGAAAAAAAAATAAGTTTTCCACCCAGAAAGAAAGAAATTTACATTAACAATTCTACTAAATAAATGACTCAGATGTTTAACACATAGAAAAAAAAAATCAATGTTTAAGAATGTGAGCCATATGCCTAAGCACTCTTAGGTGTTAAGTTTTTGAAGTTCCCCAAAGTATCCGACAGCCAAAAGGATGTATAGCATCAAAACCTGCTCTGTTTGGCAGGTCATTTTAGCAAAGGTTTTAAAAGCAAACTTATCAAAATTGAATTTCAAGGCAAAGATGCTGCTGGATAAAATTCACAAAATAAAACAACAAAGATAAAAAATCCCAACCCTTGTTAGGTAGAGCAGCACTGCCTGTGGCAACACAGAAGGTTGCCATTATATTAAATTACAGATCCCTGCATTTCCCTTCACCCTGTCAATTGAATGTGGCCTGATCTGGTGCTGATACCTACCCTATTAGAGGTCACTGCTTCTATAACGAGCTTTGATCATTAAATATCCAGGTGCAACATTTGGCAGAAACCAGTGATTCCTGCTTGGCAGTGTAACACAGTCTGAAAGCACAGGGCAATCATACAGACTGAGAAAAAACAGAGCAGATGTCACAGGTTCTAATTCTACTTTTAGCACGAATTTATTAAGTCTGTTTTTAGTTTCCACACTCCCTTTCTTAACATACCTGTGAAACATGAAAATCCAACTTCATTTTATGTTTGGGTTTTCTAATCATGTTCTAGAGGACAAATTCTGTAAAATCTCCTCTTTTCAGCAGAGAAGAAAATCCCAAGTGAACTTAACACTTGGCAACTCTTTTCTGTAGGTTAAATGAAAAATCAGTAATGCTAAATGACTTTGAGATGGCAAATGTATTCAGAAAATGGTCATTTTGTTCTACAAACTCTGGGAAAATATTACATATAAAACTAGAGAAGTGAGACAATGTGAAACGAGCAGTTCATATTAATTCTAAAATAACACATTATGCATTGTCAAACACAGGTTTCTGTTATAAATGAAAAAAAGATACAAGATAGTCCTACTGCATTAACGAAGGTCTGGGCTGCAGAAAATAAAAATTACTACTATTGTTGTACTGTGGTGTGTCACAAGCATCAAAAGCTTTAATTTAAGTATAGCCTTTATCCTTCTGCTTCATAATTTTGCAATTGCATTGACACAAGGTCTGTACCTCTGCCACTCCCCAACCCAGGTGGTATTTCATCCTCTGAGAAAGTTTTCAGAATAAATTAATACTAACATATCTCTTCCTTTGCTCTTTCAACCTTACCTTCACCCTGACCTCTCAGTCTCAGAGTTTCAGCATACAGAAAGAGCAGTCTCACAGCTGGTATATAACTTTTTCTAAACATGGCCCTCTGATGCTTTAAACCTATTTCTTGTTATGAGCTTGTACAACTAAATTGTCACTAGTTATTTTTAGTCTGGAGTCTTTTGCAAAAAATAAAAAATGAAAAAAACAGGTGATCTTTCTTTTCTAAAAATTCAGGCATCAAAATATGGTTTATTTCATTCTGCAAAAGCAGTTCACCTCTTCACATGAAAAAAAAAATCCCGAGGTATTCAAAAACAGAGAAATAATCTTCTGTCCTCAAACAGAATCTTCCTTGAAATGAGCATGTTTGTATTACAGAGAATCACAAACTTGCACATTCAAGGACAGCACCACAGATTTCTGAGAGTATAAATTCTCCTGGCTGTGAATCATCCCTTCACTCAAGGGATTCTTGGAAGAATATGCAGAAATTCACACATTTTCCAGTGACTAATCCAACTCTAGTCACTGTGAACTTTCCCTTAATAATTGTCCTGAAAGCACTTTGCATTTGAGAAAGAATGAAATATCCATAATGGATCAGCTTCCTGGAGATTTACACCTTGCCATCTGCTTGCTCTATAAACTTGATTATCATAACTTTGGGCCCTAATTTATTCATGTGCATATAAATGCTATACCACAGTCTGGGAGGCCTTATCTGGGAGTTCTGGATTGTCCTCTCAGACAGCAAACCCCAGGTATCAGCCACACAGACATGTGTCTTAGCAGAGTCCTGGCAAATCCTGCCCACTCTTGGCCACCTCTTCCTTCCCCTCTGCCTGTCACTGCTGTCCCAGTGGGTACAACACACCCCCCACAGTGTGGCCAGCCTGGGACAGTCTGAAGTGGGGAGAACCAGCCCTGGGTGTGTGTGACCCAAGCACTCTCACCCAGGCCCACACACAGCTGAAAAGGTTAAACACACAATAAAAATACACAGCAGAATCATAAGGAGGCAACACACTGCAACCCAACATGTTGTCAAGTCACAGCTTCACAATCATCTACCTACTATGCATGGATTAGTTTCTACAAGAAAAGGGTCCATTACAAATTAAGCAATCAAATCAAATCTCTCAAAGTGCAAGGAAACCAAACTTTCCTTCTCCCAAGCAAAAATAAGTTCATTCTCTCAAATGCCTGTCTGAGTAGACAGGTGAGACTAACCTTGGAATTTAACTGCTTAATGCTAGGCTGTGAAAACATCTCCTCAAACTTATTTCACACACAGACAGAAATACAGTGCCTCTTGATCTACTGTTAGCATATCCTTATCTAAAGGACACAACCAACCTGTCTTCTTTTATTTAGGGGAAAATACAGAGGTTTCTCTACAGATCCTTTTCATTAGAAATTCCTTTTCTATAGGGCAACTCAAGTCCTACAAAAGGTCAATGTAAAATCTCCAGTACTTGGACACTGTGTGATCTGAACCACACAATGAAGACAGAGATTGTTTAAACCAGATTTCCTACCCTTTGTAAATCCTCACTTCTTACCATACCAAAGACCTGGATCTAGAACGACTTTTCTGAAGTTTCTCATCCAGAAAAAGACACCTGCACTGAGCAGGAAATAGCCCTAATTTTAGCAACTCTTTCACTCTATTCTAAACAGAAATGCTGGCAGCTTTTTAACAAAAGGGACCTTTTCCTAAGCAATGCAATTTAAAATACACAGTAGTGCCACTTTTGGGCCCATGGAGTTGTGTAAATATTTATGTAAGTATTGCTAATCCTACATCTCTCCCTTGCCCTGGTCAATTTATTCTAGAATAAGAGTAGCTGCCTTTTTGTAATTGTGAGACTTAACTTAAATCACTTCCACAATAATATTAACCAAACTTGAAAAAGATTATTATAAATATAATCAACTCTGGCTTAGAGGAATTTGAGTGTTCTTCAAACATCTGCAGTCATTCAGCAAGAAAATCAGCACTATGACATCCAAAATTCCCAACACTATACAGGGCAGTTAGGGAGAGAAAAAAAAAAAACCACTTTTTTTTCTTGCTCTCCAAAGGGAGCGCATTAAAATGAAGTACAAAAGTTGGACTCCATCTTTGCTATCTATTAGCAGCCTATTTTTGTGTCCCGAAGTCAAAGAACTCTCCTCACTATCTGATTTAGAACCACAAACCCATAGCAGATGCAAACATTGAGCTTTCTGCCTTCTGTAAAGAGCAGTTGCCAAACTTGAGTTAAAACAGCACACACAGAACAGGAAACCATCTTAACTTTCCCACCCATACTGAATATTAATTCTTTTTGGACTGAAGCACATGCAAATAGCAACCATTAAGATCACAACATGAATACCGGGTTTTGTACAGCATAATAGTATTAATATATTATAATACTTGAGATGGTAATATTCTGCCCTCAACCACTTAAAAAAAAAATCAAAAACCAGAAAGTGTAGGTTTTATTTGTCACAAAGTCAACACAATCCACCAGCATATATTTGGGGTCATTCATATATACATCCATATTCAAGAGACTACTCCATTCAATTATCAAATAGGAAAGCTTCAAATCCATCATTTTTCAACTTTTCAGGCAGAAAGAAAGCCTGAGTCTCAGTCAAAAGAAGCAATAGCAACATACAAATAACTAACTAACTAAATAAATAAAATACTTCCTTCCTCTTCAGCAAACACACTGTCAGCAAGTTAAAACTCCTGACTTTCATTTCTAGTAGACCAGATACAGTTTGTGATGAATTGGAACAACTGTTCATATCATATTCTGAAACAATACCTGCAAAATAGCTTGTTGGGGCAGATTCGTTGCTTTTTAAGACAATAAAACAATCTTTTGCGTATTTGTGCTTTAGACTAGGACATATTTTCAGACCTAAAGTTCCCATCGTTATACATGTCCCTGAAGCGTTGCTCAATTTTAAAAAATGCTACAGTACTACAATTTTTGTGGAGAGGCAGATGGCTTTTGGGTAACTCACAGGCCTGGAGCAATATTCCCTGTTCTACCAGTGGCTGCCTGTGGATCTAGAAGCTAAGTCATTACTCTGCTGGATCATCCAGGTTTAAGAGTCAAATTACAATATTCCCCTTCTTTGAAATCCATGCATAGAGAAAACTAGTTAATTTATCACCACAAATACACACCACCCCCAGGAAGCTTTAATAAGAGGTGATTTCAAGACAGGAATGAAAAAGTTGACCCCAACATGGAATGCACAGTCGGTTCAGCTTTAAATTTGCCCCTTCTGGGCAAATGGCTACAACAAGACTTCAACTACACGGTCAGAGATTGGTTTGGCCAGAGGACTCTCAGGTCTCCTTCCCTCACTGAGTGGTCATTTTCTGGTATGTTTTAATCTCATTGCTCTGTGTGTAAACCACAGGCTTTATTTGCTAAACAATATTCAAAACTGAAACTCTACTGCTCTCAAAACTGTTTTTAGCATGCCCTCTCAGGACTTTTTTTGGCACAGTACCAGCAATGCACTTGTACTTGCATTCACACACATCATTATAGGAAAGGATAATTACCCTAATTTGTCACATAAGAAACTGGAACAATGAAAGATTATTATCCAGAGTACCTGTTAATTAGGGTGTCCAGACCTGTTTGCTTTTCCCCAGAATACTAATTATGACCATATTTTCACCATCAACGATAAAAACATCCTCCCAGACAACCAGTCTTTATTTCCACTATATCATATTTCCAGTTGCAGACCCAGTCTCCACAAGGAATGAGACAGGAATCAATGGAAACAGTAGCAGAGATTTAATACCTGTAAGTCAGGAGCACGAAGAAAAACTGCTCAGACAATCCCAAAATCATGCAAATTCTCAGTGCCTGTCTTTGCAGCCTTACAGACCAATGGGTGTTTAACTTAACATGTATTTACCAAAAAAACCAAAACCTTCTAAAAATTCACACTTCAACAGACCAATAAATGATTCTGGCATTTCAAACAAACTATTCAATTCCTTTATTGAGGACAAACACTACTCAGCAGCTGTAAAATCGTGCTCACAATAATTAAAAAAAGTTACCATATAATCATATGCAAGCACTGTAGTTACATTACACCCCCTCTGAGCTGCACAAATCACAGAAAGACCAGGCTCAGCTTTGTTGACATCAGCTGTGTTCATAAGAACTGAGGATTGGTCTCACTTTATTCTTCTATTCTAGTTTTTGCAGCCCTATCGAGCCTTACACGCCCCTTCTATTTTCTGACCTTGTTATAAATAGTGGGTTTAGTCAGACCCAGTATCAAATAAAGAGACTATACCAACTCAGAGCCTTGAAACCACCTCGTATCTCACAGCTTCATCCTACTAAGTCATTGGTACTTTCCAATACTGGTCCTAAATAATGATTTCTATCATGAGACAGCAAACTGCTCAAGAATAACAAAATGTAAATTCAGTTTCCCTGTATTGGAAGGTGTTTGGTTGGTTCTTTTTTCTTTTTGGAGAGAGAAGTGGTACAGAATAATTACTCACTTGAATTTATAAGACATAATGAGGGAAAACAGTCTGTCAATTCAGAGAACACCATCATATTCAAAGATGAAAACTTTGAGAACAAGGCAAAGGACAAAAAGCATGTTATTCATGTTTAAGTAATGTTAGATACCTAAATAATGAGCGGCAGAAGATTCCTCATCTACTTTGCAACCATTCAAAAAATTCTCAGCAAATTACTAAACTGATTCAGCCAAAAGCTTCATAATGTTAACAAAGGCTTGTTAAATTAATATTTAACAAGAACATCAATTTATTAGTAACTCCAAGTTCAGGTACACGTTGCAAATACTCACAGAAACCTTCAATCTTGTCAGCTGTCTTGCTCCATGCTACCTGCCTGGTTTCCATTATGACTTGAATAGTCCTCCTTTCTGGGCTGCTCTTCTTAAGACTGAATATTGTCATAACAGTTCCCAATTCCAAGGTCCTTTTGATCTGGCTTTTCTCATACTCAGGCAGCACTCCATAGTCTATATTCTTTCTGGGCATTTTTTTTCTTTTTAATCAAACTTCTATGGTCTTCAGTGTCCTGAAGAGAAAAAGTATAAGAAAGAAAAGGGAGACAATTCAATATTTAAAACAGCATTTTCACTTATTTAAAGATCACATTTAGGTAGTTAGATACCTAAGACTCCTGCCCATGCAAATGCAAGGCAGGTATACGGCCAACATTAACCCTTGCTGGTTTATCCCAAAAGAAGGTACAAACAGCCTTCACAGAGGGCAGTTCCAGCAACATCAGCTTGTGTAAACTCTCACACTGTACTAGAATTTAAGCCTGGATGAGACCTACATGAGAATGTGAACCAGGTAACTGTCCTTTTGAGAACTGTAATGAGGGGAAAACATGAGTAATACAAACAGTGAAGTGCTGGCTACATCTAAAAAGTCTCAGTTTGTGCACTTTTAAAACGTCATGGCTCTGTTTCTCCTACACAGCCTACTTCTTCTTACCCACATGTTGGGTGGCAGGTATTTGTGTGCATACACTTGGGACACAGCACAAAACAGCCAAAAGAGGGGTATGTACAGAGAAGCTCTCACAAATATTAGCAAACTTCTGTGCTCTCTGGTCTCCTACATCACTTCATCAAACAGCTAATAATGAGCCTGATTACTCCTCAGTGAGATTACTTTTAAACCGAATGTTCTGCAACCTGCTCTTTCATCCATGAATGAGTATCATTGTCACACAAGTCGCAGGATTTGCTGCCACACAGCTCTCAGCCATCCCCCTTAACCTCATCCCTGAGCAGGACAGGTTTAAAGAAGCTCTGTGCATGCAGCCACCAGCCACGGCGTCTCCTCTGCTTCTCTTCCTCTCTCCTCAGACCACTGCTTTCCATCACAAGCTGTTTCAGTTTCCGTGTTCATGGCTAATTCGACCGTGGCACTTCTCGCTTCCCCTTCGTAACTTCTGCCAGCCCTCGCCTCCTCACCCCTTGTCACTGTCTCCTGACTGCTCTTTCCTGCTCCCTCTCATTAATGTCACTAAATTGCCTTGTAACATCGTGTCACCAGCTGCTTTAGGGGAAATCTCTCTGACTTTGAAGCTGTCCGGTGCAATCTTTCCAATCCCTTTTTGAATTCTACTGCTTCAATAAACACTTTTTTTCTGAAAGTTAACAGAGAAGCTGCAACAGTCCCTTCCTACCTCCAGGGTGGCCTCGTCTGCATTGCCCACCATGAGCCTGAAGTGTTCTACAGCAAGAACCATCTCACTCCATGGTTTGCAAAACATTATACACATTATTTGGTGATTTATACTGGCTTGTTACAGTAATAAGAAAATGGAGTATTCTCTCCAGATATTACTGAAAAAATACATGTCCCCCAATCCCACACCTGGGAGGGAGTAAACAACTCTGAAGTATCATAAGCGAAGGCAGATTTTTTTTATTTTTTTTTTTTTTAGCCATAATGTAACTGATCCTTTTAGAATACCTGGAGATAATCAGATAATCATTTAAATTATGACAGGCTTGCACCTAAAAAGACAGCCATGGTCATCTTGTCTTGCTACAATGATTTGTAATAACAAGAAAGGAGGAAAAAATAAAAAATTAAATAAAGTCTTTGAACATTGTCTGTTTTCTAACAAAAAAAAATAGAAACCCTGTCTTCTCACTTTGCTCATGTCATTAATAATCATAATAAAAGAAATATGCTGTGATTTGGGACAAAGTTTAATCATTTGAGCAACACTACACTGAACGATAAAAAACTGAACTTTTGAATTAGTATAGTTTTTCAAGAGGTGATAAAAGAATATACATCAGGTCTGCCTTTTGCAGCACATAATATTTAGAACAACATATATTTAGAACAACAAGAAAAGAAGTTTCTAAATACAGCTATTTAATAAAAGGCAATGCAGTGGGTTTTTTGGTCGATAAGTCCCTCAGTACAAAGGAACTGCCCCTCAGAGGTGGCTTCTTAAACAGTTTCTGCTGAATATAATATACTGGACTTCCCCTTTTAAAGGAACTCGTTCTCCCAAAACCAGAGAAAAGGGTGGATTTAATCTATCTTAACTCCTAAGTCATAAGCCAAGTTTTGGACTTAAGGTGGAAAGAATATTGCAGTATTTGATCAACCTGAGTGACCACTCCCAGACTGTTTTGGCTACCTGCTCTAGTTTAAGATCACAGAGAGCTGCCTAATAGCAAAAGAACTAGCAGAAGCCCTTGGCACTAGACCTTCAAACATAAGGAGTTGTCTTAGATTCACCCACCAGGTGCCCCTGAGCCTTTCTTACACTCATCACTGCACAGCTATTTGAATTAACAATCTTTCTACCCAGTCATGCAGCAGAATTCTGTGATGACCTTCATCACCCCATTACCTGGATGCCTCTAACCCAGCAGAGCATGAACTACAAGATACTGTGTGTAACAGAAGCATCACTGCTCTTCTGCTGCAAAATTACTTACCCCTAAGTCAGAAAGATCCAGCATCACTTACAGGACTCAGTAAGTGAGTTAATAATCATCAAAACGTGCCTCAAGCTCTAGCTTAGACACAGACATGACTCTTTCCCTTGGACTGTAGGAATTACAGGAGCTAAATTTTGGTGTCCTGTATCATATGCAGAATTCAAATCACTTGTTACTGTTTTTGTAAGACCTGTTCTGATAGGTTTTGACTAAAAAACCTGACTGATTTGGACTAAAATGTCTATAAGATATGCTGCAAGTAACCAAGTGAACACGGAAGGGAAAAAACTAAATTCTATTTAATCTATCCTGTCTATTTAGTTTTACTTCAGACTTTCACACACAAACCCTTCACAGCAGAAGATCCGTGTACACCTCGTAACTTTCTTAGTGATAACATACAGAAGAAAAACTGTAGAAAAGGCAGGCTATAAATGTACAAGCTAGCAAAGAATATCTGGGATAACCACTGATGAATCCATAGTCTGTTACAATTTCACCCATATGACACAGCAGGTGCTTTCCACAGAACGTTAACCAAGAGGCACAATCCAAAGTTTGCCTCCAGCCAATTTCTGAATTTTCCCATGTTCTCTAGGCATTGCAAAAGGGTTGTTGCATCCTCTGCCCTGAGCTCTGCCTTTGAATTCAGGACATCACCTCGCCAGACAGATACCCACCAGTGACACCAGCAGCACTGTAATAACTAATAACCGCAGCACTAACAATTAATAACAATCGATGCACGGCCCTTGCGATGCAGCTGCGGCCTGGCGGGGCGAGCAGGGGAGCGGAACCGCCGCAAAGCAGTGCCCACCTGCCCCGGGCAGGCCGGGCCCTCAGCCCGGGCAGGGCCGCGCACGGCTGGGCTGCTGTCAGGCACTCGCCACACCGCCAAGGTTTCCTTCCTTCTTCTCCGTCAGGCTGGGCTGCGGCCGGGCCCGGCCAGACACAAGGTGTGGGGTGGCAGGGCCACTTCAGAGAGCCTCCAGACTCCCTTGTCCCCTCCAACCGAAGTGCCCACCGCCCCCTGGCACGGCTGTCCCTGATGCCTCGCTGCACCCTGGCCCTCTCCCGCACCCCGCGCATCCCCTGAGCGCCCTCCCCAGAGCCTCCCTCAGGCGGGACCCGCCGCCCCGCCCCAGCCCCGCGGCACCTGCTGCTGCTTCTGCCGCCGCCGCCGAGC